>CM067313.1:45055396-45402197 GCA_034231615.1 Meghimatium bilineatum
TTTACAATGATAACAGTGCTATTTAGTTAACTTTCCATTGACAGAAAATTTTCTATGAGCCAGCATGTTGCCAACAATATTCTCAGCATGAATCATGTAATCACGTTCGTAGATAAAGGTATTTGTATGGTGTTTCTTTCTTAGCAAGATAGAGCATTATATTTTACCCACCCAAAAGAAGTTTAAAACAACATATTTCCTATTCCCCAAATCATTATAAAACAATATATTTCCTATTCCCTAAATCATTATAAAACAATATATTTCCTATTCCCTAAATCATTATAAAACAATATATTTACTATTCCCCAACACATTATAAAACGAGACTTTTTGTGCTTCTTGTAACAGAAACTCTTAGGAGACGACAACTTATCGTTGTTTATCTTTCTAAAACTTCCCACTGGATCTCTCTTGTAGCAAGATGGTTCTACTAGACGTATGTTGTGTTGCCATTCTCTGTTTACTTAAATGGAATGAAAAATCCGACTTCGGCAGTGGTAACTAATACGTTCAGTGTTTCTATCGCTTCCAATAAACGGTGGATGATTGTAGCCATATCGCCAGTGGGTCAGTGCCACTTTCCAACCCTCGTGCCAATATTGCACGCTGGTCACTAACCTGAAACCTAGACACACAGTTGAACTTAACGTGAAAAGCGTGGTTTTCTAGAGAAATAACCACCCTCAGTGAAGATGTATTTGCCGATCTTGTAGGTATTATTTGTGGAGAACGATTGTGCACATATTAAGGAGCCCAAATTCGCTCAAGTCAGTCCTTTATTAGTTACATCTTTTGCACATACTATTAATTAAAACGTTTTGGTAACATATCCTAATATTCAGACATCATTTTAGCTATATCGATTTTATATGCAATAGTGCACGCTCGTAGGTTGCCATTGCTTTCTGAACGAATCAGATGTTCATTTTCCTACCGTACGGTTTGTGCCGTGTATCCTGTTCTTTCTAGACGAACACGGTATCTCTACGTCACACAGCCTGACGAACTGTTAATATAAATAAAACAAAAAACTGTTAACGATGCTGAACTTTACCATTTCTGTAGCGTCGACCTGTCTTTAGAAGAAAGTAAACCTTGCTGTTGAGAAGATGATCTGTTAGTGAAGCTACCAGAGTATGCAGCTTTTATTTAGTCAGAGTATGCAATCATATGTCTGCTTGGCTAAGTTATTCATTAGTTCACTTGTACATTTTCAATTAATCTTAGTAGATTTATGTACTCACGAGTAATTGTACACGCAGATTTAATTACTGATATGTAAATATTGGTAGTAGAAGATCAAACTTTGTTTCGGTAATTATGAAAACATGAATCCAATTACTCTTCTTGAAATGTACAGGTGGCACTGTCTGTGCTGCTTAGACGCGTGTTATGATGATCTAGTATGATTGTTTTCGACCAATGGATTTCTGTGGGATCGGCTGCTAAAATTGTTAACTAAAAATAATCATTTTAAAACAATTTTTTTATTCAATATTTGCAACAATTTGCTTCACTATTTTCTGTCAGAGAGAATTTTCCCACTTTCTAATTTGGAGAACAAAATTAGAAACAGAATAAATATGTATAACTTTGACTTACAACAGGCTTATGATTGCGTATGGAGAAAGGGTCTCTTGATGAAGATGATTGAGATGGGAATTAGTGGAAAGCTATACAACTGGATAAAATACTTCCTCATTGACAGAACAATCCAGACAAAGATAAATGATGCTATCTCATCTGAAGAAGTTCTAGAGGAGGGCTTACCACAGGGTTTCTTCTTTGAGCTGCACCCCCTTCTTCATTTACATTAATGACCTTGCCACACATATTAAAGCTAAAAAAGCCCTCTATGCTGATGACTTAACAATATGACAGAGCCATGAGAATGTTGAAAGTGCAGCCAAAAGCCTAAATGGAGATTTAAGAAGACTATACGAGTACTGTCAAACATGGAAGCTGAAAGTACACTGTGAGAAAACTGTCTATACCATATTTACCAAAATTCGTAATGTACCCAAATAAAATATCAGTCTATGGTTGGACACACAGAAAGTGCTAGGAGAAGAACATCACACATATCTTGGAATCACGCTTGATCGGCAGCTCACCCTCAAAAAGCATGTAGAAAATAACATAAATAAAGATTTTAAACGATTAAAACTACTGAAAAGACTCAAAGGCAAATTTTGGGGATCAGAAAAAGATTATCTTAGAGGATTATATCTTGGTTATCGTGATTATATCTCTGTTTTAGAATACAACAGTGCACTCCTAACAACATGCTCCAAGACAAATGTAGAATCTCTATACAGAGTGCAGAACAATGCCCTACGTCTTATTAGTGGAGCAATGAGATCTACACCGACGGCTGCATGTGAAATACATACAAATGTAGAACCCCTTGAGATGCGGAGAGATATGACTGCAATGGAGGCTTATGAAAAAAGCAAAATAATGAAAAAAGACCACCCAAATAAACAACTAGTAGAACACTGGCAACCAAACCACAGATTAAAACAAAAGTCAGTCATTAACCATGTCCATGAAATAAAAGACAGCTATCACCTCCCAGACAAGAGACAAGAACTGCAAAGAGTATAAAAATATTTACCATCACACGCAAGTTTTAAATTACCAGAAATCAAGACACAATTAAGAGATAATACAACGATAAGTTCCGACTCAGTACGTCTTATGAAAGCAACACAGAAAACAATAGACACCTACCCAGAACAATGAATTCATATCTATACAGATGGGTCTGCTTTTAAAGTCAACATCAAAGCAGGTTATGGTTTCTATATAGAATATCCAGACAAAACATCTGATGAGTTGTTTGATGCCTGTGGGGAGATATGTTCTAACTATGAAGCTGAAATAACAGCACAAGAAGTTTCATTGTACCACCTGAAGACTATATTTGATGCCTTTCCATCAAGAATCCAAAAAATTGTGATTTTTACAGATTATATGTCTGCTCTTCAAGCATAGAAAGTGATGGACATTGTAAACCTGAGCTAGTTGAAATATATCACCATGCCAACCAGCTGCTTAGATCTTATGATGTCAACATTGTTATGCAGTGGATTCCTGGCCAATCAAACACACCTGCCCATGATAAGGCAGACAGACTAACAAAGAATGGAGCACAATAAGAAAAGATATATACACAACCATGCAGACAGTTAAAATGATGTTGAAATCTGTGAACAAGGAAAATTGGATGAACAGATGGGCCATGGGAAACACTGGGAGGGAAATCTATAAATATATGACCAGCCCAAGCCCTAAAGACAACATCAACCTCCTGGGAAGGAAAGACCGGCGTATCATCTTCAGACTGCGCACACACCATGTACAGCTTAACAATCACCTGAACATAATACAACCACAACACACTCAAGTGTGCCGGGTGTGTACTCATCCTTATAAAACTGCTGACCACCATCTTTTTAATGCCCACCGCTGGATGACATCAGGAAAATGCTTCTCCAACTAGGGCCAAATAAATGGAACACATTATATGGAACAAAACAACAGCTCACAAACACATGCATATATCACACAATGGCATTCGGTCAAATGGCATGCACCCATGTACTGCTGAATCAGCAACGAACCAACCAACCATCAGGATATAGTCCGGAAATCGGTTTGTGATGTGTCATGCTTTACTTCTCAGCTCCGATATCTGCGCATTTTGGCCTGATACATCCGGGTCTCTTCAGGGCCACTTCGAACATTCATGCAATTGGGACAGCTAACTCCATATCAAAATAACCTTAAATTACTGGAGCTTAGATATAAGCAACTATAGACGTGTCAAGTTTGCAAAGAGAATAATCAAAATACCTAATACATAATACATACTTAATCGCCTCTTCCTCTCATGTAATAGTATTGCTATTCTTCGCTCTTATTTCAGGCGCCAGTAACACAAGGTTTCTCAACTCAACATTTCCAATTATACTAGCCTTACGATTGCATGCCTTAGTGGCTCCTATAACAATTCACCAACATCTGAAGAGCAATGTTCTGTAAGGTCATCATCATCATCATTAGGTAGCATATCCTGAACAGGATGTAGCAGTCATCACAGGCTTTCGAAACTTCTGTCGATCTTGATTCTGTCTGTTTGCTTCTGTTACTGTCATATTCAGGTGGACTTTGATATCTTGCATCCACCTTCTTCTAGGTCTACCTCTTGGTCGTCTCATTTGCATCATCCTCTCCATTATGGTCTTCTCTGGGCTATCGTAGCGTGATAAGTCCAAAATATCGTTGTTTTCTGGAGAGAATCATGCTTTTTAACGTTTTATTTTATATAGATTTCTCTCAGGATGGCTACATTGGTAATAATTTTGGTTCATTGTTTTCTGAGGAATTTTCTGTAACATTTGTTTCAAATGCTGATATTTTATTTTTTCACTTTATTTGTGATTGTCCAGGATTCACACCAATATATTGCCACTGAGAATATGCAAGCTCTTAGAAATGTTAGTTTTGTTGTTTTTCAGCAGCTCAGCCATATGTTTTTCATTTGTATAACTGTACTCATATAGGCTGTCTGCCGAATACTGATGTATCGGGCCATTGGTATAAATTCCACGCCGACACAACACATGTCCATTGTCTGTCTATATCCTGGTGAAATGTAGTATGGCCATTGTCCTGCTGCAAGAGAGACCAATGGGAATTTGAGAACGAACGCTGAAGAAGAATAATTTAAGCTAAAATTATTGTTTTTTACTCTTGAAAACACATTGTTGCCAGAATGTCGATCTTTTAATAACTAAAATGGCATACAAAATGAGAAAATTCATAAGTTTTACTGATTTTATTTTTTCAAATTCACTAATAATTTAATAGAAATTATAAAACATAAATTTTCATTGGCAATAGCAATTAAAAAGCACGATTTGTGAATTTAGCAGTAAAAACCAAATTGTCATGGCAACCACGTAGAAGACACGTAATAACGAAACTAGAAACGTACATATGCTACACGTCAAATAATGGACTAGTCAAAGTGAATACTAGCACAATGAATGACACAATAGAAAAAAAACTTTAAGTAATCCCACACCGGATAAACAAGCATAGAAACACATAAGGTACCCCATATCAAGTAACACTCATAGAAACACATTAAGTAACCCACATCAAGTAACAATGACCGAAATACATTAATTATCATCACATCAAGTAACAGACACATGACCTTGTTACTTAATTTCACCACATTAAGTAACCACACATCACATAACACACAGGAACACATTCAGTAACTTCACATCAAGTAAGAAACATAAAAAGGCGTTAAGTAACCACATCAAGAGGCAATCATAAAAGTACATTAAGTATTTCCACATCAAGTAAAAAACATAGTAACGCAATAAGTAATCTTACATCAAGTAACAAACACAGAAACACACTGAGTGGTACATTCAGAACAGAAAACGTAATAGGGCAGATGTATAGCAACAAAATAAATAACCACAAAAATTATTCATGTCAAATAATGGAACTAGAAACAAGGTAACACATTTACAAACACATCTAATAAAAGACTAAGTAATCATTAATAATACAACTAAAAACAAAGTAACGTGTATTGGACTACTCCTAATAACGATGTATTAATTTCAAATAATGTTGTTAGGAACACAGTAATGCGTATAGAAACACATCTAATAAAACACAAAGAAATCATTTCAAATAATACAACAAAAAATTAAGTAGCAAGAGCAGTAATATATCTAGTTAAACATAAATTAATAATCTCATTACTGTCTCCCAAACAGGCAACATTTCACTCCAAGCAATCTCCCACAAAGATAACAGTCCTCTCCAAGTAATCTCCATCACAATTAACAGTCAACTCCAAGCAATCTCCCACATAAGTAATAGTCCACTTCAAGAAATCTCTCACACAAGTAACAGTCCACTTCAAGCAATCTCTCACATAAGTAATAGTCCACTTCAAGAAATCTCTCACACAAGTAACAGTCCACTTCAAGCAATCTCTCACACAAGTAACAGTCCACCCCAAGCAATCGCCCACGCAAGTAACAGTCCACTCCAAGCAATCTCACACACATGTAACAGTCGTTTCCAAGTAATCTACCACACAAGTAACAGTCCACTCCAAGTAATCTCCATCACAGGTAACAGTCAACTTCAATTAATCTCCCACACAGGTACCAGTCCACTCCAAGCAATCTCCCACGCAAGTAACAGTCAACTCCAAGCAATTTCACACACAAGTAACAGTCCACGCCAAGCAATCTCCCACACAAGTAACATTCCACGCCAAGCAATCTCCCACACAGGTACCAGTCCACTACAAGCAATCTCCCACGCAAGTAACAGTCCACTCCAAGCAATCTCCCAAACAAGTAACAGTCCACGCCACGCAATCTTCCACACAAGTAACAGTCCACTCCAAAGCAATCTCCCACGCAAGTAACAGTCCACTCCAAGCAATCTCACACACATGTAACAGTCCACTCCAAGCAATCTCCCACATAAGTAACAGTCCACTCAAGGTAATCTCCTACACAGATAACAGTCCTCTCCAAGTAATCTCCATCACAGGTAACAGTCAACTCCAAGTAATCTACCACACAAGTAACAGTCCACTCCAAGCAATCTGCCACACAAGTAACAGTCCACGCCAAGCAATATCCCACACAGAGAATAATCCTCTCCAAATAATCTCCCACACAGGTAACAGTCAACTCCAAATAATCTCCTAACTAACGCACTAACACAACATGTTACGCGAGTCGCTAATATTTAATTACCTTTCAACATTAATATTACAAAATTAAGTTAACATACTCATTTTACATGATGTATTTAACTTGTAACATGTGCTCATGACATATCGTGTTGTACATATTTATATCAATCATAAAATTGTAACCGTATTGGGAGATTGTTACACCATTTACGGTTTGTCATAATAAAAATATGATTACTCAATATGTCAAATGTATTAGGTTCATGTATGCATAAAATGTTAACAAAATGTGCTCAGTTTTTATATTAATGTGTCTTTGGACGTGGTACACTTTTCTCTACAATGTGATTTTTGGAGGGATAGGAGTATATATTTAAACAATTTAATGCAGAAAAAAATTAAGTGGTATCATTACTGAAATTTCATTTAATAAAAAAAAAACTATCTAAAGTGAAACTAAATAATAAAAATATACCTTGTAAAAATATACTTGTTAAAATATACATTGTAAAAATATACCTTGTAAAAATATACCTTGTAAAAATATACCTTGTAAAAATATACCTTGTAAAAATATACCCTGTACAAATGAAGCTCATAAAATTATGCCTTGTACATTATACCTGGTAAAACAACATACAAAAATTCTTGATTCTTGATTAGAAACTAGCATCAAAGCACATGGACCATTCATGTAAGTGCTGCGCTTTCCGATCCAGCAGCAATCCCAGTGTATGTAGACTCAGAGCCCCTGTCAAGTGTTGATTGCGTGAATTTAGGGACTTTCCAAAGGAAATTAATATTCCTTCCTGCCCTTCTAGATACTGACATTTCTAACATTTTCTGTATGTGTACATTCTCAGCCTCATTGACATCATCTTCATCTTGAAATGATTTTATTACTGCCCTGATAAAGTCTGATTTATTTCATCTCAGCATTGTCCCGTCAATCACCGCATTGCCTGCCAATAAGTCGGTTCTCTCGTTTCCTCTCACCCCAGCATGACCAGGGCAGTATATCCATGTAATACTCTGAGCAATTGATTTATGCAGTAAGTCCGACCATTCTTTTCTCGGCATGTAATTTTCTATCTTGGGCAGCATGCTTTGATAGTCTGTGAATATTACCTAGTGTAAAACATCTCAGGTAGCGTCTGGAAATGTTCTGCTTAATTTGTAGACCAAATTTTGTCATGAAAATCGTTAAATATCTGGCAAGCAGGATATGGATATTCTATTCTTTTAGATGCTAGAAATTGTCATTTTGCTGTTTCAACAGTTCACATTCTACAGAAGTCCAATATAGATGCAAGATAACATATTTGATATTAGAGGCAGATATCTCTTCTTTAAAAAAAAAACATGTGAACAAGAACAGCACAAGTGCACAATATAAAATAATCATCATACCGTCACTATGCTACCAATGTCAAACGTGGACACTAACAAACGAATACCAAACGAAAGTTTGTTACAACAGAAATTACGTGTTTACGTATAATTTTCGGAGTAACAATAAGAGACAGAATCAGAAATTAAAACATCAGAAGACTAACAAACATACAGCCAATCCTGGATTACATTAGAAGACAACATATTAAGTGGTTTTCACATGCTTCCAGGCGACCATAAGATAGTTCCCTTCAAAAAGAATTCCTATACAGAAAATAAGGATGCAAAGCCGAGAGTAGACTATCCAAATGATGGATTATAGAAATAAAACAGTCAACGAAAACAAAAATATATGAAGCACACAAAAACATAATCTACTGAGAACTCTTCGATCTCTGAAACTGCAATGCATAACGGGATATAACACGACAAGAAAGAAGAAGAAATACATTCTGCAGATATATTTTTAACAAGAATATATCTCTCGTAAATGCATACACATCAATGTTCTTAGCGCGTTCTGTTTATTGACTAACTTTGAGATACACATACGTGCACTGTCACTTTGCCATCCCCTGTAGTAATTTGAAATGTAGGCCTACAGATCAAAGCATCAAAACTATAGATAATCTCACTTCTGCTACAGTGCTGATGAAATCACTGTCGACACACGGACTCGATTTTGCAGCTGATTATAACGATAATCACAGGTGATGATCCTGTTAAATCAGTGCATAATTATCACATATCCCTACCCTCTTTGATGTCTCGAAAGAGATTGCTGTCACGGATAATGCTTAACATTGATAATTCTATATGTGATTTCAAAGCGTACACTTAGATGACAAATAGATGCATCATTTGCAGTAATATTATTTTTCATAGCTTAATTGCTGCACCGATTTTTAACTGACATTTGTACTATCGCATCCAGCACAGTAAGGTAGGTTGTCACTCTTTACCTTAATATTTCCATGTTTAGTGTGTATTTGTAGTTCATTTGTTTACTAAAGAAAATAATAAGACACTTCACAATATACCAGATAATAGTCTCATTCTTAACCTAATATTTTCAGAATATACTGTGAAATAAGAGGAATAGAATAACTGCAAAACTATCAAATAGTAAGGGATAGCATCATATTTATAACAATGGTTTAACTGTAAATCTATGTAAGGATTTTTGATCGGGTGGTAAAGTGATAGTTTTTACAATAATGGAAGTTCAAAGATAAATAGGAATGGCTAAAAGTAATTTCAATGCCATGAGAAACTAAACAATTCACATGACATGAGGAAACTACTAACATATAAACAATTCACATGACATGAGAAACCTAGTGACATCTAAACAATTCACAAACTAAAACTGGTAAATGTAAAGTTCCATTTTAAAATCAATATTTACAAAATTATTTTGTGACTGTAGTGATTTTATTGGCAGTATGTACAGTCAGCACTTTCCATTAATTTTTGAACCTTCCAGACAAAGTATCTATATAAATTCTCAGTGAATGTTTATACATGGAAAGAGAACAAAGAACTATAATTCATAATGTAATTATATACAGAATATGTGAATATATTGTATATAAAACTGTAATGATTTATATACCCACTTCTTCTGTAACATAATTAAGTTCTGAGAACTGATAAGAACTTCTTAGAATGAGAAGAAAACAAACAAAGATGTCATGATAACACTGCGTGTGAAAAAAAAAGAACTCTTAAAAAAAGGATATAACAATGAAAGAAATTAAACATTTTGGACATTTTAAAAACATGTCACCTTGTTGAAGACCTTGCTTCAGGGTAGAGTTGAGAGGAGGGGAGGATAAAGTAGGTAGAGTTGCAAGCAGGATGCAGACATCGTGAGATTAACATGAAAAGGTAGGCAGAGTTACAAGTGGTAAGCAGACATCATGAGATGTTTGTTTGTTTGTTTTGCGTTCGCTCCATCACGGATATCCGTGCGATTTCCGCCGGGAGCGTGATTACGTTGTGCCACCGTTATGCGCCTTGTAGGCATAGCACAGCCGATTTCGGCATGCCTTGACAATTCGGGTGGGCTACCCTTAGCCTGTGACAGCCTCTATATCTGTCTCCAGGCACGCGTAGTGGCGACTCTTCGCCCAGACGATTTTTGCTCTCGTCTGACTCGCACAAGGTGTTCCACTGTCTATGAACTCGCCTCGTGTAATTGGACGTGCTGTGTCTGTGCCCATTGGGTACTGAACCGTTTCTCATCCGTGAGCCTGGTTCCTTAAGGGGAAGAACTCAACAGAGGAGTTGGACCCTGGCTCTTTCGCCCTCTTAGCCGAGGTGTCATTCACTGACAACGTGTACCCCTTGTCCGAGTTCGAGTCTCACACCACGCGTTTGAGAGCAAGGCGTTCTAGAGCTGAGCGTCCTTGTCCCAATAGCGCCTGAGCCCATCAGGTACTGAACCCTTTCTCTCTTCAAGTGTATTTCCGGTGTAGGAATACCTGACAGTAGAGTTGGGCCAGGGCTAAATCGTTGTCCCTTTTGTGCCTGAGCCCATCGGGTACGGAACCCTTTCTCTCTGCAAGTGTACTTCCGGTATAGGAAACCTTGACAGTAGAGTTGGAACATCATGAGATGGACATGATACATTCCATCACAGCGCACGCTAAATGGAAGAATCATAGGATTTAGGAGGCCCGTTGTAGCCACCGTCATTGCGGAGACGGCATCTGATGATGATGAATATAGTTATAGTGTACTACTTAGATGATTATACACGTTTACTGTGACCGTATTGAGGTCATGCAGATATGGTGACTGTATAATCAAAAGTGGCCAATATTAATACCAGCACATGATGCTGATGAAATAATTCCTTTATATATAATAAATAATCGAAAATAGAAGCAGTGATGATTTATTAATAAAGAAAAATATGAATTCAGCGCACAGGATTCGAACAAGGTCCTCTCAGAGGGCATCTACACACTCGCACAGACGGCACTCACTCATCTCGTCAACATGTTTTCTGTCTTCAACTACCCCAAATACCTAAAGGTTTCCTGTCTTCGACTACCCCACATCCCTAAAGGTTTTCTATCTTCGACTACCCCACATACCTAAAGGTTTTCTTTCTTCGACTACCCCACATACCTAAAGGTTTTCTGTCTTCGACTACCCCACATACCTTAAGGTTTTCTGTCCTCGACTACTCCAAATACCTAAAGGTTTTCTGTCTTCGTCTACTCCAAATACCTAATGGTTTTCTGTCTTCGACTACCCCACATACCTAAAGGTTTTCTGTCTTCGACTACCACACATCCTAAAGGTATTCTGTCTTCGAATACCCCACATACCTAAAGGTTTTCTGTCTTCGACTACCCCACATACCTAAAGGTTTTCTGTCTTCGACTACCACACATACCTAAATATGATGCGCTTTTGATCACGACTTCCATCGTGTATATTGTTAATTTATTATGAATATGAACCCGTCAATCGACACACATCCAACAAAAATGCACACACTGCACACGTATTTAATGTCCTAGAGAACTACATATGTTTAACATCAGTAAGTGCCAAGAAAGTACCAACACTAACAATGATCAAATTAGGCCACTACTTGTAAACATAAATAACAAACATAAACACGTTCTTTTCTAACTATAAACATGTAGATCTTGCCCATAGCCTTTCTAGCAAAAGCACAGCCTCCTCTCAGTTGTGTAACTGAGGTAAGATCCGGGGTCTCATATAAGACATGGATGTATAAGGAGGCGTATGGATGCATATTTAGTTCCGAGGGAATGTATTCCAGTGCCCCTGAATTTCAAGATTACCAAGTCCTACCAGAAAAATATCACACGCGCCTCCGGGCCAAATAATTTCTCATTATTATGTCAGATTTGTTGACCCACCAGTAATGATGACACTTATAGAATTCACCGCAACTTGTCCGTGTGCAACAAACGGACAAGGTTGCAATGTCCGCTAGTCTGCCTCTGCTTTTCTTGGGGATTGTTTGACATAGGGCAAACGTAAGAAATTGAGACACGATGTGACAATGATGATTTTAATTACAGGTGACAGATGGTCAGCCTATCTCACAACCTTACTTAGTTGCCTCCAGGTGATAGATGGTCAGACTATCTCCCAACCGTACTTAGTTGCCTTCTACGTTACGTCAGAAAATGACAGTAGTCTTAGTTTTTGCACCCTGAACTGAAACCTCAAACCCCAGGTGTCGTTGGATCATCGTCATTGCACTCCGGACATCCATAGGTGATCAGATATCTCCTTGAGTGTATCCGCCACTACACATTGACTGACAGTCCCAGTACGCCGTTGATTGGCCATCATTCTTCCCGTCTACGAAACCTCTCCTTTCAAGCAACACCACAATTCAAACCAAGCTCACTTATTCTAGTCATGGAACAAGAGTCATTGTCCCTTGTACAGTAATTTGTTCTTTCGTTTTCCCACAGAGCATTCAAAATGTCTGATCGATCCATCGCTCCACCAACAGCCGTTGTAGCAGCATGGGTCGCCAACCTATCCGCTCTGTCATTAGAACATGTGTGGTATTTTACTGTCAGTTCACATTAAAACAGTGAAGATGTGTGGTATCTTACTGCAGTTCACATTAAAACAGTGAACATGTGTGGTATCTTACTGCAGTTCACATTAAAACAGTGAACATGTGTGGTATCTTACTGCAGTTCACATTAAAACAGTCAACATGTGTTATATCTTACTGTCAGTTCACATTAAAACAGTGAACATGTGTGGTATCTTACTGTCAGTTCACATTAAAACAGTCAACATGTGTTATATCTTACTGTCAGTTCACATTAAAACAGTCAACATGTGTTATATCTTACTGTCAGTTCACATTAAAACAGTGAACATGTGTGGTATCTTACTGTCAGTTCACATTAAAACAGTGAACATGTGTGGTATCTTACTGTCAGTTCACATTAAAACAGTGAACATGTGTGGTATCTTACTGTCAGTTCACATTAAAACAGTGAACATGTGTGGTATCTTACTGCAGTTCACATTAAAACAGTGAACATGTGTGGTATCTTACTGCAGTTCACATTAAAACAGTGAACATGTGTGGTATCTTACTGCAGTTCACATTAAAACAGTGAACATGTGCGGTATTTTACTATCAGTTCAAATGTTATTCACATGCAGTATACTATTTTGATCATAATTTATGGAGTATGCGTTATGACCCGATGCCATTGCTCTCTAAGTGAATCTAGAGGTGATCATTCACCCACATCAGGTATCGAATTGTATGCATACTAATGGTTCCCGTGACACGTTTGCTAAAGACATTTCATATTCTGCCCCACACATGCCACTTCCTACTCGTACCATATCCAATACCATATTCGATCAATATCATTGGAGATGAGTCATTTATAGAAGTGTTCATATCGAACAGTCACTTGGTAAATGACTTCTGTTCGCGAGCTTATTCATTATTAATTCGCCCATGATATAATCTCCTTTTACGATTGGTTATTTTGAAATACGTTAATATATTCTCCTTTTACGATTGGTAGCTTGAAATATGTTGAAATTTTCTCCTTTTATGGGTGGTTAACTTGGAATAGTTTTATATATGAAGTTTTGTGTCTTTAATAAACATGCCTGTTCTGTGTAAATCGAACATAGCTCCGTAGATCATGAAGTGTTAAATCGATATAAGAATATACACTGTATAATATGCCGTACTGCCTAATCTTCTTGTACGCCATCGTTCATTTTCATATTTCTCCTGATTAGCAGAAATGTTGTCCAAAGAACAGAATACGTTGTGTCAGGGTTTACAGCTTAGCTGCGATATCTGCCCATTTATGCATGATACATCCTACTTCAGCGTCGTTTCTGAGTCATTTTGATCCTCTCTGAGATTTGACACCCAACTATATCTCTCAAACCTACTCGCTTGTTCTTACGACTAGCCTGGTAAAATTGTCGATATTCTTTTGTTCCTCTTTAGGGCCCAAATAATACAAATATTGTATCTGCATTTTTTGTCCTAATACTGTTGTTCCAGATTGGGTGCGATTTTCCCAACACGCTATCGCTCAAGTAGATAATATCCATATGTAAACTGATGAAGATTGGTCTCGCATGAAACCAAATGTCCGATGGCAAGAATATTAAAATATACAATGCTCGTGTATGCCACTCTTCAGTTTGAAACATAGTATCTAAAGTAACTCCACAATGCTCGTGTATGCCACTCTTCAGTTTGAAACATAGTATCTAAAGTAACTCCACGTGGTATATCCCGGAAAAAAGAAATTCCGAATTTCTCAACCTGTTTAGCTGAGGTCTTCTTGATCCAAAATTATCTGCAGATGATGTTATATCTGAATATTCTTTTTTTTTTTTTTTTTCAAAATAACAAAGTGTTTAAAAAATCGTCTGACTGTTGCCGGGGAACAAACGGGAGCAATGAATAGTGGTACAGATACCTACCATGTCTATCGTAGGAGGCGATTAAAGATGTTTTGAGATGCAGTTGGATCACTCATCATATTGAAGAACAAAATGACCCAAAGTCCATTCTGAAGTCGAATGTATTGTGCCGTAAAAGGCCCAAATATCGCAACTAAGCTGTAAAATATGACACCACACACACCATTGTTCGGACAACATTCTGTTGATATGTCGGAGTTTGAGAACCAGCGCAGCAGAAAAAAAAGAATACCATGTATTGAAATTAGAAATTCAATTACTACAATCAATTTTTAAAGTCAAACATTAGATTAAAAAATTAGAATCAAGAATGTTACTATTCCAGTTTCACTTTTTTCTAAAACATCCAACATTTAATATCAAACACAAAACATCAAACTGTAAAAACATAACACATAAAACATCCAACAATTAAATATCAAACAGCTGTTACATTTTAAGGACACATTAAGCGAAGCTGATAATGTGTAAGTCATTACACGTAATTACCGTCAGTTTTCATACCTGCCTGGTACTTGTTAGATTTCTCGCACAGATAGTGTAAACATCGTTTATATTTGTATATAAATTGTCAGTTTTACGTGAGATATCACCAGTTAGAGCAGAAATATATCATTTTTCTGAATAAATATGTATAGGATCAAATCCATAAAAGATGATTCCACTTAAATAAGAGATTGAATTTTGAAATGTGAATATACATCTCTGGTATATAGTAATATAGTGATATTCAGTTCACCGCCATCAGATCTTGCACCGCCGATGATATATCTACGTACGCTCTAGAAAATCGTCTCATTTTTGAATTGGGTACACTCAAGCCTTTTGGACTCAATTCTGACCACTCTTATGTCTAGTACTGGGTTGGTGTGGTCTTTGTCTTTATTCTTTTTGTTCCGTCATTTACTCATCGTTTTGTTCGTGTATACATATATTTACGTTGTTTATGTACTTCCTGACCTTCCGGCATCTCATTTCCGTTGGATACGTTTGTTTGTTGTGATATTTTTTGCATTCGTCGTCTTTTGATGTTTTGTGTGTATCTTGATAAAGACCTTTGGTTGAAACGGTGAATATGATTTGTATATTGTAATTTGTATTTTTTCTTGTGTGCACATCATTACCCACTAGTTTTAGTTATAGTCTGTCGTGTCTCATTGAAACGATTATATAAACCTATGTAATACGTAAGTACGATTTCTGGTATAATCAATTTTAGACTAACGTCCGCGGTTAAAATATACGTAATTCACCGTTAAGGGTATTTTTAAGTTTACCTAACAAAAAATGAAAAACACAATATCTTTATGAACAGTCTGAATGCACCGTAGCCTACAATGGGATTTGAACCTGACACATTGACCGTCTGACTCCGTCACAGAGCAGGACAGTACAATTAATACCAGCAAAAAATGGCTGGGTTGATTGTTACTTCATGAAAAATATCATTTAAAGTCATCGAACTTCACAAACATCTACATCGATTTCTTATTACAAATCTGATGTTTGTATCACCCGTGTGTGCCGGGGAGTGGGTAGCACACTGAAGTAACACAGGGATCTCTGAAACGTGTAGTAAGAGTAGTAGGCTAAGGATTCATTGGGGTAGCCGCCAATTCCGTATAATGGAAAAGTAACTTAAAATACAATGCAAAATACGCTCGTATAATGTTGAAATCATATATCGAATCTGTAGGTGCATATATCGCGGCCAAACTGTAAGCACCGAAACAACTCATTTCGTTTTACGATCTAAATATATTAATACGGTTAAGAACCACAGCAATTCCATGTACAATAAACTCAAGAAGTAGTTACCTTACATGTCAAACAGAAGTAGATAGCGTAATTAATAAACAGAAGTAGATAGCTTACATCAGAAATAGATAGATTACATCACAAACAGAAGTACATAGCTTACATCACAAACAGACGTAGATAGCTTACATCACAAACAGAAATAGATAGCTTACATGACAGACACAAATAGCTAGCTTACATATATATAGGTAGCTTACATATATATAGCTAGCTTACATATATATAGGTAGCTTACATATATATAGCTAGCTTACATATATATAGCTAGCTTACATATATATGGCTAGCTTACATATATATATAGGTAGCTTACATATATATAGCTAGCTTACATATATATAGCTAGCTTACATATATATAGCTAGCTTACATGGCAGACACATATAGCTAGCTTACATATATATAGCTAGCTTACATGACAGACACATATAGCTAGCTTACATATATATAGCTAGCTTACATGACAGACACAAATAGCTAGCTTATATATATATAGCTAGCTTACATATATATAGCTAGCTTACATATATATAGCTAGCTTACATATATATAGCTAGATTACATATATATAGCTAGCTTACATGACAGACACAAATAGCTAGCTTACATATATATAGCTAGCTTACATATATATAGCTAGATTACATATATATAGCTAGCTTACATATATATATAGCTAGCTTACATATATATAGCTAGATTACATATATATAGCTAGATTACATATATATAGCTAGCTTACATGACAGACACAAATAGCTAGCTTACATATATATAGCTAGCTTACATATATATAGCTAGCTTACATATATATAGCTAGATTACATAACACACATTTGAATAGAGTTGATGTAAGGAAACGTTTTTATCGGTGTCCACGTTAGTGACCAGTTTTATTTCGTGGTAGTCCTGGGATCTAGTACCTAACACGATGTCAACTTTCTCTTGAATACTGTTATCATGCATCTTATGAAATGTCGACGTTAAAATAGAATGCGTTAGGCGAATTGAGGAACAACGACTATTATCAGGACTATATCCTATTGGAAATATAGTAGGACCTGATAGGATCTAGTAGGACCTAGGATGTAGTAATACTTGCTCAATACATTTCCAGTGAGAGTTTAAAATCAAACGCAAAAATGTATGGAATTTCCCAACTTTGTTTTTCTGCAACTTCACTAGATGGATCTGTTGTCCAGTGAGAGGAATCAGCTGTTTGTTCTGCCTGCCCACATTGACACGGAGGTGATGGAACCCGTCTTAATCCATTTAAATGACTGTTTAGTCTTTTGTGTCCTGTTTGGAGGCGAAGAATAATAACCTGCTCAGTTCTGTCAATTTACTGATAGTTGTCTTTTGTGTGGTCGACTTTCCTAATAGCTTTTATGAGTGACCTCTTTTCTTGGTAGGTGATGATTTGTTATGTTTGTCCCTGTGTTGCTCCATCTTTTGCTAGCCTATCTGCCTCTTCATTTCCTAGTATGTCACAGCGAGATGGTATCCACTGTAGTACTAACCTACTTTTGTACGGCACGTACTACTGTTAGACGTTTGTGGTTCTCGAGAAATGTACATATCTAGTCTGTGCAGTGTGCGTGTTGATATTGTTGTCTGTGTCAACCGACCGGCCTATACTCATATTAGTTTTAGAATACATGTAGAAAGTCTTGTCTAAAATAGCATATATTTTTTTAGATGCAAAGCTTCTATAATATATTATTCATAAAAAACATCTACTCTCCAATTTACTATATCTACAGATTCAACTCTAGCCCAAGTCGTGATCATTAATACAGTTCATAGTCATCAGGGCAACGTAAGTATACGTGACTGATGATCTAACTATTATATGTCATTCGTGTGTTCTCAAGTAGGCTAGTGTGTAGTCATGTTGTTCATGTGTAGCCATGTCCGCTTGTGTGTAGTCATGTCGTTCATATTGTGTAACCATGCCCGCTTGTGTGTAGTCATGTTCGTGTCTAGTCATGTTGTTGGTGTGTAGTCGGTACCTGACATAACTAACAAATATATAGCAAAACTATGTATGTTGTAATAGATTTAGTGTTATCTAATCAGGTTGCATGATACCATGGTTGCTAGTGCTTCTCTCGGCCTGGTATCTCCGACTTCAACTCATATGCACAAGCTTGGGCCGGACAGTGGCCCTTCTTATTGTAAGGAATGACCCGTATAGTCCTAGCTTGCAGTTTTCCTGTTTTGTGGACTAAGCCCCATCTCCACTTAAGAAATTTGGTATCGATGGGCAGCTATTAAAGCATACATTGGTAGCGTATCCTGAATTGATAGCACAATCAATTCAACATGTAGCCATAAACCCAGCATTTGTTTGGCTGTGGTGATTTTATAGGCAGTATAAATACGTTCAGTAGTTTGACATTGCTTTCTGAACTGTAATGATGTTCAAATGCCTGTGGCCGAGATGAGCTCGATACTGTGGCCGTCACATGTGCGCTGTGTACCACTTCGTCACAGACGCGCTGTGTACCACTTCGTCACAGACGCGCTGTGTACAACTTAGTCACAGACGCGCTGTGTACAACTTCGTCACAGACGCGCTGTGTACCACTTCGTCACAGACGCGCTGTGCACAACTTAGTCACAGACGCGCTGTGTACAACTTCGTCACAGAGACGAACGGAGCAGTTACAGTGAATAAATATGTGTTACAAATACCTATTGTTACTAACAGAAATATCATTCGAAAAAATTCTAATAAAATGAATAAAGTCGAAAATAGTTGAAGTTCTGGTCTATCAACTTCACCTGAGCAAAAATATATGAAAACAACACGTTTTTACAACAACAAAAATATTAATTTAAAAGCATCTTTTTAAAACAAATTAATAAATAGACAATGTCCGTGTAGTATCATGGCGAAGGACGGACCGATTATGACGAAGTGCACATAATCGAAACGTCAACATTTTCGTTCTTATTTGTTGTACTATAATTGTTTTATCATCTTTTTTATTAATAGTGGTGACTATTTGTTTCTTACGTTTATTTATTAACTATAATTACGTTTGTATTTATTTTAATTCTACCCATTCTTGATCGTTGCATCGTCACTGTTGTTTTGGTAATTATATGCATGTCGCAATAAGAAAGAGTTGTCTCTAGTTGTCTCCATGTTGACGGTGGAGTTATGTCACATATCAGTATATTATCAGTAGATTATTCTTTTCATAAAATATAAACCCGAATAAATGAGGGACATAAATGAGCAGCATCTTAATCGATCACAATATTTGGGTTTCAAATGGAAGCAGGTGAAATGAATATAAAGAGAGATGTATGTTTGAGAGTGCCATTTTGTCGAGACACAACAGCTTGCAGGAAGAAATTATTTGACATATGATCATACCTTCAAACCAAGCTGTATGAAACACACAACAACCGCAAACAGACCACTATATACATGACCAACATCGAAATAGATGAGTAATAATGTGTCCCAAGAATAAGAAGAAAACAAGAAGGAAGATTGCATGGATCTTCTACAATGAAGCGCGATCTTCGACAGTAAATCCCTCTGTGCACTAAGTAAACATGACCTGAAACGCTGATAAAAAAAATCATTTCCGAGAGTTTCGTTGGTGTGTATTTTTTGTGAAACAACTCCAGGTATATACGTAGTGACTAAGGACAACAATAATAAGCACGTCACGAATGAAGTCTTGTTTACTTTCTGTTCATAGGTCTATAATGTAGCGCAGTCATGAATGAAGGTACTTGTCAGGGAGGTGTATCCTAAAAATAGTAGATCAAGCACAAATACTTGTTTTAATTTTTGTATCGTTTACTTTAATTCACACACACACATACACACTTGTTTCATTTTAATAACGTTATATTCAACACACACACACACACACACACACGCATATTTGTTTAATTTCCGTAACCTTATCTTCAATGCACATACATACATCACATACATTAACACTTTCTGACAAATATCTTCTGTTCTACAACTTAAGCACATTGACTTGATTATTTTCTTTTGCTACATTGATGATTTCACTGAAATTGTCAATGCAGAAACAGACAGACTGGTTACTTGTATCTTACAGATGCTGTTTCTATGCTTCATTCTGGTTGTGGTCTCGTTGGCCCAGGCTAATTTTTTAGAACCAGGAGGTAATCCTCTAGGTATAAAACTTCCATCATTAAACATTCCCGGAGGTGGCATTGGGACATCACAAATCGATTTAAATCCTCAATTTAACTTTGCGTGGATCACGATGCAGGAATTGTTACAAGTGAGAACTCACAGGTTAGTATTTCTGATAAAAATTACAATTAACTTGTGAATTTCTTAGAATGTGGACAAATTTGCAAGGAATCAGAAAAAAACTGTCACATCAATACGGAGCATAGATTCATAGGTAAATAGAGTTTTCCGGAGCTGCAGTGCAGGGATGGAATTTTTGGAGCTGCAGTGCAGGGATGGACTTTCTGGAGCGGCAGTGCAGGGATGAAATTTCTGGAGCTGCAGTGCAGGGATGGAATTTCTGGAGCTGCAGTGCAGGGATGGAATTTCTGAAGCTGCAGTGTGGGAGGTACGTTCCAGAGCTGCAGTGCAGGGATGGACTTTCCGCAGATGCAGAGCAGTGATGGACTTTCACTTCCGTACTAATAGTTGACTGGTCGATCGTCGCAGACTGATGCAGAGACGAAAACCCAGACATACATTGTTCGATATCTCTTATTTGCAGACGCCTGTTCGATCAACTTACTAGTATGTGTGAAATGTAGGAAATCATCCTGGTCCTCTTCACTTGTGCATGCATTTATTGTGGCCTCATTATAAACACATCAAAAACAGTCTTGATGCGACAATCATCACATTGAGTGCCCTACACGGAACCATCCATCATCGTTCAAGCTCAACCACACACTTTTCGATAGTTTAGTACGAAAGTCTGGATCTAGAGTGGTCTGCGCCAGGAAACTACACTAACATAAACAACCACAGTCGTTCTGTCTTCGCTGCTATATGCAGTCGAATCATAGATTGTTCATATATTAAGCATGCAAATTCTTTTTACTTTTCGTGATGGAGACAGCTTCTATTTTTACGTTGGTAGAATCACATTCCCAACAGAAATATTATAGGAAAATCTGAGATGGACAGCATCTTGTTGACCAAATTTTAATTTTGTTTGGCCGGCCACACCATATTCCAAACGAACGTCTTTTAGATTGTTCTACTGTGAACTTTGTGAAGGTAAACGGTGTCTGCAGGTAACTGTAAACTGTGTGCAGGTACGGTGTCTGCAGGTAACTGTTAACTGTGTGCAGGTACGGTGTCTGCAGGTAACTGTGAACTGTGTGCAGGTACGGTGTCTGCAGGTACCTGTTAACTTTGTGCAGACAAGCTGTCTGCAGGTAACTGTGAACTGTGTGCAAGTAAGCTGTCTGCAGGTAACTGTGAACTGTGTGCAGGTAAGCGGTGTGCAGGTATGCTGTGTACAAGTAAGCTGTCTGCAGGTAACTGTGAACTGTGTGCAGGTAAGCAGTGTACATGTATGCTGTGTACAGGTAAGCTGTCTGCAGGTAACTGTGAACTGTGTGCAAGTAAGCTGTCTGCAGGTAACTGTGAACTGTGTGCAGGTAAGCGTTCAAACGTATGTCAGAAGAAACGCGTCCATGACTACGTGTAAGCATATCTCAAGCACTGCAGGATTCATCCAATCTCTTGGACATTCATATCTACAGTTATTCTATCCAGGAACAGTCATATCAGTGCTGGTAGTAAACACTTTTTAACAGGGTAGAATACTGCAGGCGATTCAGAAGAGAAAAAAACGAATAACGCGAAAAGACTTTTCCCTACTATAAATACATACTAGCTTCCTGCTCACATTACAACACGTCTTTCCGTGCACAGATTGAACTTACCAAACAACTGAAGTATCACACGCAATCAGACACAACCTTCATCGTTCTTAAGGTCACGCTATTTATCACTTGTGAAGGAGGAACTTCGAAAAAATAGATCGAACGATGGATGAGTGGACAGATTGTTCATAGATAGATGGATGGATGGACATATTGTTCCAGATAAATGGATGTACATAACGTTAACCTACTGTAATTTTGCTATCACCAAATCACCAAGTTAACATATTATAATGTAGACTTCTTCAGTCGATTGCTTTCACCAAGTTAACATATTATAATGTAGATTTCTACAGTCGGACTGCTTTCACCAAGTTAACATATTATAATGTAGACTTCTACTGTCGGATTCCTATCACCAAGTTAACATATTATAATGTAGACTTCTTCAGTCGATTGCTATCAACAAGCTAAAATAATATAATGTAAAACTTAAAAAATATAAAACTCAAAGAACATACATATTTAATGACAAAGGGTGATAGCAAAGCGATTAATATTAGATAGTTGTTAACATATGCAACCCGTTTTACTGTTCTGTTACTTTACTGTTGTGCGTGTTCTGCCCATGAGTATATGATAAACTTTAGGATATGGTAAGTATAGACAGAAAGTCAGTATAGACAAGTGGGCAAATGTGAATCAGAATTCAAAGAGAGGAATCGGTGTTATTAAGGTTATGACGTACAAGGTCATTCAGTAATGGGTACTTTTTCTGCGTCTACTAATGATGGTACTATCTGTCACAGATTATTGCCCCGGCCTACGGACACTGCCACAGACACAAGAAGATTGGCAAAAAACCAAAATGATTCGATACTGTGGTGTACTAGGGATACACCGATCACTGCAATGATATTTTTGCTCAATCTCCCTAGTATTAGAGTGCGATATCAAGTAGCACAAGTGAAGTCACATCTAAAAGTAACAGGATATACTCACCACCCATTACACCAACGTCTGGATGAGACAAAGGGGAAACGAATCAATTGGGGTATGTCATGGATGTCAGAAACTGAAGACACACTATGAATATTATGTAAAATAGAAGAAGTAGGAGAAGGCAGTGAATGGGAGGAGGTAAACATTGAAAACAAAATCACTGACAGACGTGGGGTGCAAAGGGAACACATTGCTCTAGACGGACCCAGGGTTAGCAGATAACCAAGATCCCAAGTGTACCTCCACGCGGTGCACCCTGGAAACAGAAATACAGCAGCTCGAGCTGATTCTGCCAAATCATTTGGAGATCCTGTCCGAGAATGTGGAGGTAGCAGATGGAAAGAGATTTGACTGCACAAGAGACAGACAATATCTCCGACACCACCAGCATCACCACATATAGCGACACTGTCGACATACAGTTAAGATAGTCAGTCCAGTCCGAACATTGGAGGGGCGGCCAATGTAAAATGCACGTAAAGATAGATGCATGGCGAGAGACAAATAGATTTCATACCGAGTTCAATGACACAATGAAAGGATAGAACAGCGCTAGAGGGCAGCGCGAACTGCAAATAGAAAGTGCAAAGTCTCTAGGAAAGGGGAACTCAATCAAGCGTTAAAACACAATCATTTTTATACAAATTGTCTCAGAAAAGTTATGAATATCAGATGGCAAGACAAGATTCCAGATACCACTGTCCTTGATAGAGCTGGTATCCCCAGCATTGACACGATCCTAATGCAGGCACAGATTCGTTGGGCAGGTCATTTGGTGCGTATGTCAGACCATCGTCTGCCAAAGATACTTCTCTATGGTGAACTAGAGAAGGGTACACGATCTCAAGGTGGCCAAAAGAATCATTGCAAAGACTCGTTAAAGAACTCACTAAAAGCCTTTGAAATAGACCGCGATACATGGGAAAGCTTGCACAAAATAGATCTACATGGCGTTATAAAATAAATAAGAGCGCATCATCTTGTGAAAAGAGGGAAATTGCAGCAGCTCAACAGCGGAGATCAGCCAGAAAGTCACGGATAGACCAAGATCCGTCTACTGTCGCCATTCTATGTCCGAACTGTCCAAGGACATTTACAGCTCGAATAGGGCTCATTAGCCATCTACGAACTCATAATCAAGGACATAACTAAAATTGAATTTTCAAAAGTGGATGTTACAAATGGTCATCATCACTTGTGATGGACGAACAACACTAACCATTTACACACACATAGGTTGGGACATATCTATAACTGAATTTCAGAAGTAGATTTAACTAATGGTGATCAACGCTTGTTATGGACTAACACAATAAACTAAGACATTATCTCCCATTTCATGCTTATATTATTAACTAACAATTTATCTCCCGTTTCAGGAAGAAGGCTACAACAGTTCAAACATTCGCACTAAATGTGCTATGTCCATTGTGCTTCGGTTGGAAGTTGCCAGATAAAGTATTTGGGTGTGGGGGCATTTGCCAGTCCATGTTCGGTTGGACACGAGTAAACTGAAGTAGACATTTTACGAATTTATGAATAGGTAACAACATTATTATTGTGTAAATATCATTACTGAAATATACCAACAGATGTAGTAGTTTGAAAGATTAAAAGTATAAGACATCCATCGGCTATTTTCTGTATTAATTGGCTACAAATATTTAATAACACGCAGAGGATTGCCTGTATTCTACTCTGGTTCTCCCAGATGTATTTTTTACTCCTTGCAGAACAGCACGGGCTCTGCTTAGAGCTCTATTTATATAAATTAGCCGCATATCTTCACACAATAATTACTGGGGCTCTTTGAAGACATGAATTTGTACACACGGTTTCAAGGACTGGTATTCAAACCTCGACCTTAATAAAACTATGCCACGATCACCTTTTCATTATTTGCTCTACACATATCTTCGATCAGTAAAAGAGTGCATAAGGTTTCTCTCCAATTTGAGATAATAAAATAAACCTCATATGTAAGGTAATCAAATATTACCGTGTATTTAAGGTAATCATATTAACGGTTCTATACCATCACATCCCACAGTAGTTGAAGGGGGGAAATATCTGGTGGAGGAAATTGCAAAAGTCAAGACTCCTATTGACGATACAATGTAGATACTGATGTAATGATATGCATGGATGGGTTCGTTATTCGACATGAATATTGTAATTATACTTTTTATGCAGAATCATGTGGGTACATTGTCAAAGAACTAGCAGTGCCATCACTACAAACACGTGCAGTACTATCGTGAAGGTTCGAGTTGTAGATGAGGAACGGTTATGGCTGGTGTTACATGACTATTCGCTCATGAGTACTAAATGACTCAAAGATATGCTCCGTAAACCTGAAGCCTGAAATCGTTGTCCGTCAGAGGGTGGTATTGTTGAGACAATTAGACGAAAGATTACATTCATGTTCGTTCTCTCCAACTTGATTATTGTGACAGTAATAAGAGAGTTAATGCCGTGATGAGTGCAGCAAAATTATGAAAATGTTCAAAACGGGTTCACAAGACGTAGAGGATTGACTTCACTGTACTTGGATTCCCACATGTACTCTGTCACTTTCAACGAAGCAGCATGCAGCAGCAGCATGCAGAGAGTACAGCTCATAGTACGTAACTCCGTAGCTTCCAATGAAAATCCACAATCCACAGGGATCTCCGAAAAAGTCCACCTTGTACACAAGACAACACTAGACACAACCTGTGACCGCTTTAATACAAGGCGATCTGCTTAAGCACTACGCTAGGGGTATCGCCTAAACGGTAACATAATGAATACACTGATACAACTGCCAATATCGTGGCTCTCAACAATATAGACCACTTAGCTGAATTAATTAGAACCACGTTCGTTATCTGTTTTGATTATCGTTTGCTGTTTATTTGTTTACTATTTACATACTTGAAATCGAATGCCAAAAATATCCAATGAATTTGAAATAATATAAATAGTAATTAACTAAAAGGTAAGAATAATGAACACACGTAACGAACTGGGTCCAACTTAATTTAACGAACAGTTATTCTAGTGGAGCCCAGGCATGGCCAATATATACAATATGATGGGCTTATTCAGACAGTGATTTATAAAATTATATATATACTAAATTAACCATTTAAAATCATGTGTGTTTTACCAGTAGCAACACATGGATGCGAGACTTGGACTTTAAACAAGACAAAATCAAACAGAATAAATTCATTTAAAATGAAGTAACACAGAAAGATCCTACGATTATCATGGACAAAGAAAAAGAAAATTGAAGTTTTGAAATTACTGAAACTAAATGAAGAGCGGCATTTAAATACCATCATAACACGGAAGTTGCAGTATTTTTGACACTTAAAGCGATATGATGGTATCGAAATACTGATTCTAGAGGGCAGAGTGTCCGATTATTGAAGAATAGGGAGACTAAGAAAACGATGGATCAGACATCGAATAATGTATGCACATGTCTCTGGCCAATGCAGGCTTGCTTGCCCTGAACAGAGAGTCGTTCAGAGTATCCACGACGAAGACAACGTTCTGGTAAGAATATGTCACATAATGATAATATTGATATATTGGTATATATATATATATATTGTGTTTACTACATAAAATAATACAATGAAGGATTTTCTTTCATATTCCAACCAAGATCTACGAATCTGTCTTGTGGCTGGTGATTATATCACAGTTCGTTACTGAAACATCCATTAGAAACTGATTTCAGTGGGAAACGTGAAAAGAACAGAATGTTACATATTCCTTGATACAATTTTAGAAAATACTAAACAAATAATTAACATTATAACACAATTACACTGTTCTTTGTTTTAAAATATATCTCATACAGGAACCGTGTCAGTGTTAAATCAAGCAGTACCATGGAACTAAAATTCAGATGAATGGTAACAAGCTCAGATGTAATATTATTTCAAGAAAATAAACTTGTATTGAATAATTAAACTAGCTTGTTATTATTTATTTGCTAGTTAGTCGTCAGATCATCGTTATGGTATAACGCCTCCATATGTGCTCCAATCTTCCCTTGAGTATATCATCGTAAGTATAACGCCTCCATATGTGCTCCAATCTTCCCTTGAGTATATCACGGCAATATACACATGAAACCTATATATGTACACCGATCAACGATTGAGTATATCGTCGTAAGCATATACATGGCAGCTTCATATGTGCTCCAATCTTTCCTTGAGCTAGTTAGTTGTTGGAACATCGTCACTGAACTCCGGACACTTCCATAGGTGCTCATTTATCTCATTGAGTGTATTCGTGATTACACTTTGACTGACGGCCCCAGTTTGCCGTTGACTGATCATCATTCTTTCTCCACGACTAAACCGCTCCTTTCTAGCGACACCAAATTTGAAACCAAGATCCCTTATTCCAGTCATGGAACAAGAGTCATCGTCACTGATACAGCCATTTATCCTTGCATTTTCCCGTAGGGCATTCAAAATGTCTGTCCAATCCATCGCCTCACCAACATCCGTATTAACATCCACTAACCTATCTCTACATACAACATGCATGGAAAATAACAGTGTTACTAATATTTACATTTGTGTACTCAAATGTTAGTTGTACAAAGGAACTATGTAAATAACAATCTCACGATCGTTTGGCTGTTTTACAAGGACGAAATTCTGGCATTAAATATTCTTAAACTTTGCCAAACATTGAGCTATAACTTATTAAGCAGACACTAATGTAGTACCGCTGATAATTTCGTACATTGTCTTTGTATTTTAACAAGCAAATTGAAATAGAAAAAAAAATTAAATATCAGCTGAAAAGAACTAAATTTCACTGTTGAAAAATAAAGCAGTTACGCAATACAATAGCCAAATAATTCAAGAAAAAAACTACGAATAAAATACTAACCGTTCATTATTTCATAAGTGTGGCACAGATGGTAAAAACAACACTAACATGGCAACACTGAATGTATATTGTGTAAAATCATATAACGTAAGTAAGAATTATGAATGAACATCAAGCAGGAACGACATGGCTGTAGAACATACAAGAAAGTTGGTGGGTGGAGTGGAGACATGGCTATAGAACATACTAGAATGTTGGTAGATGGAGTAGAGACATGGCTATAGAACATACTAGAAAGTTGGTGGATGGAGTAGAGACATGGCTGTAGAACATACTAGATAGTTGGTGGGTGGAGTAGAGACATGGTTGTAGAACATACTAGAAAGTTGGTGGATGGAGTAGAGACATGGATGTAGAACATACTAGAAAGTTGGTGGATGGAGTAGAGACATGGTTGTAGAACATACTAGAAAGTTGGTGGGTGGAGTAGAGACATGGATGTAGAACATACTAGAAAGTTGGTGGATGGAGTAGAGACATGGCTGTAGAACATACTAGAAAGTTGGTGGGTGGAGTAGAGACATGGTTGTAGAACATACTAGAAAGTTGGTGGATGGAGTAGAGACATGGCTGTAGAACATACTAGAAAGTTGGTGGGTGGAGTAGAGACATGGTTGTAGAACATACTAGAAAGTTGGTGGATGGAGTAGAGACATGGATGTAGAACATACTAGAAAGTTGGTGGATGGAGTAGAGATATGCATTAGAACATATCAGAAAGCTATACACTGAAGTAGAAACATGTCATTAGATAATACCAGAGTTGTTCGGTCGAGTAGAAACATGGCATTAGAATATACCAGAGAGTTGTTCGGTCGTGTAGAAACCGGTTGGAATATAGATGTAATACATCCTTACTCCTGAAGATATTGGTGGGAGTTCGTTTCCCAAATAAATCTTAAGCTCCCAACTTGCTGTTCTTTAAATTAACTTTCAGTAGATAGATTAATTAAATTCGCAACTTTTTTGAAGAATTCTAGTTCATTTTCAATTTTAGAACATATGAACGTGAATCATGAACAATCGCAAATAAGGAGAAAAATAAAATTGCAGCATTTGAACACAGACTATCAAGAGAAGAACCCTGATAATATCATGGACCAAAGACACAGGAAAAACTTGGAACAGGATAATACAATTTTGCTAATCATTGAAAACACACATAATAAAACTCAAATAGACGTTTCGAATAACATGCTTTAACCAAGAATACATTCACAATAAAAAGACAAGTAATAACGGCACTGTTTATATTAACAAAGAAGAGCTAAATATAAATATAACACACAAGACGTATATCTATATTTATATAAGAGAAGATCAAATGTAAAACAATACAAACAGGAAATCGACAAAACACACCCACATGTCGGTTTAGCATAACAGAGAAATGACGTAACAACATGATATCATCCATATTAGTGACGGGTATATATCCCAAAGGATTCAATCGAATATATATATACAAGCGAGTGACTGGTCCGGTCGTCTGAGATATACGACTTAAATGCCGTCACCTACATATCATAGGCACCACAATGCTCCGTGCAAGTGAAGTGGTCAGTAACAGGAGTATAAGTTTAAACTTTGAGGCTTTACAGATGTTCACAGAATCAGCATGTGAGCCTCCTTACAGTATCACCTAGGTACGTGATGATGCAGATCGTGCATATGATATAGGTGATGTTGTGGGGCACACGTGTGAAGATATTTTCTATGGTGAAGGTGAATGTGGGGGAATATGACAAACCTAGCCAGGGTTACATATGCAAAGTGTAGCGTTTAGAAGAACCATACCACACTCAGAAGGTCTCAGAGCCTAGATGTTTTTCCTCGACAAACATCCTTATTCTCTGCGCCTACCTCTCTTGCAACATGTGCTTACTCTCAACTCCTTTGAGAATGAAGGTTTGTTGGGCACTTCTTCAAATACCTCCAAGATGAGCACTAAGATAGGATCCATCTATGCCTCTATGTGTATGGGCAGCCCCGAGCATCAGGTATGCGAATTTTTCAAACTGTTGTTTCATAGGTACATCGATGATGGGATTGGTAACATCTGAGATCTTCCCCGCCATTGTGAAGTTTCTTGACATATCCGTCACCATAAAACCCAATTGTCTTAGTATATCGGTGCACTACAAACCGACTGATGGCCACAGCTTTCTCTCCTAAATCTCCTCTGATTCCTCTGCTTGTCAGGATTCCCTGCCATTCTCTCAACTTCTCCGCATGCGGCGGCTGCGTAGTGATGAGGAAGACTCTCTGGAGAAAGTCTATGAGATGATGTTTATCATACGATGTCGTCTAGGTTCTCAGGTCTGCCCTGTTTCAAGTGACCACTCCCGCCAGGACACCATTAAAAGCACTCGGATGACTTCCTTCACGGACAGGGTCAAACATATTCTCACGTTCCATCCAGACAGCTCTGCTGTCCGTCGTGTCGTATTCCAACATTTTTCTCTTCTTTAGTCTGATCACAGGACACTTGATGTGATTTGCGAATCTCCTCTGGTTGCTTACAGACGTGACAAAAACTCAGGGGTATTTTCGTCCAGAGTTAACTCAAGACTGACGTTCGTAACCATTTTGTCACCATCAGCTGCAAACGTAGAAAACGCGACACCTATGCCTATGTCACCCCGGCACGGTTTTCAAATTCCCCAAAGACACCTATACCATCGAAGAGAATTCCATGACATGCATAGGTCAGGCTGGAAGGAAGCTCGCAGGCGATTTTGTACCTCATCAAAAAACCAGATTGGTACTCCTGTTGCTGATCATTTCAATGTCACAGACCATCGGGGTGCCCATGATAATCAGGCGGCGGCCAATATGCCGTATTTTTCAGATGAGCAGACCCGTCAGACGTTTGAGAACCGCTAATAAATATCAATTTAGCACGATTGAGATCCATACCCGTCTGTCGTATGGGTAATATATTTTTCCGACATTTCTCTGTTTTGTTTCACCGCTGTTTTTGTGCGCTATGTCTATTTTTTGTTATGTTGTTTCACCTTTGAACTTATCTTATATAAATATAAGATACAACTCTTCCTGGTTTTTTACTATATTTAGCTCTGTGAACGTCAATAGTGACGGTCTCACTCTTTGTTTTTGTTGTGAATATATTCTTGATAAAGACATTTTTGCCGAAATGTCGATATGTGTGCCATGATGTGTCTTTTAATTGACTAGAACAATTTCTTTACCATGTTCCAAGTTTCGACTGTTAAATGTCAGCTTTGCTCCTGTACTTATAAATCTTGATCAAGGAGATCATCGATGTGAAATATATTCTAAGAGATCTGAAATTTAAAAAAAAAGCGCCGCACGCGTTTATATTAGTGGTTTCTATTCTATATTAGATCTTAAATATATTAGTTGTTATCTATGAACTACTCCTATACTCACTCCTAAATCGTGCATTCTCGATATTGACTTATGCTCATCTTTCTCAAAATAATCTGATTGTGCGTATTCACGAGGAACGCTGAGTATGTCTATTATGTCTATATCCTCCCAGTGTGCCCCCGAATATATCGCCCTCTTCCAAGTCTCGAGCTGAGGTGTCGTGAGATAATCATCTCCTATGCTTGTGTGTAGTATGTCGCATTGTTATGATTCGTTATCTACTGATCTGGGCTTTCTTCTTAATTGGACACGTTAGTGATAATACGTAGTTGAATAGGCTACAAGGTGCTCTGTAGAAAAAAGTGGAATATTTTAGCCATACCAAACGATATAACATAAAGAAAAAATAGAAAAGGACAGAATGAAGTGGATTAAAAAGAACAACGAAATAGTGGCAGGCCACGAAGAAAATGGACACAATATTTGAAAGACCACCTGAAATGGTACTCACAGAAGCCGGAAGGTCCTCTTAAGATCAGCAGAAGTTTCCGAAGACTGTGAAGCCTCATACATCCTGTCAAGTATATGCTGCCAGATTGTAAGTCGAGACATAAATATCGCTGCACACAGGAAACATGAATAGAAACATGCTCTAATCTCCCCCCTGAGTATATTCACAATTAAACGACGACTGACAATGTCAGTTTTCTGGTGGATAGAAAACATTATTTGCTGACCGACGCCATTTCTTGCGACATTTCATATTTAAAACCCGTATCTTTTATTCTGGACATAGAAAAGTAATCATCATCTTCATTAATTTCGTTTGATCATGTGTCTCTCAGAGAACTCAATATTTCCTCGCGATCCATTGCCCTGTCATTCTATGCAGTGACATAAACCGCCAATCTATCTGCTTTCTCATTACCGTGAAAAAGATCGTGCACAAAAATGAATGTGATAGCCTCCAACCGTAACCTCCCCACAGCATCAAGCCTCTGTTCACCGATATAGCCTGCTCGTATTTCCCTGATAATGCTCATTGAGTCGCTGTGAATGAAGACATGAGTTCTACTCTGTGTACCATCCCTTTCGAGGACATGGTCACTCCATAATTTCCATTGCCATGCTACATGTAGCAACTGCGAAAGCCCAACTTTCCTCTCCATATTACCATCCATGGAATTCTTAATGATCAATTTCTGCACTTTATATTCAAAGGCAGTAGGAAACCTCTTCCTACATTCTCTTTTGAGAGTTATTACTACATCAAAGGCGGTATGAAAGTCTAAGAGAATATTTATCGATTCTGCACCATGTGCCACATTCTCTAGTGAGCACACGCTTTGCATAACTCCCTCAACACACACTACGGCTTTCCTCTAGTTAGTCTACTATGATTCACAATGTGTATGCTAGTATCCAGTGGATGCTCTTTACTAGATCTGACGGCAGGCTCATGCTCAGCACAACTGTAATATATGTGCCATAGTTAGACAATCAGGTTAGAATCTCATTGCTCGTTCAATTTTGTCCCTCGTGCGCCAAAGAATGATACACATCTCCTTATTCTAGATTGTATCCAGCCTTTCAGTCTACGCCTGGCTGAGAATCATAATTGTCAATGCATATTTTGGTAAAGAAGAAATAGTAACCTCTGTTCACTCTGAACAGCAACCACTGCTTTCATTGATGAAAGACATTTTCTTGTCCTTTAAATGATGTAATCAACATTATCATTGAAGCTCAGACTTCTGTTGAAAAAACACACCCAAATACTTCATGTTTCTATTTCTTTCAAGAGTGACCCACTACAAAGTAGCACTTAGCATTGATGCATATACAACGTGATTATTGAGAGAGCCATGGTACATATGCTTTAGATGGAGTAACTAATGCACCTCAGTGACTACACCATTCCGCTATGTAATTAAGCTCACATTGCAATTCTATGACATATAACTCTCAATATTTGCTCTGCCTATACACCACAATGATATTAGCATACACCATAGTTCTACCTGTCCATGTGATCTATTCACCTGTTATGCATTCGGTGTACACATTAAATTTCTTCTTCTTCAGCGTTCATTCTCAAACTCTTGTTGGATCTCTCTTGTAGCAGGACCATGGTCCTATTAGATTTCCAGCAGGATGTACTCCAGAGAATGGAAATGCGTTTTGTCGTCGTTTTATTTTTACGCCAACGGCCCGACACATCGGTGGAACACATTAAATAATATCAGGGATAATGTAGAACCATGTGGATGTCATGGGCTCATAACTCTTGGTGAGTATGTGAGACTATCATATTTATCAGCAACTTCGTCTCTGAAGCAGGACGGCATCAAACCAATTAAAATTGGGCTTACTTCGAGTTTCAAAAGGTGATTCATTAGATATTCCAAGGGTACTGTGCTACAAGATGACAGTAACATTAGATATTCCAAGGGTACTGTGCTACAAGATGACAATAACATTAGATATTCCAAGGGTACTGTGCTACAAGATGACAATAACATTAGATATTCCAAGGGTGCTGTGCCACACGATGACAATAACATTCGATATTCCAAGGGCACTGTGCTACAAGATGACAATAACATTAAATATTCAAAGGGTACTATGCTAACAATATTCCTAGGATTCTGCGCAAGCATGCTATATCAGCTGTTATAAGTGAACGCTTGTCTACAAGGAGAGAACTACTCGTACAAGAGCACATTGTATCAGACATTTCCGCAGAGATAGTACCAACAATTTAGTCAGTGATCATACTACCTGAATGGTCTTCATGAACTCAATGTTCGTGTTTGTAATTCAACCAGCGATGACACTTGACTGATGCCCACAGAGGAGTTTTAGCATGATGAATGCAGAAAATGCATTAGTGACGGGTACAGTGGATTGGCCTTATGTGTACTGGTGAGTACTGATTTGTCTCAAGTCTTACCAATGGTCGAATCAGAGATGAGATGATGCAGTCTTAGAGATGATGCAGTCCTCGAACGTAACCGATTAAGTTTGGAATCAGTGATGGTGTGCGAAGGAATTAATTTCCTCCACATAACCGTCTCCCCCGTATTCATCATGTGATTGTGAATCTGACTGGTGATCGTTACCGTTACGAGATTCAACTGTCTCTTGTCATCTCAGCACTGCCAGCTACTGGACACAATGCAGTTCTTCAACTGTCTCTTGCCATCACAGAACTGCCAGTTATTGGACAGAATTCAGTTCTTCAACTGCCTCTTGTCATCTCAGCACTGCCAGTTATTGGACAGAATGCAGTTCTTCAACTGCCTCTTGACATCTCAGCACTGCCAGTTATTGGACAGAATTCAGTTCTTCAACTGCCTCTTGCCATCTCAGCACTGCCAGTTATTGGACACAATGCAGTTCTTCGCGATAATAATGCAAGTCCAGAGCAATTTTGTAGCACTAAATGCTTTCCTGCAACATGAAGGTGTCAATAGAATGAATTCACCTGCAAATACTCTAGTAATGAATCATATAGAACATCTTTTGGAGGTTCTAAAACGACGAGTTAAGCAACATGAGCCTTCTCCTGCACTTTGTATTAACTACTTCTGGCACGTCAACAACAGTGACACGTAGTGCCTCAACGTTTCATTTACAAGATCATCAAGTCCATGCTACATCTGTGGCTTGAATGTATCGCATGTAATATTGCAGGACACATACTGCACTGACAATGTTCATCTTTGTTGTTATTTTCATAATTTTAAAAATGAAAGTTGTATTAATTTTTGTATTTAATACACATAAAATCATTGTTACCTCCAGAAGCCAAAAAGAATGCGAGTTAGATGTGTGTTTCTAACACGATATGTCATCGATGTCATGACGTTTTGTCATTAATTGTCTGCAGTCTCAACTACCAACAGCCAAGGGTAGACCTAGAGTACGCTTAATCGACAACATCAAAGAGACATTACACGAACACCAAATAACATTACCTGACGCTGCCAGAAAAGAGAGAACAAGAACATTTTTTCTCCCTCGACACCAGTAAAGGGTAAAAGAGGAAGGAAAGAAGAAGTCTCAACTACTAGCAATATTAGTAATTTTATTGCGTGTTCAAACGCATGTGGTTGCGTCTGTGGGTCTCACCAATGACCCACTAGACAAACCACCAATGCAACAGAAAACCTTAGTAGATGACATGCCATTATATTGAGGTTATCTTCTTATAGAAGCTTCATGGCACGTAATCTATACAATTATGCTTTTATTTTGTTGTTGAAATGTGCTTCATGTTTGCTTGAATATATGTATGTTGGGAGGGAGCCAGAGATGTACTGTGCAGCACTGGGGAGGAGGAAACTGACAGCACTGCTTTTTTCCTATGGCTGAGACCCATCATAGAGGCACAGTGACTCAGGACATGACAATCCTTTTGACTTGAACATTTGGTTGCATGCCTGGAGCAATAGAGAAGTTCGGCATAACCAGTAGTCAATTGGTGGCGGGGAATGAGCACAGTGAACCCTATCTTGGTTACAGTGGCTCCGGGCAGTGCATAGGTTGAAACCTATCTTCATGGTAGTATGATAGTTATTCTCTGGCTCCTGTCCGTAAATGTACGTAAATATACATGGCTTTCTCATATTTTTTCCAAGTACTAAATCTACATGATTTTCTCATATTTTTTCCAAGTACTAAAATCTACATGGCTTTCTATAATTTTCCAAAGTACTAAAATCTAAATGATTTTCTCAGATCTACATAATTATCCCAGATGTTTCGAACAAATATTTCTAATTTATAAATATTAATTCATATATACAAAACCATTTTTACGGCAACTTTTGTCAACAACTGTCAAACGTTTTCTGATCCCCTCCTTTAATTGTTGACATAATGTATGAACATCCCCATACATCGACTCGTGTGTAAACTGTTAACTTTATTTCTCGTATTAGTTAATTTAACCTGTGCACCATCAAACGGGATACTATATAGTTTCATTGAAAATTGAATATCTATTCAACACTAGATCAAAGTTGCCAAGTTATAGATCTCCTCACGTTTGCTATACAGATACAATCATAGATAACATATGTCTTAGTTGTGTCATCTGATAACTGTATAAACGTGTTATGATGTTGTTAACTCGTTGCATAGTTAATCTTAAATCTCACACTCGTAAGATCTAACACAAGATGTATAACACTGATAATATAAATATTAATATTCATGTATTGAACTTTCAAAGGGTAGCACAAAATATACAGTCGGGACATTAATATACAGTGGGGACATTATTTGAACCAATGTTATTTTCTCTTAGTCTGATTGCTTCACGGGACCCTCTGCTTTCATTTACCATACCAGTAATCTCACAGTAAGGTATGTTTCTATTTTTTTGTTATAATATCTTGTTCATTTTATGTCTTTGTTATAACGGAATAATACTTGAAGAATATCAGAAATAATACACTGCTTTTTGTTATTGTTGACTAATTAGGTATTGCTCATTTTTATTACTAGCATTACAGTCAGAAAGGAAGCTGACCATCTGACCTAATAGTTCTTCTATCTAGTGTCTTTTCTCTGCTTTTTCTGTGATTTGTAGCAGGATTGAATGACGATCGGTTTTAGATTTATTGCACGTTTGGCCAATTGATATGCAGTAATATTGTGCCATGTCAGAACATTGGTAACTCCTTCAATCCACCTTCTTCTTGGATTTCTTCTGAATCTTGCTATTTCTATTTTCATGTTGTATGCTCTTGCCACTAATGAATAAGGGTCGACTCTCATTAGGTAGCCAAACCATTTCAATCTCTGTTTTTCAATATATTTCACCATTGATGTTGTCCCAACAGTTTTTGTAATCTCCTCATTTCTCACATAATATCTTATGGTTCTGTTTGCTGCTTTTCTTAGACATCTCAGTTCACACATAGTAAGCTGTCTCTCTTGTTCTTTAGTTGGTGTCCATGACTGAAAGTGAAAATATAATATTGGGATACACATTTAATTTATTATTTGCTTTCTGATTTCCATCGGAATAGATTTTTGGTTCAAAATGGATGTAATTTCATAATTTACACAGTTGACTATATGAATATTTGAATAGTTGTCGTACTAGTTGCTGTGGCTTAATACGTAAAGAGTTGCCTTTATAGGTTGCTGAAATAGGACGCATCTTTACCGCTATGCATTCTTACATTATGGTAAATGGCTATTGCAAATTCATAAACAGTTTTAAATAGCAGTTTTACGTTGAACACAGGATCAACGATTCAACAAAATATTCTTATCAGAAAAGGGTCGAACAAACACAGAATAGAAAAAGAAAATCAAACGGAGAATTCATGCAACAGTATACAGGTCTGGAATGCAACAACAAGAGACACAATTCCTTGGAATTGCATGACTAAAAAGTACAATATGGCACACAATGACAAAGAAAAATTGAAAACAAAAGTATTAAAAGTTATTATATTTTTACTGTTATCTTCTGATCAATCATACGAACAGTAACAATGTCAATGTAATGTGAGCTGCAAGATATCAATGAGGAATACATTTCAAACTGGTTCTATATAGTGAGTTGAAATTGTGAAGTTTTCTTACTAACCTTTTTGTCACAGAAGCGTGTTCAATTTATATTATTATTATTATTATTATTATTATTATTATTATTATTATTATTTTATTGTTAGTATTAATATTATTATTATTATTGCTATTAGTTTTATTATTCATCATATTTTGGTGTAAAACAAATGTCGCACTGTCATGAAGTCACATTGAACATTAATACAGTCGTCTGTATTATTTTGTGAATGTTCTATGCATTGCGGTGTAATATATATTCTGGTATTAACCTAATATCGCATTGTGAGATTCTTTAAACTCTTCTAAAGCCCAACCTATTTTTACGACCAATAGTCGATTTGTAGAAGTTGAATTGTTCTTATTCTTCTTCTTCACTCTCCAGTCAACGTCAGACTCTGAAATTCATCTTATCAATGCAATGTACTGTGATCGTCAACTTCGAGACATGGCCGTAAACATTGTCAGAGCTGTTTCAGATGGTCATAGTTTTCTTCTTGTGGTGTCGTACAGTGGACAGTTCTATAAAATATGTTCTATGTTTTCTCGAGAAGTTCCACATGTTCACGTATGGATGTCACCAACTTCAATCTTCTTGTAAGTTAACGTAAGCTATCATAACTTCTCACTGTGGCACACCACAAACAGAACAATATAGCCACCTGAAACAGTTTTGACACACACACAGAACAATATAGCCACCTGAAACAGCTTTGACGCACAAACGGAACAATATAGCCACCTGAAACAGCTTTGACACACAAACAGAACAATACAGCCACCTGAAACAGGTTTGACACACAAACAGAACAATATAGCAGCCTGAAACAGATTTGACACACAAACACTACGGCCCTGTCTCGAAAATAGTGACCACAGTACAGTTATTTGACGATACCCATATCCCATCACAGGCAATTGTGCATCTGAACTGTCCAGAAAGTAATAGAAAACTACTAAACGTATTTATAGTACCTAGAAAATCATTACAGCCAACAAATGCTGGGTTGATGGCTACGTCCTGTATAGGATACTCTACCAATTTGAAATTTGATAAAAGCATCTGACGTTGTCTGGAGATCGGGGAAGATGATTAAGTGAACACTCCTCGTATTACGAATAATGGGATTTATAGAATGATATTATTAATAAAAGTTCAATCGATACGTGATTTTCAATCTCCTGATCCGAGATATAGCCTAAGTAAAATACATGTAACCCATAGCATTGAACTGATGCGTGGGTGTGTGACATTTTGGAGATACCATACACATTATCATATTCACTCACCTTCGGTAGAAAATAGTCAACATGAAAAGCTGACGCTTCAATCGTGTTGGTCTAAGGTGAGAATCTAGACAAGGTAGTCATACAATCTTCACTGTTGAAAAATACCATAGAAGAAATTAACTTGTGAAGAGTTTATTAACACAATCGATCCGTTTTCACAATATGACAGAATCAAACATATAGACCCCACTCAGACTATATCTACCGATTGTTCAACATATTATTCCCCACTCATACTACTTGTATATCTACAGATTGGAGTGTGAGCGCAATTTCTACATATTTACATTTTACAGAAAATACAGAAAACGTATGTACACTTTTTAATCTTATTTCTTAATAAATTCTAAAATCATAATTTTTCATTTGCTATAATATTACTACTAATTAAATACTTACCCTATTCCATACATTGTCATAGAAGGCATACAATGTTACATACATTGTCACAGAAGAATGCCAATATTCCATACATTATCATAGAATAATGCCACTATTCCATACATTGTAATAAAAAATTCCACTATTCCATACACAATAATATAACAATGACACTATTTCATACATTATAATATACGAATAACACTATTCAATACATTATAACAGAAGAATGACACTGTTCCAAACATTATACCAGAAGAATGTCACTGTTACGTACAATATACAAGAAGATTGGCTCTGTTCCATATATTATAATATAATAATCACACTTCCATACATTATAATATAAGAATGGTTCTGTTCCGTACATTATCATAGAAAAGCTAACGTGTATGATGATCATTCCTTGTCATCCGTGTGCTTTATGTAATTTTCTTATCAAGTTTGTTTGTTTGTTTGTTTGTTTTTCGTTCGCTCCATTGTAACCATCACGGATATCCGTGCGATTTCCGCCGGGAGCGTGATAACGTTGTGCCACCGTTATGCGCCTTGTAGGCCTAGCACATCCGATTTCGGCATGCCTTGACAATTCGGGTGGGCTACCCTTAGCCTGTGACAGCCTCTATATCTGTCTCCAGGCACGCGTAGTGGAGACTCTTCGCCCAGACGATGTTTTGCTCTCGTCTAACTCGAACTATGTGTTCCACTGTCTATGAACTTGCCTCGTGTAATTGGACGTGCTGTGCCTGTGCCCATTGGGTACCGAACAGTTTCTCATCCGTGAGCCTGGTTCCTTAAGGGGAAGAACTCAACAGAGGAGTTGGACCCTGGCTCTTTCGCCCTCTTAGCCGAGGTGTCATTCACCGACATCGTGTACCCCTTGTCCAAGTTCGAGTCTCACACCACGCGTCTGGGAGCAAGGCGTTCTCGAGCTGAGCGTCCTTGTCCCAATAGCGCCTGAGCCCATCAGGTACTGAACCCTTTCTCTCTTCAAGTGTATTTCGGGTGTAGGAAAACCTGACAGTAGAGTTGGGCCAGGGCTAAATCGTTGTCCCTTTTATGCCTGAGCGAATCGAGTACGGAACCCTTTCTCTCTGCAAGTGTACTTCCGGTATAGGAAACCTTGACAGTAGAGTTGGGCCAGGACTGCCATCGTTGTCCCTTTCTTGCCTACACCCATCGGGTACAGAACCGTTTCTCTTTGCAAGCATATTTCCGGTTTAGGAAGGCTCGACATTAGAGTTGGGTTAGGTCTTTTGCTTTACCAAACGCCGATGGATGGGTCTGGGTCTCTGCCTGTTAGGAACTCTGGTAACTAGAAGCCCGTCTCGAGCTGACGGAGCTTGTAGTTCCCTTTCCTAGGGACTTTTCACTTTCTATTTGCAGTTCGCGCTGCCCTCTAGCGCTATTCTGCCCTTTCATTGTTTCATTGTACTCTGTATGAAACATATTTGTCTCTCGCCATGCATTTACCTTTACGTGCATTTTACATTGGCCGCCCCTCCAATGTTCGGACTGGACTGACTAGCTTCACTGTATGTCGACAGTGTCGCTATATGTGGTAATGCTGGTGGTGTCGGAGATATTGTCTGTCTCTTGTGCAGTCAAATCTCTTTCCATCTGCTACCTCCACATTCTCGGACACGATCCCCAAATGATTTGGCCAGAATCAGCACGAGCTGCTGTATTTCTGTTTCCAGGGTGCACCTCGTGGAGGTACATTTGGGATCTTGGTTATCTGCTAACCCTGGGTCCTCCTAGAGCAATGCGTTCCCTTTGCACTCCTCTTATCAAGTATATAGTTCAGTTATGTTAAACATGTCAGAATATATTGTCCTATTCATAAGATATATTGACTTAGTCATGATATATATTGTCTTCATCTATCTATCTATCTATCTATCTATCTATCTATCTATCTATCTATCTATCTATCTATCTATCTATCTATCTATCTATCTATCTATCTATCTATCTATCTATCTATCTATCTATCTATCTATCTATCTATCTATCTATCTATCTATCTATCTATCTATCTATCTATCTATCTATCTATCTATCTATCTATCTATCTATCTATCTATCTATCTATCTATCTATCTATCTATCTATCTATCTATCTATCTATCTATCTATCTATCTATCTATCTATCTATCTATCTATCTATCTATCTATCTATCTATCTATCTATCTATCTATCTATCTATCTATCTATCTATCTATCTATCTATCTATCTATCTATCTATCTATCTATCTATCTATCTATATCTATCTATCTATCTATATCTATCTATCTATCTATCTATCTATCTATCTATCTATCTATCTATCTATCTATCTATCTATCTATCTATCTATCTATCTATCTATCTATCTATCTATCTATCTATCTATCTATCTATCTATCTATTCGCTAAATTCTTTGTTGCCTTTCAGCGTCAGTGGTAGAGGAGTTCTCTGGAAATGGCCCTCGTGTGCTGAGTATATTGTGGGATGTGTCGCTTCTTTTATTTCGGTAGTTCATCGTTGTCGTGGTCGTCTTCTACATCTGCCTTCACTGTATCTGTGTAGCATAGCTTGCTGTGGTATGCTGTCTAATGGTAGTCTGTTGATGTGTGCAAACCATTTGATCTGTTGTCTCATAATATATTCCAAGATTGGAGTGGTACCGGTTCTTAATATAACAATGAGCAGCTTCCTGACAATCCGTAAAGACGCAAAAGCCATCATATATATAAATGGGGCGGGGAGGCCGCAGCAGATCAGTGGGCAGTGCACTGGCTTCATATTTGGTTATCTCTAGTTACAGTTGCATTCATTCTGGAAGTATGTTAAAATTGGCATTGACTGCTAGGTTACACAGCCTAAATATGGGTATCAGAACTTCTGGGAACGTATAGGCACCGTACTCCCAGACCGTACTCCCAAACCATACTCCCAGACCGTACTCCCAGACCGTACTCCCAGACCGTACTCCCAGACGCGCATCAGACGTAAATTGTGGAGATTTATTACATACATACAACAAATACATATTTATCTAATGTGGTAAGGGTGGCTAAACTATTAGTTCAGGGAATTAAGAATGGGACAACTGTTTTCTTTCTAGGCACGTTGAAGGAGGCAACTAAGGAAAGTTGGTGGATGGGCTAAAACGTGTCACCTGTGAAAAAATCATTGTCACAGCACATCTTGCCTAAATTTTTTTATTTGTCTTCTGTCACATGGTCCCCTAGAGACCTCTTTATAATGGTCCCCAAGAGACTTCTGTCATATGGTCCCCAAGAGACATCTGTCATATGGTCCTCAAGAGACTTCTGTCACATGGTCCCCAAGATACTTCTGTGATATGGTCAGCAACAGACTTCTACCACATGGTCCCTAGCAGACCTCTGTCACATGGTCCTAAAAAGACTTCTATGGCATGGTCCCCAACAGACTTCTGTCACATTATCTTAAAGAGACTTCTGTCATATGGTCCTCAAGAGACTTCTGTCATATGGTCCTCAAGAGACTTCTGTCATATGGTCCTCAAGAGACTTCTGTCATATGGTCCTCAAGAGACTTCTGTTAAATGGTCCTCAAGAGACTTTTGTTAAATGGTCCTCAAGAAACTTCTGTTAAATGGTCCCCAAGAGACTTTTGTCAAATGGTCCTCAAGAAACTTCTGTTAAATGGTCCCCAAGAGACTTTTGTCAAATGGTCCTCAAGGGAGGCAGTGAAACTGTATTTTATCTATTCTTTTATTTCTAATTATCATTAACTGTCACCGCAACGAGGTCAAAATTTCAAGTGGAGGCACTCAGTCCAGCTAACAAACAGAGACTGGAAAATCGGACTGTTTGGACCATCTCTGATATCGAGCAGGACCACAGTCCTGCCAAGAAATCAGCGGTACTGAATATGGAGATACCAGGCTGAGATGGGCACCAGAAATCATAGTATTACCGAACACAACTAGATAGCATATTTTCACAGCATCAGAGTTAATTTTCCGAAACAGAAGATCAAAAGTGACATTTATGTTGCAGATGATATCCTTGTTCTTGATCTTCCTATTGGTGCCGTTGGTTCAAGTGTTGGGCTCATCAGATCCCTTTAAGAGGGCTGCGATGCCAGGTTTCAACATGGACTTTGGAAACATAAATGTCAAATTTGATCCAAATTTTAATTTCGCCATAGTCGAGGTGAATGAACTGTTACAAGTACACACACCAAGGTAAGTAATTCTTGTTTTTTTTTTTATCATTAACTAAACTCAAAGCTACTGGCTCTTGATTAATTGAATAAATCAGAAACCGGTCTTGTAATTACCTGATTTTGATAAATAGTCATTTTAGCTGTGCGCAAGTACATTTTGATATCCCATAGCCTTTCTGACAGATGCACAGGTTCTCATTTGTGCAGCTGCTTGACGGCGGTTTTCTTTTGTGCAGCTGCTTGACAGTGGTTCTCATTTGTGCAACTGCTTGACAGCGGTTCTCATTTGTGCAACTGCTTGACAGCGGTTCTCATTTGTGCAGCTGCTTGACAGCGGTTCTCATTTGTGCAACTGAGACGATTCCCAGAAGTATAAGTTTGCCTTAAAGACACGGTTGCGTAAGGTGGGAAGTGGGGGATGGCTTGTCTCTGTGTGTTTAGTTTCCAAAGGGAGACATTCCCCTACGTCAGTATCTCAGGATTACCACGTCCATTATCCCATAATTGTAACGTCCTGTATCTCAGGATTGCCGGTCCAGTATCTCAGGATTGCCACGTCCAGTATTCCAGGATTGCCACGTCCAGTATTCCAGGATTGCCACGTCCAATATTTCAGGATTGCCACGTACATTATCCCAGGATTGTCAGGTATATTATCCCATGATTACCACCTCCAGTATACCAGGTTTGCCACATCTGCCAGGAATACATTCCAGTACGATAGTATCCCAGTATTGCCACGTCCAACATGCCAGGATTGTCACGTCCAGCATGCCAGTATTGCCCCGTCCAGCATGCCAGGATTGTCATGTCCAGCATGCCAGGATTGTCATGTCCAGCATGCCAGTATTGTCACGTCCAGCATGCCAGGATTGTCACGTCCAGCATGCCAGGATTTTCATGTCAAGCATGCCAGGATTGTCATGTCCAGCATGCCAGTATTGTCACGTCCAGCATGCCAGGATTGTCACGTCCAGCATGCCAGGATTGTCACGTCCAGCATGCCAGGATTGTCACGTCCAGTATGCCAGGATTGTCATGTCCAGCATGCCAGTATTGTCACGTCCAGCATGCCAGGATTGTCACGTCCAGCATGCCAGGATTGTCATGTCAAGCATGCCAGGATTGTCATGTCCAGCATGCCAGTATTGTCACGTCCAGCATGCCAGGATTGTCACGTCCAGCATGCCAGGATTGTCACGTCCAGCATGCCAGGATTGTCACGTCCAGCATGCCAGGATTGTCACGTCCAGCATGTCAGGATGTCACGTCCAGAGTGCCAGAATTGTCACATCCAGCATGCCAGGATTGACACGTCCAGCATGCCAGGATTGTCATGTCAAGCATGCCAGGATTGTCACGTCCAGCATGCCAGGATTGTCATGTCCAGCATGCCAGGATTGTCACGTCCAGCATGCCAGGATTGTCACGTCCAGCATGTCAGGATGTCACGTCCAGAGTGCCAGGATTGTCACATCCAGCATGCCAGGATTGACACGTCCAGCATGCCAGGATTGTCATGTCAAGCATGCCAGGATTGTCACGTCCAGCATGCCAGGATTGTCATGTCCAGCATGCCAGTATTGTCACGTCCAGCATGCCAGGATTGTCACGTCCAGCATGTCAGGATGTCACGTCCAGAGTGCCAGGATTGTCACATCCAGCATGCCAGGATTGTCACGTCCAGCGAGGAGTACATAAGGCATTTCTGAATCAACTATCTTATCATTTTCCCGTCAGTTTTGTTTATCAATCGGCAGTGATGGCATCTAACATTCCCACTCACCTAGGAATAAGCTGTAAATGGACACGGGTACACTGTCAACTAGCCTAAATGTCTCGCATATATGAATACTTCCGAAGAAAATAGGTGATGAAGCCCTACTATTCGACGACTACCACACTAGCACTATCGAAAGCTCACGTGAATCAATACACACAAAAATCAGAAAACAAGCTACAATCATACAAATAACAATACACATGAAATAATCAGCGTTTCAACCAACAGGTCTGTATCGAGATACAAAACATCAAATGACGACGAATAGAAATGACCACACCACTCATACATGTCGTCCAACCGAAATATGGAAGTGAGATGCCGGAAGGACAGGAAAAGAAAGTACATAAAAAGCGTAAATATAGGTAGAAACGAAACGAAGAAAAAGATGACGTAAATGACGGAACACAATTCATATAGAGAAAGACCACACCATCCGAGAAATAGAGAAAAGAGTGGTCGGAATTTAGTCCAAAAGGCGGGTACCCAACTAAAAAATTAGACGATTTTCTAGAGAGTACCTAGATTTATCATCTGTGGTGCAAAGTTTGATGGCAGTGCCGTGAATTTCAAGAGTACCACGATGGCCATCGCCGTTGAAGTGTGTGGCAAGAGGAGTAGATGTTCTGTGCTTGATGGCATGAAGATGGTTACAGAAGCAGTCGCTCAATCTTAAGCCGGATTCCCCTTTCGATTGGACACGTTTGTATGGGGTGGTCATTTCTATTCGTCGTCTTGTGATGATTTATGCGTATCTTGATAAAGATCCTTTGGTTGAAAAGTTGATTATACCTTATGTATTGTTATTTGTATTATTTTAGCTGTTTTCCTTTGCATGTGTTATTTCACGTAAGATTCCGATAGTGCTATTGTGTTAGTCGTCGTGCAGTAAAACTTCATCACCTGTTTTCCAAGTAAGTACTATTTTCATACCTTTTTCTTACAGCAGTATTACCTTTTACTGATCGACATAGATGAGGGAATTATTTTATAGAAGACAAATGTAAGATATTGAGGCAAGACATGACGATGATTTTTTTTCAAACAAGTGACAACATGTCAACCTAACCCTCAACTGTCATTGGTCGCCACCTGCGATGTCCATGGAAAAAGGACAGTGTCGCTATTCTTTGCAACATAAACTATAATTCCAGGTCATAGGCTGCTTCTATTAATGTTTTCTAATATGTTAAATTGTTGTGAAAGTTGGACACTCACTGCAGTCATGGAGAGTAGGTTACAGGTCTGCGGATACACATGTTACAGACACATTCAACAAATCTCCTGTAGAAAGCTTAAGACAAGCGTGTACGTAATAAATACAATAGAGATGTATACAGGTACACAGGGACCATTACTTTCAATTGTGCAACGACGAAAACTTGGCATGGCTTGGACATGTATGCAGACATGATTACTTGTCAAAATCGAGACTGCAGGGAACATTGGAAGTTGGAAGAAGCAGAGGGGAACAAAGAAAATAATGAACAGACAACATCAAGGAGTGTACGGGTCGTGATTTTGCATCGATCACCCGCATCGCTGAAGATATAAATCACAGGACGACTGTGTGTTCATGTATCCAATGTGTATTTCTACGACTCTGACCGGTAATGGGCTTATGGAGATGGGCATTGGGACAGCTGATGTTGTTATTATGACGGTCTGTTATTTGATGTCAAGTGAAAGTTAGACACGTAAATGATATGATTGGTAGATTTAGATTTCAAAGTTTCAGATGTAGTGATAGATGCCACTTAGTGAATACGTTTTAATCTAACCACTTTATGCCTATCCATCGAATCGGTTATGACCTTTCTTTGTCTTGGCCCAGACTTGCTAATCCTGATTTATCCCCATAAATTAAACGATGATATATTATGATATTTCTCCTGTTATTATCATTTAGTAAGAGATTATCTACCATTTCAGTGAAGACACAGAAGCATTCGCTCTATTGGCGCTATCTGAAACATGCCCAAGATGTTCCCGCTTAGGAGTACCAGTGAGTGTTGAACTATGCCAGAGTTTTTGCATAAGCAAAGGTTGGAAACAATAATATAAATGAAGGTAATGTCAAAACTGATTATTATTTTTCTTCTTACAGTTTAAGTCGTACGGCATTGGTTATCCAAAGCCTTCTGTTTCGTGCCATGTCAATCTTTTATGCTACCAATTTTCCCTCATGTCATAATAATGTTTCCATATGTCACGCCACTGTTCCCATATTCCATAATGCGTTTACAGCTGGTGTCATCAGAACGGGTTTCACGATGTGGTAATAGTTAGTACCCTTGACTTCCAGAATATTTCCATCCATAATTTGGTAACCATATTTGGCTAATTGAGTAAAGTTAGGTCCCATGGCAGCAACCTGTCATCGAGAATGAAGATAGATGCTCATGTAATAAGCCACATTAACTTTTAAATGGGGTGGGTAATTCCTTTCCTTGTTTTGTGTACCTTTCAATCCCATGTGGGGTGCAAAGGGAACGTATTGCTCTTGGCGGACGTAGGGTTAACAGATAACCAAGATCCCAAATGTGCCTCCTCGTGGCGCACCCTGGTAACAGAAATACAGCGGCTAATGCTGATACTGGCTAAACCTTTTGGGGATCGTGTCCTTGAATGTGGAGGTAACAGATGGAATGAGATTTTTCTGCAAATAGACAGTTAATAACTCCGACACTACTGTGCCAACACATGCAGCAACACTGTCGACACAGTGTGAAGCTAGAAAGTCTGGTAGAAGCATTGGAGGGTGGCCAATGTGGTCGGTACGAAGCAGGCAGATGTTCCAATAAAAATAAAAGCACAATGAGTACACTGAGAAAGGTGCACAGCGCTAGAGGGCAGCGTCATGTGTAAAAAGCATGGAAGACGGTTCGATTCTTCGTCTTCTTCTTTCGTTCACTTGAAACATGTCTATATCTGTAATTCTGTCTCCTTAATAAAACTCACTGTCTTTTGTAGTTTTCATACAGTGTCCCATAGAGCTTTGATTCCAGTTTTGTTTCCTCTGTCCAATATGTCTACCTCCGCTTTTCATACTCAGAACACTCTTGAAGTATAATTTTGGCATTCCCTGCTGCCTGTCTACATGTACACATGGCCGTGTTGCTAATCTTTAACTTTGTATACATGTGACTGCGGAGTCGGTTGTGTCCTGTTCTGAGACGTAGAATTATAACTTGTTCTGGTCTGTTCATAATATGATAGTCATCTTGTGTTGGTGTTTGTGGCTTTCTTATTGACTTGATCATCTGTTTTTTCTGATGGTAGGTGATTGGTATATCTGGTTGGTCTTCGGCAGCACCTTCCTTAGCCAGTTGGTCTACTTTTTCATTTCCTGGTATTCCACAGTGAGAGGGTATCCACTGCATGGTTACCCTATACTGGTAAGACAATTCGCTAAGTAGTTTTTTCAAGTCTGTTAGTTTTCCAGACTGGAGAGCTTGAAGCACTGACCTTGCATCTGTCAGGAATACCACAGGCTGTAGGTCAGATTTGGAGTTCAGCAGTTTTTTTTAGCTGCCACACTAATTGCCTGGATTTCAGCATCATAATTATTGCAGAATATTGCTGTTGGTGTTCTGATGGTATCGCTAGGCTTGTGTGGATATTCTATATATACACCTGCACCTCCATTCCTCACGGCATTCTGTGCTGACGCATCTGTGTTTACTCTGACCCATATATCTTGTGGATATTCCCATCCAGGAAAAGGTTTAGTACCCGATGAGCACGGGCACAATACGTCTAATTACACGAGGCATCCCCATCGAGGCCAGAACCTTGAAGTGGTGATGGGGCTTAGTTCAGCCATCAGAGGCTGGAAACTGAGACTGGTCGGGCACTCCCACTCGAGCAGGACCTTAGTCCGGCCCAAGTAAGCAGAGTGCTGAAGACGGAGGCAACCAGCCAAAAGGCGCACAGATAATCAGGTTGCCACGCATAAAACACAATGGAAACATGTCTGCATCTAATAAATGTTATGGTGCCTGCCCTGTGACGGACGTTCAGGCAGGGACGGTGCCGGGCCCTATACCTCGAAAGGGCCCAACCTCAGTTACTGGAAGTCCTTCTCAATTGCCCCGAGGAGCCAGGAGGCAAGGGAATAGAGCTACTGGCCAAACAAACAAACGACCAATAAAAATAATGCACTGGAATGCTGAGGGTGTCAACAGTAAAAGAGATTTGCTTGAAAATGTCCTCAGTGAAGAACAAGTTAATATTTGCTGTATCCAAGAAACACACCTCAGCAGCGACATAGCCTTCAAAATCAGAGGCTACCAGTGCTACCGATCTGACCGAAAAGACAGGCGAAAGGGTGGAATTCTGACACTAGTTAAAAACAATATCAGCGCATGTCAGCTGGAAGTATACATGGACGGGGCAGAATACCAGATGCTCCACCTAAAAACAGACAGTGCAGAATTCCATCTCCTGAACTACTACTGCCCAAATGATAAACCATTGGCACTAGACACAATTCCAGATAAAGAAAGGCTTATGGTGTGTGGTGACTTCAACAGCCACTCTCAGAGCTGGGGCTACGATCATATCGACAAGAGAGGTGAGGAACTTGAGAGCTGGCAGGATGAAAATAATCTCATTCTTATTAACCAGCCAGCTGACTCACCAACCTTCTACTCGAGAGCATGGCACACCACCTCTACACCAGACCTGGCATTCTACTCACCAGGCCTGGAATGGAACATCACACGTGTCGTTGGAAAGCAGCTTGGGGGTAGTGACCACAGACCAGTATTTCTGGAAATTCACAATGAATATACCAAGGACAGCAGCACGCTCACTAGGTGGAACTATAAGAGGGCAGACTGGAAAATGTACCAGCATTTAACCAGTGTTCTAGCTAAGGACATGAACTTGGACAAAGACATCAATAGAGCAGTGAGTGAATTTAATAGATGTATACTACATGCTGCTAGTAAAACCATACCCAGGGGGGCACGCAAAAACTACAAACCCTACTGGAATGATGAACTGGAAAAGCTGCAAAATGAGATGGAAACATCTAGACAGCAGGCTAACAGACCTAGCCAAGAACATCACAACAAATATCAGCAAACAAAGGCTAAATTTCAAAGAGCCAAGTTACAAGCCAGACGGAGCAGCTGGAAAGAAAAAACAGAGTCGCTGAACCTAGAAAGAGATACTAGGAAATTATGGAAACTTGTAAAACAACTAAATGATGAAGGTACAGGGAGAAATACCAGGATCACACTTTATAAAGATAGAAACATTTTAACAGGTAAACATGCAGCTGATTACTTTGCAGATTCCTTTGCAGAAGACAATAACGTCAAAGTCAGCCCAGACAAACAACAGGAGGTTCGAGCGAACGAGCAAAACATTGGACAAGACGAACCTATACCTGAAGTCATGGAGGCACCAATCACAATGAGAGAACTGGAGCATGCAATATCCAAATTGAAAATGAAAAAGTCCCCTGGAGCTGATGGAGTGTCCAATGAAATGATTAGAAACCTGGGAATTGCAGCAAGAGCAAAGCTGCTGCAAATCTTTAACACAAGCTGGTCCACAGGTAATGTACCACAGGCATGGAGAGAAGCAATAATGATACCTCTCCTCAAATCAGGAAAAGATGGCAACACAGTCTCCAACTACAGGCCCATCAGCCTAACAAGCTGTCTATGCAAAACAATGGAACGCATTATCAATCTTAGGATGCAGTGGTACCTTGAAAGTGAAAACCTTCTGGTATCACAGCAAGCAGGTTTCAGACAGTGCTACTCTACTGAAGATCAGGCAACCTACCTCTCCCAAGAGATTGAGGATGCCTTCCAAGATAAGAAACTGGTACTAGCAGCATGGATAGACCTTAGGAAAGCATTTGATAAGGTCTGGAAAGAAGGGCTCCTAAAGAAATTGCGAAATTGCAGGGTTAGCTCAAGAATGTACAAATGGGTAAAAGCATACCTGCATAATAGAAGAGCCAGGGTACAATTAGATGGTCGCAAAAGCAAGAAAGTCCTACTGCGTCATGGAGTCCCCCAGGGAGGAGTCCTGTCACCCACACTTTTCTTGGTTTACATCAATGACCTAGTTGCTGAACTAGCACACGGGATCAAAGTGGCAATGTATGCTGACGACCTGGTGATCTGGTGCACGGAAGAACATGCTACAGTGGCCACTAAACAAATACAAAGAGCTATCGATGCCCTAACCTTATGGGCAAATAGATGGTGTGTCAGCATTAACACAGATAAGTGCAGCACTACACTCTTTACCCTCTTACCAAAAGAAAAAGCCGGTCATATCAAGATAGATGGAGAGCTCTTGAAAGAAGACAAACAACCAACATACCTCGGAGTTACTTTTGATGATAAGCTGACATGGAAGCAGCACATAAACAAAGCAACAACAAAAGCCAGGAGGAAGTTAGCTATCCTGAGAAAACTAAGTGGAACCACATGGGGAGCCAGTGGGAATATACTCAGTAAAGTTTACCAGCAAGGCATAAGACCACACCTGGAATATGGTTCAGCTGCGTGGTGTCCTGCATCAAACACCACATTACAAGATCTAGATAAAGTGCAAAACCAGGCACTTAGAATAATGTTGGGAGCAATGAAATCAACACCCATAGCAGAGATGCAGAAAATGGGAAGAATGCAAACACTTGGCGAACGCAGAGACACAAAAGTACTAATTCAAGCAGAAAAGTTTCAGTGTATGCCAAGTCATCCAATGAAGGAAAGATTCCAAAACCTAGCAATGGGGCGACTGAAAGGAAGCAGCTTTATCCATCAAGCTAAACGACTCCGTAGACAACTTACAGACCTACCTGAAGTTGACAGCCCCTTAAGGTCTGTACCAGAACAAACCCCATGGAGTGAAAGGCATGGAATGCCAATATACATTCAGACACATGTGAAAGGAATACTAAGCGAGGACGAACAGAACAGTGTGCAGCGGAGGACAGTCACCCTCAGTTTCCTGGACGAGGAATATCCACAAGATATATGGGTCAGAGTATACACAGATGGGTCAGCACAGAATGCTGTGAGGAATGGAGGTGCAGGTGTATATATAGAATATCCACACAAGCCTAGAGATACAATCAGAACACCGACAGGAAAATTCTGCAATAATTATGATGCAGAAATCCAGGCAATTACTGTGGCAGCTAAAAAACTGCTGAACTCCAACTCTGACCTACAGCCTGTGGTATTCCTGACAGATGCAAGGTCAGTGCTTCAAGCTCTCCAGTCTGGAAAACTAACAGACTTGAAAAATTTACTTAGCGAATTGTCTTACCAGTATAGGGTAACCATGCAGTGGATACCCTCTCACTGTGGAATACCAGGAAATGAAAAAGCAGACCAACTGGCTAAGGAAGGTGCTGCCGAAGATCAACCAGATATACCAATCACCTACCATCAGAAAAAACAGATGATCAAGTCAATAAGAAAGCCACAAACACCAACACAAGATGACTATCACATTATGAACAGATCAGAACAAGTTATAATTCTACGTCTCAGAACAGGACACAACCGACTCCGCAGTCACATGTATACAAAGTTCAAGATTGGCAACACGGCCATGTGTACATGTGGACAGGCAGTACAGAGTGCCAAACATATACTTCAAGAGTGTTCTGAGCATGAAACGCTGAGGCAGACATATTGGCCAGAGGAAACAACACTGGAATCAAAGCTCTATGGGACACTGTATGAACTACAAAAGACAGTGAGTTTTATTAAGGAGACAGAATTGCAGATATAGACATGTTTCAAGTGAACGAAAGAAGAAGAAGAACACGAGGCATGTTCACTGACTGCGGAGCACCTCGTGCAGGACAGACGTGAAAGACAAACCGTCTCGGCATAGAGTCAGTACACATTCACCGTCTGGCGACAGATAGGAAGGCTATCACAGGCTAGGAAAGCCCACCCGAATTGTCAAGGCATGCCGAAATCGGATGTGCTAGGCCTACAAGGTACATAACGGTGGTACAACGTAATCACGCTCCCGGCGGAAATCGCACGGATATCCGTGCTTGTTACAATGTAGCGAACGCAAAACAAACAAACAAACAAACCCATGTGTCAGATATCCATTTACAGCTGGTACGACTGGAGACAATGTTGTTTCGGGCGAGAAATTACCACCCGCTGTATTTCATTTTTGTCCAGACTTGGTTTCCAACTTAACACGCTAACACGGTGACAGTAAACAAGCTCACTATCAACTAGACTACCACGCTCCGTAACTCACCATACAAGGTATAATCGAGAGTATCTAAATCAATGTTCCTTTTCATTAAGATAATATATCTGAATATCCAGGCACATTGTTAAATACTAGTTTCAGAATTTATAGATGAAAAATATATCTCATCAAACATGGGAAAATTGATATAAATACATTTATCAGTAGATTCAGCTGCGAGAATTGTAGATCTAAATATGATGACATCAATAGAACCAGTTGCGTAAATTGTAGATCTAATTATGATGACATCAATGGAATCAGATTTGTAGATTGTAGATCTAATTTTAAAATAAACCAGCTACGTAAATTTTATCTACAAATATGACGACAACAATAGAATCAGCTGCCCGTCCTGTAGATATAAATACATATGTCAATTAATTGATATTTCAGAATAATTATTTCACGTTTTAAACATTATATAAAGATCCATATAAATGGATACTGTTTTAGTGGATATAGATAGTAACCCTAATATTTATGTAAGAATTTTATAAAAATCTCAATAGTTAAAATACAATAACCTTACGCAACGTCTTAATGATAATATATATAATGAAGGTTATTTTCGTTTCGTTCTTTCTCAAACCCCCTACTCTGAATCTCTCTTTTACAAGAACAGTAACACTAAATTTCCAGCAGGAAATAACCCACATAACAAACATGCGATTTTTACTGTTTTATTTGCACCGATGATATGATATGATATGATATGATATATATATATATATATATATATATATATATATATATATATATATATATAGAGAGAGAGAGAGAGAGAGAGGTATATATACAAAATGAATGATATAGACGTGTGTTGGGAATTTGTTATCTAGAACATAAGACTGATATGCATGTTAGATACAATTAATGTATTAGCAGATAACAAGAACCAGTGTCAATATTCGTGAAACTTGGTAAACTCCGGTTGTACGTGTACGTAATGAGGCAATTCTCGATGACAAGAGATGTTCTTCAGGGTACGTTGGAGGGTGGGCGAAGACGAGGTAGCTAGAAGAAGACATAGTTGTACATCATCAAGGACTTAACTAGGTGTGAAATTTCCAAACTTGTCATGATGGTAGATGATAGAAAAAGTGAGATTTTTCTGTATCAGATGTCTCAATGTGACACCCCTATATCCCAAGGGTTATGTCTAAATGTGACACACCAATGTGCAACACAATGTGACACCCCTAAGTGACACTCAAATTTAACACCCCTTGTGACACCCCGATGTGTAACACCACTGTGACACACTAATGTGGCACCCATAAGTGGAACCCTAATGTGACACCCCAATCTAACACCTTAATGTGACACCCAAATGTGACATCCCACAGTGACACCCCAATGTGATACCTCTATGTGACACCACTATGTGACACCATTATGTTACACCCCAATGTGATACCCCTATGTGACACCCACTGAGACACCCCTATGTGACACCCCAATATGGCAGCCCTATATGACAACCCAATGTGACACCCCTATGTGACACCCCTATGTGGCACCCTTATGTGACACCTCATTGTGACACCCCTATGCGACAACTCAATGTGGCACCCCTATGTGACACCCATATGTGACACCTCGATGTGATACCCCAATGTGACACCCCTTTGTCCCTAACGGATTATGGGAGTATTAAGATTATGACAGTATTTTTTAATGTACGCATATTCTATTTCAGGAACATAACTTTGACACCAAAAATTGGAATGTTGACAGCAAGTCTACCTAACATGGATGTCAAGTCTGAAAGTAGAGTTATTCCAAGATGTTAAGTCATCGCAATGCAATAAAATTATATGAAATAAGTCCACAGTATTCAATATGTCTGTGTGGTTTTTACAAGACCCTAATCGAATTATTTTAGTTTTAATTTCTCTTAACTGTGTGATCTTTAGATGTGTGGTTATGAGTTGATTCGTGTGTGGTTATGAGTTGATTCTTGTGTGGTTATGATTTGATTCTTGAATGGTTATGAGTTGATTCGTGTGTGGTTATGAGTTGATTATTAAATGGTTATGAGTTGATTCTTGTGTGGTTATGAGTTGATTCTTGAATGGTTATGATTTGATTCTTGAATGGTTATGAGTTTATTCTTGTGTGGTTATGAGTTGATTCTTGTGTGGTTATGAGTTGATTTCTATGCGAATATGGATTGATCACTGATTAAGAACCACGTCATAGCACGTGGGAAGGGGGGATGACAGGAGGGCAATTCCATAAATTCTCAGTACGTCAATCCTTCAGCCGCCTAGAGTGTATAATCTCAGTGTACCACTCATTTGTGGGTTGTGTGTTTTTTTTGCTTTTTCTATAGTGGATTCACTGTCGTCACTCTTCATTACATTCATTTATCATTCCAATTCTATCAATCTCTGAATGAGACACACTGTCGTCACTCTTCAACATTCCAATTCTATCAATCTCTGAATGAGACACACTGTCGTCACTCTTCATCATTCCAATTCTATCAATCTCTGAATGAGACACACTGTCGTCACTCTTCATCATTCCATTTCTATAAATCTCTGAATGAGACACACTGTCGTCACTCTTCAACATTCCATTTATATCAATCTCTGAATGAGAAACACTGTCGTTACTCTTCATCATTCCAATTCTATCAATCTCTGAAAATAAAATTACGTCTTTCATCCTTCTCTTCATTATTTTGATGTGCATTATTAACCGCCATCATCATCATAATCCCACTGTCTCCAATAATAAGCGAACTACTTCAATTAATTATAATAACTACATAAATTAATAATAATAACTACTTCAATTAATTATAATAACTACATCAATTAATAATAATAACTACATCAATTAATAATAATAACTACATCAATTAATAATAATAACTACATCAATTAATAATAATAACTAAATCAATTAATAATAATAACTACATCAATTAATAATAATAACAACATTAATTAATGATAATAACTACATTAATTAATGATAATAATTAACCATCATCATTAACGTCTAATGCATTTCTTCTCACTGAACCATCCACTATATTATTGCCCGCCAATGCATCATCTCTATCGCTGCCTCTGATTCCTGCATGACCTGGACAGAAGATTCATATTATACTGTAGACGTTTCTGAGAAGATGAACCAACTCTTTTCTTATAATTAACGTTTTCATATTTTGAGAAAGTTCTCTGAGAGATTGTTAGAGTATGTGTGTTAGTCAATCCGACATCAGCAAAGATAACACCTCTGTCGTCTTCTCTATCTTGACAAAATTTAGTACTAGAATCTAAGGTGGAGCGAGTGGGCGTATGCCTGGGACGCTGGTATCATAACCTGAGGTCCCGGTTCAATCCATTATTATGACAAGAAATTGTGTCTTTTGAGGTGCATTAGCATTCTTCCTGATTAGCTGTGCAGGTCGGGGCGACAGCTGTGGCAAAGCGGCCGTTATTTCCACAGCATAGAAAACCTCCCTGCACTCCTGAATAAGAAAACAGGTAATAATTAGAGTTAAGAAAGTAACTGTAGGGAATGAAACCCCACCCACGCTGTTTAAAGAATGGAGAACAATGAGTCCTTGACTACAACTTGGCTACGATATCTTCGCATATTGGCCTGATACATCCGAGTTCAGCATGAATTCCGTTCACTTAGAGTACAATGTGATGGGGCAATCAAATTCGTGTACAACATTTTTTTTCTAAAAATCGATTCCTGGACAGCGTTGCGGGTTACAGTGTCGATATTATCGCTCCCTTTTCTTATCCCGGCAACACACAGGTAACACTTTATATGAACACAGAGAAATTAGGGATATTCAATACTGAAATCTACAATAAATACTACTCTTCTAAGGGTTCAGTAATGTGTTTCCACTAAGCTGCAGACATGTTTCGTCTGGCTTGTGTAGTAAAGACACCATGCCGGAGCAGTTGCCACAACATACAGAGGGTGAGTTTTGTTTATTAAACACAAGAACAAAATATAATCCTTACAGCGAGTCGAACCCTGAACCTCACTAATGTGAGATAAGGTCTAATCTCTCAATCATGCGTGATACGATAATAATAGAGTTAGATAATTGCATAATTTAAAGAAGAAAAAAGGCAGAAAGAAGTGTTTAATATAATTTATTTCGCGAAATTACATTCTAGTTTTGATATAAAAGGCGCATCCTTGATGACATGCATCTTAGATTCTAGTTCCTAGCTTCCCTCTATCTAACACTGACACAGTTGCTGAACAAAATTAGCTCTATCACATTAATTATTATTGTTTTAATACATATTATAACATATTTCATTATTGTTACTATCATATATAGTAATTTGTATATAACATAGTGTGTTGTATTGTTGTGATATTTGGACATTAACTGAAGACATGGAAATACCGTTACTGGCCTTCGAATACAAATGTTGCATACGAAATATGCGCATCTTCAGTAGAGAACATAAAACAAATCTACACGTAAGAAATGGAATAGAAATGTATACGTCCTACAATAAACATCAGTTTCAACAGTGAAACGAAGAAAACGTGCATGGTTTGGACATTTATGTCGACATAATTTCTTGTCAAAAACGATACAACATGGAACAGTCAAAGCTGGAAGAAGTGGAGCCGAAAGAAAATCATGGACAAACAATACTAAGGAAAGTTTGGGGTTTTTCCTCACTCATCCGCATTTCTGAAGATATATCGATATGAGACAACCTGCGAAAGGTTTTAAGCTTATAGACATGGGTGGATATTTGTTTATAACTAATCTTTCCAATTAATTGTTCTGCTGAGATATAAAGTCTGTCAACGAAATTTATGTACGGTAATATTAGAATCACAGTACACTTATCAGTTATCTAGATGTCCTGTCTCAGTAAATTAAGCATTATCTCAGACTGCACCTGCAAGAAAACTTATACCAATAGCTAATGTGAAGTTAGAACAAATACAGAAGTGACCAATAAGTTTCTAATCCAATAAGGAGTTTGCCAGGGGTGTATCATATACCCTCTAATTTTATAACATATATCGACCACATCTGTAAACTAACAAGTAGTAGCGAAGAAGATAACATGAAAGACAATTTGAAGGAACTTCTCTTTGCACACGACCAAGTACTAATAGCGACATCAAAAAACAAAGTGCAAGAACATATACACAGACTCCACACAATATGTCAAACATTCAACATAAATATTAATATTGAAAAGACTCGCACAGTACGCTAACGTTTACTTGGTCATCATCTGACCGGTTCCCACGGTAATCGATTCTTACACTGGATTTCTATCTACTTTACCACCGAAGACCACATATATGAAATGTCGCCTTAGGCTTGTTCCACCTAGACGCTGTGATCCATATAGTTTCTTCTATTCGAACTGGTAGATCAATCTTCGATAATACTTCTCGGAAAGCACTGTATTGCCGTGACTCTCACCATTAAATGTATCACTTATACAAATAAAATGTGGTATCTATCAATAGTTTCTGAAATCAACCGTCTCTCGTTAGCTATACAGTCCTGAAGAATCGTGCTCAAAAGATACAAAAAATGATTTGTTCCGTGTTTTTCCACTAGTAATTTTGTGTATACTTTGTTAACAGCAAATGAAAATCACAAGGAAAGTCAAATACAGCACTTCCGAAGCATGATTCTCAATGAGTCCACAGAACTGCATAATGTGCGAGGTACTATTGTGAACTTACTTTATATTGATAACTGAAAGCCCTTGAACTGACAGAACAACTCACACGAGCTTACAAACGCTGGCACTGACATAAGCTTACACAAGGGACATAACTTGTTCAGTATGTATGTAGAGAAAATGTGGAACTCTCGCCTGAAATGGAAGATAATGTGTTGATATTCAGGATGATGATAATGACGATGGTGAGGATGATGCTGATAATAACAATGATAAGGATGATGATGATGATAAAGATGATGTTGATGATGATAAAGATGATGATGATGATAAAGATGATAAGAATGATAAAGATGATAATGAGGATAAAGATGATGATGATGATGATGATGATAAAGATGATGATGATGATAAAGATGATGATGATAAAGATGATGATAATGATGATGATGATGATTCAGATAAAGATGATGATTCAGATAAAGATGATTCAGATAATGATGATGATAAAGATGATGATGATGATTCAGATAATGATGCTGATGCTGTGAATGATGAAATAATCCTTGTAGAAGTTAGCAACATATTCCGAACGCTAGACAACATATTCCCGTACTGACGATATCAGATGTCCAACTCAGTCAAGTAAGGTAGGCGACATCTGAATCTTATTTTGTTGTCTGAAAGTCGTGGTTTTATTTGTCGAAGGATGGAAAGAGGTATGGATGGAATCTAGTTGGACCATTGTCCTGCTACAAGAGACATCATGTGTAAAATATTCCTCGTGTCTTGTATCCCGGTCTTCTGCTAATGTATGCACAAACGGGTGATGTAAAAGTGGTATGAATGTATGCTTGGTTCCAGCAGGATGCCATTTAGTGTGTCAGTATTACAGCTACTCTATAGCCTTCATTTCTGTCCGAAGGTCATCGTTGTTCGCCATTCTTTCCATGATATTCTTAGATACTTTCTGTAACATTTAATTTCAAATTCCAGTATTTTCTTTTCCATTACAGATCTCATTGTCTATGTTTCACAACCATATGTTGCCATTGGTAAAATATATCTTATTAATAGTTGAAACTAGTTTTCTTTTTTTTTGCGCCTTGCAATACATATTTCAAACATAATTTGGCAATGAAACAAAAAGAAGACATTACACCCAAGAAAGGACATTGTTAGAGGGGAGACGACAGAGAGGGAAGAAAAACATCACGGTCAGGGAGAGACAATGACAGAGGGGATGACAATGACAGCGAAACATATAAAGAGATTTCTCTACAGAGTAGATGGTCACAAGATATTACAAATGGAGACCGTCGGTTGTAAAGACCTGTTTACAGAAAGTAAATGAACCTTTATTCGTTAGGTTTTTAATTATTGTCGTGATGTTCGTTGATGACTATTTCAATACTTGGAGTTGCATGACAAAACACCAAAGTCAGACTAGCGAAATTCACGGAAATAATAAAAGAATCAGCCATTCAGGTCCTATTTACTTTGTGTACGCTGATCTTGACTGGAGTCTGGAATTAGCAAAAAAACATGACGCTCACAGAAGCAGAGAAATTGGCTGAAAATCTGCAAGTTTTACCAAAGTCATGTTCCATCCTGACCATGATATACTACCTAATTGTGATAACAAAATTGGACTAACGTCAACTGTTGAAAAGAGTCGATATCATTTGCAATACTTTAAATTTAATGAAGATAAAGATATAGTTACGTACCACAAGTTCTTGCCATCAGGTTGTTTACTGATATTGTCTGCAGTATTGTGCAGTAAATCTTTGTACACATCAACTGTCTTGACATCAGGTTGTTTACTGATATTATCTGCAGTATTGTGCAGTAAATCTTTGTACACATCAACTGTCTTGCCATCAGGTTGTTTACTGATATTATCTGAAGAATTTTGCAGTAAATCTTTATACACATCAACTGTCTTGCCATCAGGTTGTTTACTGATACTATCTGAAGAATTTTGCAGTAAATCTTTATACACATCAACTGTCTTTCCATCAAGCTGTTTACTGATATCTCCCGGAGGTTTTTGCAGTAAATCTTTGTATACATCAACTGTCTTGCCATCAGGTTGTTTACTGATACTATCTGAAGAATTTTGCAGTAAATATTTATACACATCAACTGTCTTGCCATCAAGCTGTTTACTGATACCTTCCGGAGTTTTTTGCAGTAAATCTTTGTATACATCAACTGTCTTGCCATCAAGTTGTTTACTGATACTGCCCGGATTATTTTGCAGTAAATCTTTGTACACATCAACTTTCTTGCCATCAAGTTGTTTAATGATACCTCCCGGAGTGTTTTGCAGTAAATCTTTGTACACATCAACTGTCTTGCCATCAAGTTGTTTACTGATACTGCCCGGATTATTTTGCAGTAAATCTTTGTACACATCAACTTTCTTGCCATCAAGTTGTTTACTGATACTACCCGGATTATTTTGCAGTAAATCTGTGTACACATCAACTGTCTTGCCATCAAGTTGTTTACTGATACTGCCCGGATTATTTTGCAGTAAATCTTTGTACACATCAACTTTCTTGCCATCAAGTTGTTTAATGATACCTCCCGGAGTGTTTTGCAGTAAATCTTTGTACACATCAACTGTCTTGCCATCAAGTTGTTTACTGATACTGCCCGGATTATTTTGCAGTAAATCTTTGTACACATCAACTGTCTTGCCATCAAGTTGTTTACTGATACTGCCCAGATTTTTTTGCTGTAAATCTTTGTACACATCAACTGTCTTGCCATCAAGTTGTTTACTGATACTGCCCAGATTTGTTTGCTGTAAATCTTTGTACACATCAACTTTCTTGCCATCAAGTTGTTTACTGATACTACCTGCGGTGTTTTGCAGTACATCTGTGTACACATCAAGTGCATCTACAGCACGTCTCACGATTTCTCTAATATCCGGTATTTCTGTACTGTTATTCTTTCCAGTTTCTTCAGAAAATATTACAGATGTCAAGGTTACAAGAACTACTGTCAAGTACAAGGCCATCATCTAGAATATTGAAGAAATTATTTGTCAGATGTTGTAGTATAAAATGATATAATATTATCTACATTCCTTTATATTGTGTAACATAAGATAATGTACGTTTATCTACATTTCTTTAAATGTACTAGTCACATGTACTAGATTATAATGTACTAGAATCGCATGTACTAGGTAAATGTACTAGTCACATGTACTAGACTCTCATATACTAGTCACATGTACAAGAATGGCATGTACGAGAGAATCTCATGTACTAGAATCTCATGTATTAGAATCCCATGTACTAGAATCTCATGTACTAGAATCTCATGTACTAGAATCTCATGTACTAGAATCTCATGTACTAGAATCTCATGTACTAGAATCTCATGTACTAGAATCTCATGTACTAGAATCTCATGTACTAGATTGGCATGTACTAGATTGGCATGTACTAGATTGGCATGTACTAGATTGTCATGTACTAGAATCGCATGTACTAGAATCTTATGTACTAGAATCTCATGTACTAGAATCCCATGTACTAGATTGTCATGTACTAGATTGTCATGTACTAGATTGTCATGTACTAGATTGTCATGTACTAGAATAGCATGTACTAGATTGTCATGTACTAGAATCTCATGTACTAGATTGTCATGTACTATAATCTCATCTTCTAAAATTCATGTATTAGAATCTCACCACGCTGAAGACGAATGTGTCGGGCCTTTGGCGCAAACCAACGGCAACACAACGCATGTCCATTCTATGATTTGCATCCTGCTGGAAGTGTAGTAGGACAATGTTCCTGCTACAAGGGAGATCCAGCAGGATTTTGAGAATTAAAGAAGAAGAAGAAGAATTTCGTGTGCTAGAATCACATGTAATAGAATCACATGTACTAGAATCTCATGTGCTAGATTCACACGTATTAGAACAATTACCGTTTCTGACTTTCAGTCCAAGTTTAGAGAGATAATCAAGATGTAAATGAATGTAATCTATAGCTGCATTCAGCCACCTGTGTGGTGTCGTGATGACTCCAGTTGTCAGAGAAATCCCAGTAAGGCTTGAGTCATGTGGTGTTCTGTTTATAACACCTTCAAAAAGACATAATTTCCCATTGTGGTGCTCAAGTTTTAGACTATCAAGGGGATGTATATAATCAAATCTCAGCAACATATCTTACAGATATCTCGAATATATCTTTCACTTACTTACAAATATCTGGAAAATATCTTTGACTTACAAATATCTGAAAGATATCTTTGATTTACAAATATCTGGAAAATATTATTGATTTACAAATATCTGGAATATATCTTTAACTTACATATATCTCGGACATATCTTTGATTTCCAAATATCTCAGACATGTCTTTCACTTACTTACAAATCTCACATGTTTAAAAATATTCAGAAAAGTAAACAAGAACTAAACATATTTCTAAGAGAATATTACGTGTTTTTCTTTCAACAGATATTCCTTTAGATAACAGACTGTTTTCTAGTATTTTGTCACTATCAGTTGTACAATATCAAATCTAGAAACATGTTTAGAATGAGAGTGTGTGTATAACTCTTGGATGTACCAGTGATACACTTATTGTTGTAATGAAAGACATGCTGAGGTTAGTTTCTATCACATCCAGGCACGGGCTTCGACATGTCACATATTATATCAGCATTTCTGTTGCCTATTATCGTGCCCAATTGAATGATGGATTATAGTAGTCACACTTGCCGTTAAGCGTAGGGGCGGGAACTTCATCTGTCGTTTCAACGCTGTATGTGTCTCTTTGGTTGCATTAAATCCACGTTTGTTCAAGGTTATCTTGACATTTTATATATCCACCACTTTCTTGATCTACCTTTGGCTTTATGTCCGGATACTTCTTTGTTATATTCTCAAATTGATATTTTATTTGGATCATCCTCTTAAGGTGACCGAACGATTTTACTTGCTGTCCTTGCATATGTTCAATACATGATATTAAACCAACTCTTCATAATTTATTCATTTTTATGTTATCTAGTTTGGCAACCATTGTAGCATTTCACAGACACTTGATTTCACATTATACCACCAGTGTCATCAGTGACAACATACATCGTTCTGTCAAGTATAGTCACATAATAGAAGAACCGAGAATGTTAGATTGTCTTCAATAATGGCTAGATCATGACTAGGATACACTACCAACATTTGTTAAGATATTCACCTCCGTAGAATTTTCATACCCTGCGGTTATGTACCTAGAATTAATTATCAAATTCAGGTTTGAGTAGCTTGGCAGAAGGGATCTGCATAACTGGGTTTTTTATAGCGATGTTTCGGTAAATAGGAGTTAAAAAAACTTCCACATAAATATAACTTACCGTCTCAGTATTTCAAGAGAACTTTTAACTAGAATATAAGGTGGATTCTCAGGGGAGACGATTTGTTGGTGACACTGTCTAAGTCTGGAGACTACAACTTTTATAAGTGTTTCTAAGTGTTTTATTTTTTCTCGGTAGATTTATGTGACATAATAAAATTTAAAATACAAATACAAACATGGGATATTTAAATATAGATACGAATATGTCACAAACTGTTGTGGTAATTAATTTGGATCAAACTGTGAGTTACCACTCTTGATGTGAACAGATCCGGTTATGTCGAGAAAATGACTATTAAAATGATTTATTAGACATTTTTTACTTCACATTATTCAGTAAATGTGTGTTCCGTTTAACGATAACGTAATTGTTTCGTCTCGTCTTTCATGTTCTTAAAAATGGCCGTTAAAACATTTTTATGTGTATCTCACTTACCGTGTACATAAATACGTCGACTTTCCTTAATGGTTTCTAACACATTACTCTCGGTTTGAAGGTTTTATGATTACTTGAAATACAATCTCCATTTTTGTTTTGTTAAACAGATCTGATATAACCAAATTAAACTCAGGAGGACTGCACATGGTAGATGTTCATGTCATTATCAGTTGTACCTATTTATGTTACTGTCAGTGTAATTTATTCCAATCTCCTCCACCAACGGAAAGTGTAGTAATTATGTCATGACAGCGTCTTTAAATTGAGGGAAGGGACACAGGAAGTCTTTGGAAAGGTAGCCCATAATCTAACAGCTAACATGTATAATTCCATACTCCCACTTATGTCAATCCACTTGGACTGCCTTTTTCCTGTTTCTTTTGTTATCTAAGAATATCATATTCAGTTATACCTTATATTAATCAATTTAATTTCAATCCTTTTATTATATAAAAATATCTTATTTCCGGCTTGAAAGTGGCCTCTATTTTCATACCATTTATACTCAGACAATCAACATAATTATACTACAATTAACACATATAAACAATCAGTATCAATAATATAAACACATAATTTATAAACCCATATCCAATAGGTAGTGCCATGACCCATGGCAGAAACCTACCGTCTGGGATGATCTCTTCATGTACTATGCCACAGCAACTATTAGGCGGGATGGCCTGTTCCATTCCTTGCTGTCTTTACCTTCCCTAACTCACTCGTCAGGTACTCATTTACAGCTGAGTCAACTGAAGGAGTGGTCGTGTCAAGCGAGAAATCAGAACCAGGATTGTTTTTCTTCGGGCGTGGTTTCTAATCCCATAACTTATAATTCCACAGATCTCCGGATCCTCTTAGATGACATCCTCTACGCTTGTTCAACTCCATCCCTGTACCATGCAGCTTCGATAGTATGCCCTTGATCCTTGACGACAGCCGACATTGGTTGTAATTTCCGATGAAGGTTGGTTAACTTTCCGCTGTCGAAAGAATTCCCCCCTATCATATTGTCAGTTCCTCATATCCTAATTAGCAATTGTTTCCTTCAAATGTTTCCTGTTCCAAGTAAATGTCTTCGATTCTATCCTATCAGAAACTAATCTCTCAATGCAATGTCCCATCTATAATATATTCCCAAATGTCAATCAAGAATTAAGTATCATTCCAATATAGGTAAGTCTCTAACTCTATCATCGTTGTAGTGGGTTGTAATTCGTCAAGTCTACGTTTAGAACAAAATTCATACTCTATCTCACTAAGCTATAATAAACTCTTATCTCACTAAGCTATTCATAATTGCCCCTCAAGTTTAATGGTTGAACTACGTGCTTTTATGCTCTACACTCTACACTGTCAATCAACCAGTCATCATATCGAAATGTCTATAAATGATGTCTGTATCACAAAGCTGTCAATTCTAATCTCAGAATACAATTTCCACCTATCTCTAAGTATTCGCAAATGCCAATCAAGTTATGTATACATCGATCTAGTTATTCATGTACATTGAAACATGCATATATCGATCTAGTTATTCATGCACATTGAAACATGCATATATCGATCTAGTTATTCATGTACATTGAAACATGCATATATCGATCTAGTTATTCATGTACACTGAAACATCACAGTTAGCCTCAATCATATCACACCACAACTTCATGTGCTGGTGTGTGAACCCGAACACAAATCTAAATTCTGCCTAATCAGAGAACAATGTCTCTTTCTAACTTGTATTGACTAAAATCTGAAGCTGATGTATGTTCGTGCCTGGCTCTAGTATAAATTCTCTCCTTCTAACTGTTATTTTGCCAATCCGTTTTCTAGACTCAACTTTTACAGTCTGTCTATTTTCACGTGGTTTTTACTTCTAAATGAATGTGTAAGTTATATTCTTACTCTCGTGTTATACTCACTTTCTACTGAATTCATTGTTTTTCACCTTCAAACAACAACGTACTTAATAACTTCTCGTCCCATTCTAAAATAGCATAGGTCCCAGTTTCTCCTTGCATCGTCCCTACCTCCATCCCTATTACATCCGTTACACCTATTGAAGGTATTATCAGTTGTACTTATTTACGCTATTATCTGTTGATATATTCAAGTTACTATTAGTTCGAAGTGTTCATGTTATTATCGGTTGTACCTGTTCATGTTCTCATGAGTTGTACCTGTTCATGTTTCATGAGTTGTACCTGTTCATGTTCTCATGAGTTGTACCTTTTCATATTCTATCGAGTTGTACCTGTTCATGTTCTCTCGAGTTGTACCTGTTCATGTTCTCATGAGTTGTACCTGTTCATTTTCTCATGATTTTTACCTGTTCATATTCTCATGAGTTGTACCTGTTCACGTTCTCTCGAGTTGTACCTGTTCATGTTCTCATGAGTTGTACCTGTTCATATTCTCATGAGTTGTACCTTTTCATCTTAATGTCAGTTATACCTATTTATGATACTCTCAGTTGTACATATTCATGCTCCTGTCAGCTGTATCAATTTATGTTACCGTCAGCTGTACCGTGTCACGTTACTGTCAGCTGTACCTTGTCACGTTACTGTCAGCTGTACCTATTTGTGATACTCTCAGTTGTACATATTCATACTGCTTGTGAAAGACTCCACAACACATATCTTTCATGTGAAAACCTTCACCGCACACATATCTTTCATGTGAAAACCTTCACCACACACTTATCTATTGTGAAACCCTCCACTACATACTACTCTCTTGTGAACACCTCCACAACACACTTCGCTCTTGTGAACACCTCCACAACACACTTCGCTCTTGTGAACACCTCCACAACACACTTCGCTCTTGTGAACACATCCACAACACACTTCGCTCTTGTGAACACCTCCACAACACACTTCGCTCTTGTGAACACCTCCACAACACACTTCGCTCTTGTGAACACATCCACAACACACTTCGCTCTTGTGAACACATCCACAACACACTTCGCTCTTGTGAACACCTCCACAACACACTTCGCTCTTATGAAAGCCTCCACCAAAAACTTCTTTCAAGTGAAAGCCTCCATCACACGCCATCTATACACCTGTTTTTGTGTTTTTTAATTTCCTGTGTGTGAAACTCCTCTCAATAGTATTACTGACGCCCTTGTATAGCATAAATTCTTGTGGCAGTGCCGCCCTCCCCCCCAGGACACAAGCGCACTATTGCTCATAATTCATGAGAAATACCAGCAAACATACACAATATTTATCATCCCTGCTACCACATCATAATCTAATAATTCCATCCAAAACAGAATGTTTACTCGTATGTACATAACCTAGTGAAGAGAATGTCCCTAAATGTTTTCTTGTACCTACATAACCTAGTGACGAGAATGTTCCTAAATGTTTGCTTGTACCTAGATATACTAGTGACGAGAATGTCCCTAAATGTTTTCTTGTACCTACATAACCTAGTGACGTGAATGTCCCTAAATGTTTGCTTGTACCTACAGAACCTAGAGACGAGAATGTCCCTAAATGTTTTCTTGTACCTACATAACCTAGTGACGTGAATGTCCCTAAATGTTTGCTTGTACCTACATAACCTAGTGAAGAGAATGTCCCTAAATGTTTTCTTGTACCTACATAACCTAGTGGCGTGAATGTCCCTAAATGTTTGCTTGTACCTAGATATACTAGTGACGTGAATGTCCCTAAATGTTTTCTTGTACCTACATAACCTAGTGACGTGAATGTCCCTAAATGTTTGCTTGTACCTACAGAACCTAGAGACGAGAATGTCCCTAAATGTTTTCTTGTACCTACATAACCTAGTGACGTGAATGTCCCTAAATGTTTGCTTGTACCTACATAACCTAGTGACGTGAATGTCCCTAAATGTTTTCTTGTACCTACATAACCTAGTGACGTGAATGTCCCTAAATGTTTTCTTGCACCTACATAACCTAGTGACGTGAATGTCCCTAAATGTTTTCTTGTGCATACATAACCTAGTGACGTGAATGTCCCTAAATGTTTTCTTGTACCTACATAACCTAGTGACGTGAATGTCCCTAAATGTTTTCTTGCACCTACATAACCTAGTGACGTGAATGTCCCTAAATGTTTTCTTGTGCATACATAACCCAGTGACGTGAATGTCCCTTTTCCTGTACCTACATAAACTAGTGACGAGAATGTCCCTAAATGTTTTCTTGTACCTACATAACCTAGTGACGTGAATGTCCCTAAATGTTTGCTTGTACCTACATAACCTAGTGACGTGAATGTCCCTAAATGTTTTCTTGTACCTACATAACCTAGTGACGTGAATGTCCCTAAATGTTTTCTTGTACCTACATAACCTAGTGACGTGAATGTCCCTAAATGTTTTCTTGTGCATACATAACCCAGTGACGTGAATGTCCCTTTTCCTGTACCTACATAACCTAGTGACGTGAATGTCCCTAAATGTTTGCTTGTACCTACATAACCCAGTGACGTGAATGTCCCTAAATATTTTGATTGCTGATAAACAGATCTTATGATGACAATGTTTCTATAAGACTATACTTGCTTATTCTAGCAATGACAATGTTTCTAGAGGAGTTTACTTGCTCATGCTAAATCTAGCAATGACAATGTTTCTAGAGGAGTTTACTTGCTCATGCTAAATCTAGCAATGACAATGTTTCTAGAGGAGTTTACTTGCTCATGCTAAATCTAGCAATGACAATGTTTCTAGAGGATTTTACTTGCTCATGCTAAATCTAGCAATGACAATGTTTCTAGAGGAGTTTACTTGCTCATGCTAAATCTAGCAATGACAATGTTTCTAGAGGAGTTTACTTGCTCATGCTAAATCTAGCGATGACAATGTTTCTATAACAATCTATTTACTCATAGTAAATCTATCCATGGAAAATTCCAGCTAAGAGATATTTTTAAATATATCAACACTCTTTTGTGTCATTATTTGTATCGTTTTTATCGTTCATTTTCAAACTAATGTTGTATTTCTCGTTCACAGGTACCATCTTCCTACTAGATAACAAGTGTAATGTAGTCCCGAGAATGGAGACGTTGTGTAGTTCCCATCACTTTACAACAGTAGCCACGCACATCTGAACTTCAGCGTTATTCTTCTCGTTTGAAATTGGAGACGTTTGAAAAGTATTTTCAAATATCTTTTCCGAAAACTGACAATGTTAATGAAAACGCTACTTGAATAATGTCGAAGAATTACTCACTTCGTTTTTTGACATATCGAATGTTTTAATGCTTCGAATATATACTATTGTAAACACAAAAAAGACAGCAATATGTTTAATATCATCTTATTTTATTTAGATATAACAGCTTTAAATATCAGCCAATAGTTTTGCTGGTTTTCATCTTGTTTCTAGTGTCATCCTGTCGCTTGATGAATATGTATGTTGTCACAACTTCTGAAATATAATTTTGATAAATTAATTTTGTTTCGTTTAGATTTTAGTTTACATAACTTAATGACAGATGTGTATACATTATCAGAGAACATCAATGGTTATATCGGTTTTATAAACACCAAGCAGAAGTTTGGGATGTATAGTAAAACATAGGCTAACATAATTTCAGGCTTTCCTTCCATTGGTTGTATGCATATTATGATTGAACATATCTTTTACATCTCAAATGAGCCATATAAAAGGCATTTTCCCAATTATCCCAAATGTCTTATATTGACGATTTGTCACGATTACATACACTTATGGACAACTCGCTGAGATCATTCTTATCAATGTCGCTTACAATTGAAATGCTTCGTGTATAAAACAATATCTGGAGACAGCTGTAACCTCCAAAAAATTGTACGTAGCAAACACGAGCAATATAGAACGTAATTTTCCGGAATCTAAAACACACTCATGGATATGTAAAATACTTTTTTTCTGTACCACACAGTCTTCAGAGTTGGGCATAGACAGACAATGTGCCAAGTTCAAATATCGATGCAAACAACTGCGTATCAAGCGGGTTAAGAAATCAACAACAACCTACTGGCACATTTATATTGCCAATTTTCTACTTTGTTTTCTTCTCATTCGTAGTTGAACACGTATATACAGCAAGTGTTTTCTTTGAAGACATATCTAGTTGTGATGCATGATTCCACGGTGACTGAAGGACCTCTTGGTCTGGTATCTACGACTTCAGCACCAGTGCTTTCGGAGACAGGACTGGTCCTGCTCTATACAGGGATGACCTGAGCAATCTTAGTATCCAGCTTCTGTTGGATAGACTATTTCCCATCTCCAGTTTCAAGTAGTTTGCCTCGATGGAATATTGCCAGTAAGTTGACTACAGCCTGAAATGATGGTTTTATCGATTCGTTCTGTCTAGGACATACTACCAAATTATGTTTATATTTTCTTCTCTACGTAGTCACGGACTGTGTAGTGTCGTGGTTTACAGTCTAGCTGCATAATCAGATATATTTAGACATCCAAGTACAGAATAGTTTCTTAGTTTATTTTAATCTTCTACGCCATGTGGACAACTAATCCAACATCAAATCATCCTTAGTTGTCCCTTACAACTTACTTTTCGCTACATTGTTTCTGTATCATCAGAAATACACGGTTCTAAAGATCCTCCTCTTTATTCGTTTCTTCTATGAATTTCGTGACCATTCTATTCAATCTTCGATAACTGTTTCTTTTAAACCTTTTTCTTCATGTCGTTTCTCCTATGACTATGTTGATAAAGCTGTTGGAATTAAATTTTTTTAAATATTGGACTTTCATTACATTTAAAAAAAAAATATAGATACAATTTCTTAGAGAAATAAGTATTTATATAGCGTCATTGGATTAAAGGGCATGAGCCCATGGACCGCTGGATCAGCAACCAACCAACCATATAGCGTCATTGAGATTCGAAAGTCGCATGCCAAAGATCTCTGAGGTTTAAAATTTAGTTTTGGACATAATCTCTTTCAACATTGTTTATGAAATAGTAAACGAACTATAGTAAATACTAGTCACATATAATATTGTAAAAGGTTAATAAAAACGGTAAATTGAAACAGAAATTAGACAAAATTGACGTTTCGATCTCAATTTCATCCTGTCTCAGGAAATAAAACCAATGCATAATCTAGGAATAAATTTTCAAACCATCCTTTCATTTCCATTGTAGTCATATATTTTTTTTATAAAGGCACTTTATTCACAACGTAGAAATTGACATTGTTCGTACCAATGATATTTCTTACAAATTGTACGTCTATATGAGTACTACAAGCAATATTGTATGTTCTAGTTAGTCATATTGCAAAATAACACGATTGAAAAACATATGGATATGGAAAAACAACAAAATAGAAAGGAAAGTGCTAATGTTACGAATTTTTATTTTTTCCGGTTTCAATAAACGGCTGTGAAACATGGACCTTAATTAAATCAGCGGCAAAGAAGATCGAGCTGAAATGCTACAGAAAGATACTTAGAATATCATGGAAGGAAAAAATCAGAAACTCAGATATTACAAACACATTGAAGATTCCAGAGTGTTGGTTACTAAACACAATAACAAAAAGAAAACTACGCCTGTTTGCTCATATAAAGAGACATAACTGTTTATAAAGACAAATAATGGAGGGAAGAGTACCTGGGAAGAGGAGAAAGGGCAGACCAAGAAGACGATGGACTGACGACATTAAAGATAACATGAATACATCGCTAAAAAATGCTAGCCACATCGCCCAAGACAGAGAGAGGTTCAGAGAGTTCATTGGGAAGACAACGTTCTGGAAGGAATACGTCACATGACACAGTTAGTATCACAATGGTCTTTCGACGGATTATATAAATCCACTGCTTTTTATTATTATTTATTATGTAATTATATGAATAAGTCATATTAATCCATACTTTAATCTATTCCATTGTGTGTTACAGCAAGAGGCCAATCCGTTCTCCTTACTAGCTTAAGTCACAATGTGTTCACTAAATAACCACTACAATTATATGTGGAGCTTCTGGAAGTGATGTGCGGTAACTTATTCCGCGACCTGTTACTGTGGAATGGTCACGCCTTAATTAATGAGCTAAATGCATCCTGGGTATATAACAATCGGCTCACACAAATATCTTCGATAATCATAATCATGAACATGTGCAGTGCCGAGTGTCGTGGGCGATCATTGATCGTCACATTATTCTACCTGCAGTACTGTTTATGAGGTCTACTTCTGACTTTCTACCATGCCACAATATCAAACCATCCAATATCTTTTCTCCTTGTCGTCCTCCGTATCTTTTCCATTCAATTCTGCAAGTTGTTATATTGTAATCCAAAACTTTTCATCCTTAAAAGTTGCTAATAATTGTGGACACTTTCTTTCTTATGTTGATTCGAAACTTTATTTTTACGTCAATGTCCCTCAGAACGTATCCATTTGTTTCTCTAACACTGTCCATGAGATTGTCATCATTCATTTGAGGAACCACTTCACTATAATCTTCTGTTTCTCACCTGTTTATTTTCCACAATTCACTTCCAAATGATGAAATGTGGTTCTATGTACCATTAAAAGAATATTTTTCTGATTTCTATTAATAGAAACTTGTAGCACAGGATGCTTTTCCGTTTTTGAAAAAAAAAAAAAAAAAAAGAAACTGCTTCTGCCTGTCTAATTCCATTTGGTGTTTCTCATGTATGTTCTACATCTGATGGTATCTGGATTCACTACTATCGAATTTGCTGAATCAGTTTTATTGTTTTATTTTATAGTTTAAGAAATTTACTTTCATGTTTCAAAACTTGGTTTGTCTTCTTTTGTAATGACACATTCGCCACGAGAATAAAAACCGATTCAGATTTGACATAGCACACATTTGTTTACTGGCGTCTAGACTTGACATTACACCATGTTTACTGGAGTCTAGACTTGACATTACACCATGTTTACTGGCGTCTAGACTTGACATGACACGCATGTTTACTGGCGACTTAGATTTGATCGGATACGTATGTTTACTGACGTCTAGACTTGACATTACATCATGTTTACTGGCGTTTAGACTTGACATGACACGCATGTTTACTGGCGACTTAAATTTGATCGGATACGTATGTTTACTGACGTCTAGACTTGACATGACACCAATGTATATTGGTGTCTAGACTTGACATTACACCATGTTTACTGGAGTCTAGACTTGACATGACACGCATGTTTACTGGCGACTTTGATTTGATCAGACACGTATGTTTACTGGCGTCTAGACTTGACATGACACCCATGTATACTGGCGTCTAGACTTGACATTACACCATGTTTACTGTCTTCTAGACTTGACATGACACCCATGCAGACTGGAGTCTAGACTTGACATGATACTCATATTTACTGCCAATTGAAGTATACATTACACTCATTACAATAGTGTTACATGTCACAATATTCTTACATTGTAATGTTGTTACATGTCACAATATTCTTACATTGTAATGTTGTTACATATAACAATAGTCTTAAATTATAATGGTGTTACATGTAGTATTGTCTTAAATATAATGTTGTTACATTTAACAATAGTCTTACATTATAATGTTCTTACATGTCAAATATATTTTGACACTAACTTACATCATGCTCCATTTTTAGAAGCCCTTGATATTACAGATGAACTCACAGACGTCTTCAAACAATTGTATTGGAGAAAGAGAACACAATGGACATAAAATTCGGAACAGGAATGTATGCAGTGTTTTGATTTGTCCCCTGAAATGATATACTTTACTTTAATGTCCTGATAAAAGGCTAAATATTTGTTAGTTGGTCACAGTAATAGTTCAACATTAACTATTTGTGCACCTAGGGGTAAGTTTCATGTTTCATATTTACGTATGTCAGATCACCTCACAGCTGTGTTAATATATTAGCTTGTACATATTGCCCTCATCTTCCGTCTGATTCGTTCTCAAACTCCCACAGTTTATCAGATGGCAACCCATAGAAAAGGAATGTACTGCGTCATGGTTTACAGTTGGGCTATGATAAATGACACATATGATGTCAAAATGTGATCTGTATCAATTCAATCTTCCTTGCAATGGGACAGTTAGACTCTCCTTTGTCGCCTTCTACGGCATGCATGTCTTGTAGCATTGTCACAAATATTTGTTTAATTTTTGGTAACGACAATAAGCGTACGTCGATTTAAAGCCAGCCACCAACAGTCAGACACAAACTAATTTTACGAATTCTTCTTCTTCTTCAGCGTAAATTCTCAAACTCCCGCTGGATCTCTCTTGTAGAAGGACAATAATCCTATTAGATTTCAGGCAGGATGAAGTCCAGAGAATAGTAGTCCAGCGTTGTGTCTCCATTTTATTTGCATCAATGGCCCGACACATCCATCTTAAGCGGATTTTACGAATTCAATCAAGGACATTACCCCTCCCACTTGTGTCTTTCCTAGGAGAGTATATGATTCTTACCAAATCTTCTATACATATTTGTTCTACAAAATCCTCTACACACATTTGTTCTACCAAATCTTCTATACACATTTGTTCTACAAAAGTAAATTTACCAGTAAAGTTATTTTCTCTGGTAATGTTAAGTAGAATGATATTGTCCATTCCTTAGGCCATACTTCACTCCTCCAGTTCTTTTTTTGTGTTCTACATGCATTTGTTCTATCTAATCGTCCACACACATTTGTTCTACTAAATCTGTTATACACATTTGTTCCAACAAAACCATGTAATACAGATGGTGTAAAAAATAATTAATATATATCAAGAATGTATCCACAACAACGTAATATAATATATTGGCTGTAGTTATATTGTATTCTATTCAATACCTGCGTTCAATAAGCTGCACATAATTTCTGAACTATGTGGATGCCCATGCACCTGCACCTGGATTGTAACCAGGTACATTTGGAAATTACAGCTCTGCGGTGGAGAGGTACATAGCGTAACTCGTACGTTCAAGGTACCAAATTAAACCCAAAACATTTAAAATGATACGGCGATACAATCTACTGATTCTGGAATATTCCTAGAAAATTATTGTATCGAAAGTATTAAACACAGCTGTGTAAATCGTTATGTACTGGATAGAATAGTGCTATCAATTGATCAGAGTTCTCCACAAGAACTGCAGTATTACACAGACTTGATCTTTAAAATATGTTGTAAGCGTTCATATGATGCGATTCCGTGTTTAAACTATAGTCACTGATCTGACATAATAGTACTCGTATATACACGCATCAACCAGGAATATGCGAATTCATGCGACAACAATCTGTTACAATACAACAGAAAGTGACCAATGGTACGCTATACTTAACCCTTTTATTAGATCCTGATTAAATAGTAAGGGAGTTAGCGACTAAAGCATCGACTAATACCTAGACTGTAACATTACACGTGTAGGAGTAAACACCACTGTCCTGATCTACCATGTGCTCTGTACAAAGAACTGGAGGAGCGAAGTATGGTCTAAGGAATGGACAATATCATTCTACTTAACATTACCAGAGAAAATTAATTTACTGGTATTCATCAACTACAGAAACATTAGAATTATCAGCCACGCCATCAATATACTACAAAGTTTCATTATGAAAATTGTACATCATAAAAAGTAGAAGAAGATGTAATGTAAAACACAGCTAGGCTTTAGATAAGAAAAAGGCAGACAATATGACATTTTTAACGAGCTAAACATCACACAGAAAAGTAAAGAGTTTAAAATTGACATCAAGACAAAGTTCATTGATTATAATGAGGCATTCGATTGTGTACAACATCGGACACTTTGGAACATTATGAGAGACATGGATCTTGCTTTAAACTTAATTCGCCTCATTGAAATGTTGTACCAATACCAAGAGGACCAGTAAGAATAGACAGTGGAACATCTAACTGGTTCATTGTGGGAAAAGATGAGGTCAGACAGATGTCACATCGCCATATCTCTTCAAAATGTATGCAGAGAACACCGTGAACACTGAACGAAATGGCCATCTGTGTAGCAACTTGAACATATTGAATGTTGGAGTCACGAAATACCAGAAATAAGATATACTGATGACACAACACTAGTGTCCCACATCAAAAAATCACTCGAGCACCTCATACATTAAATTCCAGAGAAGAAAAGTGAAAATCAAAATCCTATTGCGAACGAAAGACCAAGATTATGAGAAGAGACAAAGTTACTAGCACATTCCAGATCTTAATCAATAACAGAGAAATAAAGTAGTTAGACAATGATACATTTTATCACCAAGCTTATTTAATATCTACACAGGGAATATCTTTAAAAATATAGAAGAAATACCATGACTCAAGATCAATGGGAAAATAATAAACAACATTAGATATGCAGATGACACTGTTCTGAGGCAGAAAGTGAACATGAACTACAAAGACTAATACATCAAGTCAAAAAACAAGTAAAGAATATGGACTAGATATAAATATCCATAAAACAAATAACATGATAATCAGAAAGACACAGAAGAACAAGAGCTAAACATAAACATACATGGAGAGAAACTACAACAAGTAAAACATTATCAATATCTTGGACACATAGTCACAGATGATGGCAGAAGTGAAACAGAAGTTAAAAGAAGAATAGGAATGGCTAAAAGTATTTTCAATGACATGAGGAAAATAGTAACATCTAAACAAATTACAAACAAGTTAAAAATGAAAATTATAAAATGCTACATACATTCTATATTATTCTACACTAAATAAACAATTAGAAGACATAATTCATGTCCTTGAGATGTGAATATATAGAAAAATCGGGAGAATATCATGGAAAGAGAAGAAACCAAACAAAGAGGTTCTCAAATAACTTAATATGAAGTAAGAATTACTAAGAGAAATAAAGATCAAGCAAATAAAATATTTTGGACACATTAAAAGGCATGTCTCCTTATTGAAGACCTTACTTGAGGGTAAAGTCAAAGGGAAGCAAGTAAGAGGTAGGCAGTGATATAAGTTGGAGAGTAACATCACAAGGTGCACAGGTTACAGTCTAGCAGAGTGCACTATCAAAACAAGAGACAGGAGATGTTGGGGTCTGTTGAAGCCAAGCTCCGTTGCGGAGACGACACGGATGATGATTATGATGAGAGAAAGCTACCAATTACGAATAACTCGGTTCTCTTATAATCAGCCAATGGTTTATTGCTATACAGAAATTAGAAGGAGGTTGCCCAGTGCATCAAGTACAATAAATATGGTTGGACTACAGTAAACACAAACGGCGCGGTTGCAATAACAACCTATGGCTGGGCTGCAACAAAATAACAAAGTTAACTTTCCTGAAGGAATGCATATTTTTAGTTGGATGATATGGACGTGAATTGTGGACAATCACCAGTAAGATTAAAAACAAACTTGCAGCATTTGAAACAAACTGTTACAGAAGAATCCTCAGAATAACATGTGTTAAAACAAACAGCAATAGGGACATTCTGAGAGAAACTAAAATTGAAACTAAAAGATCACCAATAGGCACATTCTGATAGAATTGAAACTTAAAGATCACCTATAGGGACTATTCAAGAATTGAAACTAAAAGTTCACCAACAGGGAACTTTGAGAGAATTGAAACTAAAAGTTCAACAACAGGGACCTTTGAGAGAATTGAAACTAAAAGTTCACCAACAGGGACCTTTGAGAGAATTGAAACTAAAAGTTCAACAACAGGGACCTTTGAGAGAATTGAAACTAAAAGTTCAACAACAGGGACCTTTGAGAGAATTGAAACTAAAAGTTCACCAACAGGGACCTTTGAGAGAATTGAAACTAAAAGTTCACCAATAGTGACATTTGGAGTGAAATAAAAGTAAACGACAACTGGCAAAACAACAAGCTATATTGATCTATGTAAAGTGTCTATTACAGAAATGTGTTGTCATTGTTACTATGTAAGCTCCGCGATTCTGTATAAGCTGCCCATCTTCCTCCAGTGATATGTTCAGAATTACTTCCATATCATGTGCCCAATGTAGACTTGGTCTGTCTCTTGTTTTCTTTTACTGAAACATTTCCTTCCATGATTAATTTATTGTTTTGATATTTATTATTTTTATTATTTTGAGTCAGTCTACTTTCATGATCAGGTCTTTCCGGACGTCAGCGTTGTTCGCCATTCTTTCCATGATATTCTTAGAAACTTGTCTATAATATTTAATGTCACATTCCAGTATTTTCTTTTCCATTGCAGATGCCATTGTCTATGTTTCACAAGCATATATAGCCATTGGTAAAATATATCTTCGTAATAGTTGAAACTAGATTTCTGTTTTTGCCACCTGCAATACCTAGCATATTTAATATCTACACAGAAAATATCTTTAAAATATAGAAGAAATACCAGGACTCAAGATCAATGGGAAAATAATAAACAACATTAGATATGCAGATGACACTGTTCTTTTAGCAGAAAGTGAACATGAACTACAAAGACTAATAGATCAAGTCAATAAATCAGGTAATGACTATGGACTGAATATAAACATTCAAAAAACAAAAACCATGATAATCAGCAAAGACACAGAAGAACAGGAGGTAAACATAAACATACAGGGAGAGCAACTACAACAAGTAAAACAGTATCAATATCTTGGACACATAGTCACAAATGATGGCAGATGTGAAACAGAAGTTAAAAGGAGAATAGGAATGGCTAAAAGTACCTTCAATGACATGAGGAAATTATTAATATCTAAACAAATTACAAACAAGTTAAAAATGAGAATTATAAAATGCTACATCTATTCCATATTAATGTATGGCTCAGAAACATGGACACTAAATAAACAATTAGAAGACAAAATTGATGCCTTTGAGATGTGGGTATATAGAAGAATAGGGAGAACATCATGGAAAGAGAAGAAAACAAATAAAGAGGTGCTAAAGACACTTAATATGAAGAAAGAACTACTAAGAGAAATACAGATCAGGCAAATAAAATACTTTGGACACATTAAAAGGCATGACACCCTATTGAAGACCTTACTTGAGGGTAAAGTCAAAGGGAAGCGAGCAAGAGGTAGGCAGAGATACAAGTTGGAGAGTAACATTACACGATGGACAGGTTACAGTCTAGCAGAGTGCACCACCAAGACAAGAGACAGGAGATGTTGGAGATACGTTGCAGCCAACCTTCGTTGCGGAGATGGCACTTGATGATGATGAATACATATGTCAAACATAATTTGACAATGTAACAAAAACGACATTACAGCCAAGACAAGACCATGATAGAGGGGATGACCACAGGGAAACAAAAAAAAGATATTTCTCTACAAAGAAGATGGTCACAAGATATCACAAACCGAGACCGTCTGATGTAAAGACATGTGTACAGACAGTAAATAAGCCTTTATTCGTTAGGTTTTTAATTATTGTCGTGATTTCGTTGATCGCTATTTAAATACTTGGAGTTGCATGCCAAATAATCCAAGTCAGACTAACGAAATGCACGGAAATAATAACAAATCAGCCATTCAGGTCATTATTACTTTCAGTACGCTGGTCTTGACTGGAGCCTTTCATGAAACTTATCATCAAGACTCTCACAGAAGCAGAGAAATTGGCTCAAAATCTGCAGGTGTTATGAAAATTATGCTCAATCCTGACCAGGATATCGTCAATCAATCAATCAATAAACCCGTAGCCCTTCAGGGTCGTAGGGGAACCACATTGGATGCTTCAGCACACAGAGTCCTCCAGCGAATTCTATCCTCAGCGATGCGGTTGAGTGTGGCAATATCTTGTCCTGTCCATTCCTTGATGTTGTCTGTCCATGCCTTTATTTCTCCCCCTCTGCTTCTTCTACCCTCGACAGTTCCCTGCAGTATTGTTATTGCCAAGGAATCATCCCTGCATACATGTCCAAACCATGCTAATTTTCATATGATATGATATGGTAGGATATGGTACCGGATTGTGAAACAAAATTGGACTAAAGTCAACGGTTGAAAACAGCGGACATCAAATGTATTTCATTAAATTTTAATGAAGATAAAAAAACATAGTTACTTACAGCAAGTTCTTGGCATCGAGTTGCTTACTGATTCTGCCTGCGGTGTTCTGCAGTAAATCTGTGTACACATCATTAACTGTCTTGGCATCAAGTTTTGTATTGATATTGCTTGCGGTGTTTTGCAGTAAGTCTTTGTACACATCAACTGCATCTACAGTACGTTTCACGAGTTTTCTAATATCCGGTACTTCTGAACTATTATTCTTTCCAGTTTCATCAGCAAATATCATAGATGTCAAGGTTACAAGAACCACGGTCAAATGCAAGGCTATCATCTATAATGTTGAAGAAATGATTTGTCTGTTGCGGTATAAGATGATGAAATATTAACTACATTTGCTTATATTGTGTTACGTAGGATGATGTAATATTATCTACATCTCAGTGTATGATGTAATGTAGACTGATGGTATAATAACAGAATATGTATAGAAATCAATTTTAATAGATTGATACATTGCTTGTGTGTGTGTGATGGTGTGTTTATGTATGTATTATAAATCAATCAAGTGCAATGCCTAATGGCAAGTCATTTGTTTTTATTTCTTTATCTTATCATCTGCCCTTTCTTATCTGTTTTTTATCTTTCCATACACTATTATGATCTATTTGGTAATATTTATTGTATTTATACTAATGAAGACTTTTTTAGTCGAAACGCAGTCTGTTTCTGCTAATGTTGTTAGCGAACTATGTATTTTATTGCAATATTCTTTATGTATTTCTCTTGTTTCTCCCAGTACCCATTAACATTCGTGGTAAAAAAGTAGAAAATAGAGATAGGTAGGATACACCCTTAAAAATAAGACCCAACATAGCCAGACAAGAGCTGGTGTTTGGACTGAAACTAGCAGAGAAAGTGGAGATGTAAAGACCGATGAGCAGCTGGACATGATTAGTGTAGGTATTGCAAACAGCTGAAAATACAAATCTTCGAAGAAGAAAAATCTTGTGCAAACCGACAGTTGCAAGCGTATGTGCCACAGAGGACTTGATAGATAGAAGAGGTTAATGCCAGAGATAATTATGATATTATTATGTTTATGGTGATTCTGTCAACTGGGGTCAGTTACATGCTAGGTTTTACAACATGTACGAGCGGGAGAACACATATCCCAACATATTATATTGTTTATCAATGCAAGTACCAGAATAGATGTTGAAGACCCTATTGCCTCATCCAGTTCAATCCGATGTACTAGAATCTCATGTACGAGAATTGCATGTACTAGAATCGCATGTACTAGAATTATATGTACTAGTATTAGATGTACTAGAATCGCATGTACTAGAATTATATGTACTAGGATATCATGTACTAGAATCGTATGTACTAGAATTAGATGTACTAGAATTAGATGTACTAGAATTAGATGTACTAGAACTAGATTTACTAGAAATAGATGTATTAGAATTAGATGAACTGGAATTAGATGTACTAGAATATCATGTACTATAAATCTTATGTACTAGAATTAGATGTACTAGAATTAGATGTACTAGAATATCATGTACTAGAATATCATGAACTATAATTAGATGTACTAGAACTAGATGTACTAGAATATAATGTACTAGAATATCATGTACTAGAATATCATGAACTAGAATCTCATGCACTAGAATTAGATGTACTAGAATTCTATGCAGTAGAAAAGCATGTAATAGAACAATTATCATATCTGAGTCAGCCCAACTTTAGAGATAATCAACATATAAATGAATGTAATATGGTGCTCATTGTGGTGCTCCAGGTCTAGACTATTCAGTGGATGTATAGAACGAATTCTCTGGAACATATATTTCATCTTTAAAATTGTTCAGAAAGTTAAACAAGATCTAACATCGATAACACACAATGGAATTTCTGAGAGAAAGGTACGTTTTGTTCTTTCAACAGATATCCCATTCCACAACAGACTGATGTCTAGGCTTCTTGACACTATTCGCTGTACAATATCAGCTGTAGTAACATATTTAGAATGAGCGTATGCGTATAACTCTTGGATGTACCAGTGATACGCTTATTGTTTTAGTGAGACACATACTGAGAATAGTTTATATCACATCCAGACACGAACTGTGACATGTCACATATTATACCAGAGTTTTTTTTGTATATTGTCTGTTCCCAGATGAATTATGGATGACATTATCCACACTTGCCGTTAAGCGTAAGGGCGGAAACTTCTTCTGTAGTTCCAAGGCCCAATGTATCACTTTGGTTGCATTAAGTTCATGTGTTATCAAACTTATTACATCCACTTTTTTCTTGATCTACCTTTAGCTTTATGTTCGGATACTTTTTATTTTATTCTCTTATTGAAATTTTGTTTGGGGGTCTCCTCATCAGGTGGCCTAACCATTTTACTTGCTGTCCTTGCATATCTTCAATACATGATATTAAACCAACTCTTCATAATGTATTCATTTCTTATGTTATCTAGTTTGGCAACCATCGTAGCATTTCACAGACACTTCATTTCACATTATACCACCAGTGTCATCAGTGACAGCATACATCGTTCTGTCAAGTAGAGTCACATAATAGAAGAACCGAGAATGTTACATTGTCGTCAATAATGGCTAGATCCTGACTAGGATTAAAAATGCCTAGATCCTGACTAGGATTAAAAATGCCTAGATCCTGACTAGGATTAAAAATGCCTAGATCCTGACTAGGATTAAAAATGCCTAGATCCTGACTAGGATTAAAAATGCCTAGATCCTGACTAGGATTAAAAATTCCTAGATCCTGACTAGGATTAAAAATAGATAGATCATGACTAGGATACACTGCCAATTTTTGTTTACAAAGATATTTACCTTCGTTGGGTTTTCATATTTTGCGGTTATGCACTTAGAATTAATAATAAAATGGTGGTTCGAGTAGGGTTACCAGATACGTGGACATCAAAAGGAGGACATATTAAAACAAAAAAGAGGACACAAGAGGGCGTTTTGAATGTTTCATTTGATTCGTCCTAGATTAAACTCATAGCCAGCACAATTATATTGTAATGGCTACCAATTAAGTGTATCTTACTCTTAGTGAATCGACCAAGAAACAGTCAGCAAAAAACGAATTCAATGGAATCTTTTTTCAAGATGTCAGAAAAACATCATTTAAATAGCCAATTCTACAATCATTAACTTATAATCTTTATTAATTGCATGACATATTTCTCGGAGAAGCTAACTTTTCACAGAAGATCCTCGTTAGCAATCACATATGAATAAAACTGTTCACATGTAAGATTCTTCAAATTGTACTTTATAAGAATGATGCATTTTACAGAGCCGAGTATTATTCTATTCCTTTCCTTTCTCCATTGCGCATTAGTCAAATAGAACATTATTTCCACAATTCCATTGTGTCCAGGGATACAGAAGAAACATTCACAAATTTTAAGTAACTCTGAAAAGCAAATGCATTTGGGCAACTTTGGAAAAAATAAATTCCACTGTTCATGCACATCTTTCAAAAAACGATTCATATTTGTCTTGTACAAATTATTTAAGATTGCTGTATTGGTCAAACAATTGCACATCATCTACAATAATACCCTTCTCTTCCAGATACAATATGCATGTCAATGGTCACAAATGTACAGTCTTTGATTTTTATCTAAGTACATCCAATTAAAGAAATGAAATTCGTCAAAAGGTTTCAACCACTTTTCTAAGTAACTAATGCATGTTTCATACACCAACTTAACATCTGCAGTAACTAATGCATGTTTCATACACCAACTTAACATCTGCAGTAACTAATGCATGTTTCATACACAAACTTAACATCTGCAGTAACTAATGCATGTTTCATTATGTTGGCAACGGACAAGTAACAATAGCAAATCGTACACTTTACCTTATTCTCATTGCGTCCTTCAACGAAACAAGGAAACTTATTTTTCATAGTGTTCGAGAATTTGCATTTTTTCTTTGTAGAAGCCATTTTCATAAACATAGAAGGCAAAAATTACAAATTGAAAAAATAATTTAAATTTGCTTCTGTGTTGCCGGAACCGGAAATAAGATTAACATATTGACCATAGATAACACAGCACAGAGCTAGATTGTTAGAATGACTAAAATCGATTAGTTCGCAGAAATACATAGACCTTGTTTAAATTCATAAGCATACGATGTAATAGTTATAACAACGATACATAAAATTATAATATAAAATACAAGAAAAGTGGGCCATTTTGAAAGATATTAGCTTTGCCTGCCGGAAGAAAAATATTGAGCTAAAAAGGAGGAAGTACTCCTTTTTCCGAACGTCTGGCAACTCTGGGTTAAGTAGCTTGCAGACAGAAGGGAATCTTCAAAACTGCGTTTTTTAAAGCGTTGCTTCGGTAAAAAGGTTTATAAAATTGCACATAAATATACGTTACCGTCTCAGTATTTCAAGATCTTTTAACTAGAATATAATGTGGATTCTCAGGAAAGACAATGTGTTGGTGATACTGTCTAAGTCTGGAGACTACAACTTTTATTAGGTAGCATATGGTAATACGTGTCGTGACGTAGATGCGGGAGTAAATGTATTCATTGAATTCTTGTAAATTTTAATAGATTATAGGTTTCTAGGTGTTTTAATTTTTATCGGTTGATTTATGTCACCATAACAAAATTGTAATTACAAATAAAAACAGGGGATATTTAAATATAGATACGAATATGTGACAAACTGTTATGGTAATTAATTTGGATCAAATTGTCAGTTACCACTCTTGATGTGAACAGATCCCATTATATCAAGTCAATGACTATTAAAATGATTTAGTAAACATTTTACGACAATGTTATTCAATAAATGTTTGTTCGTTTATTTTTAATTTGAAATAGTTTCGCTTGTTTTTCATATTTTAAAATGGCCGTAATAACATGTTTGTGTTTATCTCCCTTATCTTGTACATAAATACGTCGACTTTCCTTACTGGTGTCTAGCATCGTACATTTTTATTCCAGGTTTTATGATTATCTGAAATACATTCTCCACAATTTTTTTTGGCCACATAGATCTGATATGTGACATACTCCCATCTATGCAGTCAACTTCGATGTCATCCCCCCCCTTGCTGTTATTATCCATTAAGATCATATTTAATTATACCTTATACTAATCAATTTAAGTCCAACACTTTTATTATACAAATAACTTTGTTTTCTTGTTTTACAGTCGCCTCTTTTATCATAACATTTAAACCCAACAATCAAAATAATTATAATACAACCAACACATCTAAACAAACAGTGTCTATAATATAATATAAACATCTAACGTCTAAATCCATATCTAATACAATCACCAAATATATAATTTCACGAATCTCGAAATCCCCTTAGATGACATACATCCTCAACGCTTTCTCAAGTCTATTCCTGTCCCATACACCTTGGATAGTACGACCTTGATCCTTGAACACAACCGACATTGGTTGTAATTTCACATTAAGGTTGGTTAAATTCTGTAGTCACAATAATTTCTCTTTATCAAATTGTCAGTCCCTCAGTTACTAGTTGACATTTGTATACTTCAATTGTCTCCTGTTCCAAGTAAGTGTTTTAGATGGTAGCCAATCACAATCTAATATCAATCCAATATCATATCTACAATGTACTCACAAATGTCAACCAAGACTAAAATCTCATTTCAATATAGCTAAGTCTCTACCTGTATCATCAGTGTGGAGCTAAATCTCTACCTGTATCATCAGTGTGGAGCTAAGTCTCTACCTGTATCATCAGTGTGGAGCTAAGCCTGTACCTGTATCATCAGTGTGGAGCTAAGTCTCTACCTGTATCATCAGTGTGGAGCTAAGCCTCTACCTGTATCATCAGTGTGGAGCTAAGTCTCTACCTGTATCATCAGTGTGGAGGTAAGTCTCTACCTGTATCATCAGTGTGGAGCTAAGCCTCTACCTGTATCATCAGTGTGGAGCTACGTCTCTACCTGTATCATCAGTGTGGAGCTAAGTCTCTACCTGTATCATCAGTGTGGAGGTAAGTCTCTACCTATATCATCAGTGTGGAGTGTACCTTTAGAACAAGATTCCTACTCTCTCTTGAAGTTATATACAAATTGTCGTTCAAATTTAATGGTTTAACTAAGTGCATCTAGGCTCTACACTCTAAACTGTCAATAAACCATAAATTATATATTATATTATATAAATTATGTCTATAAAAGCTGTCTCTATCCGGCAGTTGTGTAATGACCTGTCAGTTTTAACTAGAGAACACAATTTCCACCTATTACTAATTAATCACAAATGCCAATCAAGTATATTAGCTTATCTTAGTGTATCTATTATCTGTACTTGCCAATCAACAAATTATTGTGCATCTATTCTCTGTACTTGCCAATGAACAAATTATAGTGTATCTATTCTCTGTACTTGTCAATCAAGAATTATTGTTTATCTATTATCTGTACTTGTCAATCAACACATTATTGTGCGTCTATTCTATGTACTTGTCAATCAAGAAATTATTATTTCAAAATGTCTCTATCACAAAGTTGTGTAATGACCTGTCAGTTCTAACCTCAGAATAATATTTCCACCTATCTTTAAGGATTCTCAAATTACATTCAAGTCACATGGCCTCCCACTGTATACATCGATATAGTTGTTCCTGTATATTGAAACAGCGCAGTTACCTTCAATCATATCAAACCACATCTTTACTTGCTGGTGTCTGAACCAGAACACACATCAAACTTTTGCCTAGCAAACAGCAAGGTCTCTTTCTACAAATTTTTGACAAATCTCTGAAGCTGATGTTCGAGCCTGGCTCAAGCATAAAGTCTCTCCTACTAACTGTTATTTTGTCAGTTCGTTTTCTAGACTCAACTTTTTCTGCTCCTTGACTTTCACGAGTTTTAACTTCTAAATGAATGTGTTAGTTATACCTTTAATATCGTGCCATATTCACTATCGACTGAGTTCATTGTTGTACACCACGTCAACGATAGCATCCATTATCTTAATAACTTATCGGCCCCATTCTTCAACATCATAGGACTCAGTTCACCCGTGTATCGTCCGACACTCCGACCCTATTACATCAGTTGCACCTATCCATATTACTATCAGTTGTTACTGTCAGTTGTAACTATTCATGTTACGATGAGTTATAACTATTCATGTTACTGTCGGTTGTACCTATTCATATTACTATCAGTTGTAACTAATCATGTTACTATGAGTTGTAACTGTTCATGTTACAGTCAATTGTAGTTATGCATGTTACTATCAGTTGTACCTATTTATGTTATTATTTGCTGTAACTAATTCATATTACTGTCATCTGTACCTATGCAAATAGTTTCAATGTCAAATAAAGTAATGGAACCAAGAAACATGTCTAACATAATTTGCTCTACGTGTGGCAGGACTTATATCACACATTGTCCATCACCTTAGTTGTCATGTTGCAGGTAACATCTAGTAGATCGTATACCAATATTGTGAGGAACTTCTCACTTGTGAAAGCCTCCACCACAAACTTGTGAAAGCCTCCACCACAAACTCATGAAAGCCTCCACCACCAAATTTTGAAAGCCTCCACCGCACACTTCCCTCTCTTGAAACATCTACCAGAAGTTTCTCTCGTTTGAAAGTCCCCACCATATTCCCAAGTCTTGCCAAAGCCTCCACGGTACACTTTTCTCTTGTGAAAACCTCAACCTCACACTTCTCTCTAGTGAAAGCCTACACCACATAATTTCTTCTTGTGAAAACTTGCATCACACACATCTCTCAGGTAAAAGCCTCCATCACATGTCATATATACAATTTCTCTTTTTTTTAATTTTCTGTGTGGGAAAACTCATTTCCATAACATTACTGACGACTCTGTATAGCATAAAACCATTGGGGCAGTGCCACCCATTTTCCCAGTTTAAAAAAGATACACATGGGCACTATTACTCAAAATTCACGAGGAATATTTTTTACAGACACAATATTTTTTTCGTTCTTGTGACCACAACATAATCTGACAATTCTAATTATAATAAAATGTTTGCATGTTCCTACATAATCTAGTTACCAGAATGTCCCTACATGTTTGCGTGTACCTATATAACCTAATGACGAGAATGTCCCTAAATGTTAGCTTGTTCCCACATAACCTAGTGACGAGAATGTCCCTAAATGTTAGCTTGTTCCCACATAACCTAATGACGAGAATGTCCCTAAATGTTAGCTTGTTCCCACATAACCTAGTGACGAGAATGTCCCTAAATGCTTTGTTTGGTGATAACCAGATCTTGGGTTGACAATATTTCTAGAAGATCTTACTTGTTCATGCCAAATCTTAAAGACCAAAAATTAAACAGTTTCGAAAATAAATGTTTTCGGAAACTGATAAACATAAAATGGAACGTTTTGGTCACAAATAGTGATTTAAGAAACAAAACACACCAAGGATATGTTTCAAATATCATAAGAAAACACAGATTAAAATACCTGGGTCATGTTTTAAGACTAAATGAAAACTCAATAAACCAACACGCCCTTATGTGGACATATGAAAGTAAAAGAAAACAGGAAGGCCTAAAGCAACCCTAAAAAACATACTTAAAGAAGAAATAACAGGCTGCAAGACCATACAATAACTAAAACTGCAGTCATCAGACCGTACATATAAAGAATCAATACCCCTGCCATATGTGTCACCTTCGGCACAAAAGGAACAAACAAACAACAACACAACAAATCTAAAGATGTATATGCTTCTAGAAAACGTTTCTTGCTGATACTAAACAAGCAATGACAATGTACCTAGAGGATTTTACCAGCTCATATAAAATCTAGCGATGTCTATACTCCCAGAATGCTTTACTAGCTCATACTAAATCTAGCAAGCAATTACAATGTTTCTAGAAGAACTATTTATTCTTGACACATCTAACCATGTCAGTGTCTCTAAAAGATATTTTTAAATGTATCAACACTACGTTTTTCATTATTTGTATCGTGTTTAGCGTTAATTTTCAAATCCCTGCTGAAATCCCTCTTTCAGAGGTGCGATCATTCTACTAGACAACAAGTGTGATGCAGTCCAGAGACTAGAGACGCGCTGTGGTTACCTTTACTTTACAACACTAGTCACGCACATCCGAATCTCAGCGTTATTGTTCCTCGTTTAAACAGTCATTTCAAAAGTCTATTTCAGAAAACTGACATTGTTACTGAAAACGATGTTTGAATAAAGTAGAATAATTACACACTACGTATTTTACATAGCGAATATTTTTTTGCTTTGAATATACACTTTTGTAAACAAAATAAAAGACAACAACATTTTAATAGCATCTTATTTTATTTAGTTAGAACAGTTTTAAATATCAGCCAACAGTTTTGCTGGTTTTCATCATGTTTCTATTGTCATCCTGCCTCGTGATCATATGTATGTTGTCACAACTACTGAAATAGAGTTTTGACAAATTAATTTTGTTTCGTTTAAATTTTGGATTTCAAAAATTATTTACAAATTTGTCTAAGTTATCAGAGAATACCATTGGTTATGTCTGTCTTATTCAAACCCTGCACAAGTGTGCGATGTATAGTAAAACCCTGCACAAGTGTGCGATGTATAGTAAAACCCTGCACAAGTGTGCGATGTATAGTAAAACCCTGCACAAGTGTGCGATGTATAGTAAAACCCTGCACAAGTGTGCGATGTATAGTAAAACCCTGCACAAGTGTGCGATGTATAGTAAAACCCTGCACAAGTGTGCGATGTATAGTAAAACCCTGCACAAGTGTGCGATGTATAGTAAAACCCTGCACAAGTGTGCGATGTATAGTAAAACCCTGCACAAGTGTGCGATGTATAGTAAAACCCTGCACAAGTGTGCGATGTATAGTAAAACCCAGCACAAGTGTGCGATGTATAGTAAAACCCTGCACAAGTGTGCGATGTATAGTAAAACCCTGCACAAGTGTGCGATGTATAGTAAAACCCTGCACAAGTGTGCGATGTATAGTAAAACCCTGCACAAGTGTGCGATGTATAGTAAAACCCTGCACAAGTGTGCGATGTATAGTAAAACCCTGCACAAGTGTGCGATGTATAGTAAAACGTATAGTAAACGTATAGTAAAACGTTTAGTTTCAGGCTTTCCTTTGATTGGCTATACGTATATTATATTCGAACATGTGTTTTACATATCAAATGAGACATATAAGAAGGCATTTTCCCAATGATCTCAAATGTCTTATATTGACGATCGGTCACGATTACATACACTTATGGATAACTCGCTGGGACAGATTCTTCTTATCAATGTCGCATACAAGTGAAATCCTTTGTATATAAAAGTATATCTGGTGAAACCTCTAAACTCCAAACATATTGTACTGATCAAACATGGGCAATTTAGAACGTAATTTTCCATAATAAAAAATACACTATAGTATATGTAATATGCATTTTCCTGTACCACACAGTCTTCAGAGTTCGACATAAACAGACAAGGTGCCTGGTTCAAATCTCGATGTGAGCAATTGCGTATCAAGCGCGTTAAGAAAACATCAACCTACTCGTACATTTATATTACGTACTAAGGAAATGGAAGTCTGCACTGTATATTTTTATGTGGAACATCTGATATTCTTCCCCTTCCATATATACTTCCAGCTGACATGAGCTGATATTGTTTTAACAAGTGTCAGAATTCCACCCTTTCGCCTGTCCTTTCGGTCAGACCGGTAGCACTGGTAGCCTCTGACTTTGAAGGCTATGTCGCTTCTTAGGTGGGTTTCTTTGATACAGCATATATTAACTTGTTCTTCACTTAGGATATTTTCCAATTTTTTGCTGTAGCCATCTCTTTTACTGTTGACACCCTCAGCATTCCAGTGCATTATTTTTATTGGTCGTTGGTTTGTTTGGCCAGTAGCTTTATTCCCCTGCCTCCTGGCTCCTTGGGGCAACTGAGAAGGACTTCCAGTAACTGAGGTTGGGCCCTTTCGAGGTATAGGGCCCGGTGCCGTCCTTGCCTAAACGCCCACCACAGGGCAGGCACCATAACTATTTATATATAAAGACATGTTTCCATTGTGTTTTGTGCGTGGCATCCACATTATCTGTGCGCCTTTTGGTTGGTTGCCTCCGTCTTCAGCACTTTGCTTACTTTGGCCGGAATATGGTCCTCCTCGAGTGGGACTGCGCGACCAGCCTTAGTTTCCAGCTCCTGATGGCTGAGCTAAGCCCCATGACCACTTCACGGTGCTGGCCTCGATGGGGCTCTTTGGTAATGACATTGCCACGAGAACAAAAACAAACTCAGAATTGACATGACACATATTTGTTTACTGGCGACTTAGACTTGGCATAATACACATATTTACTGGCGAATAGACTTGACATGACACGCATGTGTACTGGCGACTAGACTTGAATGACACGTATGTTTACTGGATGCATATACTTAATTTGACATGCATGTTTACTGGAGTCATACATTTATCCTGCCACGCACGTTTACTAGCGACTAGACTTGACATGACACATATTTGTTTACTGGTGATTAGACTTGGCATGACAAGCATATTTACTGAATTCAAATACTTGATCACCACATTTCTAGCGACACCACATTTCAATATTGTGTCGCTAGAAAGAAGTGGTTTCTTGGGCAGTAAAGAATGATGGTCAATCAACTGCGTACTGGGACCGTCAGGCAACGTGTAATGGCGGCTTCACTCAAGGAGAGATCTGAGCACCTATGGACTTGTCCGGAGTGCAGTGACGATGATCCAACGACTAACTAACTAACATATACTTGATCTGACATGCATGTTTACTGGAGTCCTAGTTTTGACATAAGACTCATGTATACTATAGTTGTATATTTAACATGACACACATATTTACTGGAGTCATAGACTTGACCTGACACATATATTTACTGGAGTCATAGACTTGACCTGACACACATATTTACTGGAGTCATAGACTTGACCTGACACATATATTTACTGGAGTCATAGACTTGACCTGACACATATTTACTGGAGTCATAGACTTGACCTGACACACATATTTACTGGAGTCATAGACTTGACCTGACACACATATTTACTGGAGTCATAGACTTGACCTGACACACATATTTACTGGAGTCATAGACTTGACCTGACACACATATTTACTGGAGTCATAGACTTGACCTGACACATATATTTACTGGAGTCATAGACTTGACCTGACACACATATTTACTGGAGTCATAGACTTGACCTGACACACATATTTACTGGAGTCATAGACTTGACCTGACACACATATTTACTGGAGTCATAGACTTGACCTGACACACATATTTACTGGAGTCATAGACTTGACCTGACACACATATTTACTGGAGTCATAGACTTGACCTGACACACATATTTACTGGAGTCATAGACTTGACCTGACACACATATTTACTGGAGTCATAGACTTGACCTGACACACACGTTTACTGCAAAGAGAAGTATACGTTATAATGTTGTTACATGTCACAATATGTTGACACTAACTTACATCATGCTCTAGCAAGGGACTTTACACGTGGACTGGAAGAAATCTTTTTTAAATTGTATTGGAGAAAGAGAACACAATGAACATAACATTTTGTTCAGAAATGTATGGAGCACGTTCATCAGTCCCCTGAAATGATATATCTTACGTTAGTGCCTTGATAATATGCTAAATATTTTGTAATTGGTCACAGAAATAGTTCAGCATTAGCTAATTATGCGACTAGGGGTGCGTTTCATGTGTTTCATATTTATATTTGTCACATCTCCTTCACAGTTTTTTTAATATATTAGCGTGTACATATTGCCCTCATCTTACGTCTGTTCCGTTCTCAAACTCCCACAGTTTATTAGATGGCAATCCATAAAAAAAGGAACGCACTACGTCATGGTTTATAGTTTGACTTTGATATACAACACACATGATATCAGCATGTGTTCTATGTCACATCGTGTATACAATGGGACAGCCAAACTCTCCTTTGACGCATGTGATGTAGCATTGTCGCAAATCTTTGCTTCAGTTTTTGGAAACGGCAATACGCGTACTTGCAGTTATGTCCATCCACCAACATTCTGACAAAAAACAAATTTTACAAGTTTAATCAAGGAGAGCATATAACTTTTACTAAATCGTATACACACGTTTGTTCTAAATATTCTTCTACACACATTTGTTCTAAAAAATCTTCTACACACATTTGTACTACCAAATCTTGTATACATATTTGTTCTACCAAATCTTGTGTACACGTTTGTTCCAACAAAACCATGTACCACAGATGGAGTTGAAAATAGTTAATATATAGTCTTCTTCTTCTTCAGCGTACATTCTCAAACTCCTGCTGAATTCTCTTGTAGCAGGACATGTCCTACTAGATTTCCAGCAGAATGTAGTCCAGAGAATGGAAATGCGTTGTGTCGCCGTTTTATTTGCGCCAATGGCCCGACACATCCGTCTTCGGCGGATATATATAGTCAGAATGCATCCACGAGAAGGTAACCTAATGTTGTGTTGGCTGTAGTGATTGTGTGTTCTATTGAATATTACGTCCAGTAGCCTGGCACTACTTTTTCAGCTAGTTGGAGGATGCCCATGCAATTGCACGTGAATTTTAACTAGGAACATTTGTAAATTACAGCTCTGTGGTGGAGATGTAAATAGCATGACTCGGATGTTCAGGGTACCAAATTAAACCCGAAATATTTAAAAGGAAACGGCAATAGAATCTACTGATTCTGAAATATTCCTAGAAAATTATTGTATAGAAAGTATTAAACACAGCTGTGTAAATCGTTATGTACTGGATAGAATAATACTATCAATTGATCAGAGTTCTCCACAAGAACTGCAGTAATACACAGACTTGATCTTTAAAATATGTTTTAAGCGTTCATATGATGCGATTCCGTGTATAAACTAAAGTCACTGACCGACATGATAGCACTCGTACATAAACGCATCAACCAGGAATATGCGAATTCATGTGACATCAATCTGTTACAATATATGTATATCAATATATATATATATATATATATATATATATATATATATATATATATATATATATATATATATATATATATATATATATATATAAAGTGACATATTCTTTCCAGAACGTTGTCTTCGTCGTGGATACTCTGAACATCTCTCTGTTTCGGCCTGTTTGCATTGGCCATAGAAATGTGCATACATTCTTCGATTTCGGTGGTCCATCGTCTTCTTGGTCTCCGTTTCTTTCTTTCACCTGGCACTCTGCGCTCTAGAATCAGCCTTTCGATACCATCATGCTGCTTTAAGTGTCCAAAATACTGTAGCTTCCTTCTTATGATGGTATTTAGAATCCACCCTTCATTTAGTTTCAGTCATTTTAAAACTTCAATGGTCTACTTTTTCTCTGCCCATGATATTTGTAGGATCTTTCTGTTGCTCTTTATTTCAAATGAATTTATTCTTTTGGATATTGTCTTGTTTAAAGTTCAAGTCTCGCATCCGTATGTTGCCACTGGAAAAACACATGATCTCAAAACAGTTACGTTAGTGTCGTTATTACTACTTTGCGATATCTTCCTCATGTGTGTTAATGTGAGTGTTGCAATTGCTATAGTTGGTACATAGTTGAAGGTCTCCTTTCTGTAGCAAGGGTATGTATACTGTCTTTTTCCATTCTTCTGGCCATATTCCGCTTGTCCATATCTTGCAGTATAAAGTATGGTATATTTGAACACTTGAATCTCCACCGGCGTGTATCATCTCTGATGTTACTCCATCGTTACTTGGAGCTTTTCCTTTTTCCAGATTTCTGATTTAATGTCTGACGTCTTCCATTGTAGGTTCTGGTTCTTTTCTAATTCATTGATGCTCTCATTTGGTGACTGGGTTGTTCCTTTATACATTTCTTGACAATATTCCTTCCATCTATGTAAAATATGTTCTCTCTGTTAGGCCATTCACTTTTGTAACTTTTAATACACGAAGTGCGGACTTGATGTTATTTTGTTGTACTACTCTTATTGCATTCAACATGTTTTTGCTATTTTCATGTTGTCTTTGTTCATTGATGTCTCTGCACATATTCATTATACATTGTTGTTTATCATTCCTAATTCGCTTCTTAATTTGTTTTGGTAGTTCTATGTAGTTTGATTGACTTTTCCCGGTGGTTTCACATCTCCTTCTATCTTAAATAAAGTTCATTCTTTCTTCTGAGATCTATTCTTGATTTGTTCGTCTTTGTTTGGGTACAAACTGTTCTGCAGTTTTGGTGATAGCTTCGCTTGTTTTGTTGGCAAGATCGTTTGGCGTCAATTCTTCTTGTATATCCAGAAGTGTGATAAATAAGTTTTTTTTAATCTCGATATTATATTCGCTTGTTATGCTTGATTATTACTGGTAATATTTTACTCAAGGAAATGCTTGTTTTCCATCTTTGCTGGATCAATATGTAATCAATGCCATTTTTACATTTTCCATCTGGTGACCTTCACGTATACATTCTTCTGGGATGTTGTAAAAACAATGTATTCATGATTGCTAGATTGCTTACCAAGCAAAAAATGAGTAATCATTCACCTCTATTCTTTCTATTTCCAAAGCCATATTTCCCTTGAGATCTAATTTCAAGGTGTGATCTTTCTTTTCCTACTTTAGCATATAACAATATAATAAATAGTTAAAGATATTACGCTATACTTAACCCTTTTATTATATCCCGTTTAAACAGTACGGGTGTTAGCGACTAAAGCACCGACTAATCACCGAGGAATGCTCACAAGATCTCATCTCAGAATTAAGAAAATGATCCGGCACAACACTCGTAAATACAATTTACACTAACATTCTAAAACATTGCTTTAGAAATAGCAGATATACATACAGAAACAGGACCTTCTTACTGTTAATTCAAGTAGGAAGCATGAGAATAAATGAAAATAATTCTTACAACTGACGGGAATTGAACCAGGTCTGTTCTAGCAGCACCGATTCGCTTTGCAACACAAGTAAACAGGTTTTCCGTACGTGACCAACCTGACTTACTGATCTTACTTTTAAACATGATTGTTTGTTTTTTTTAATTTGAAAACAAGTAAAGGAGTTGAATTCGTTGTACCGTGGTTCCCCATAAATACTCCGTTACATTCAACCAGGATTCTGTCAATATTATCATTCATAGCAGGTAACCTTCGAAATTGAATCCTCATCGTTCAATGAATAAACATCCACTTTTTACACAAAGCGTCACGAAACTGATTCGAATCCGGGACCTATGGAGTATGAGATGAGCGATTTAACCCCCGCGCCACGGATATCATAAATAATGTGCAAACAACAACAAACAACATATTCATATGCGTCGTGTGATGTATATGCTAGGGATACTTACAATAGATAATTTCCCTGAAGTATATCTGAAGCATCGGGTATTACATCTTTCGCAACACCTATTTTTTTCAGTGGATTCAATGGATTCAGTGGATTCAACATTTTTTCTGTAGGCGTTGAACTCGTTGACTTTGTTAAATCTTTATGTACGTGTACATATTTCCGTTGACTTGCTGAACTCTTAGATTTTCCCGTGTCAGCGTTGACGTCAGCCAGTGATGGAGATTTGGAAAGATTAGCAGCGAGTAATACAGGGGCTAACGTTGCCAGAATAAAGGCAGCGTATGGAGATGCCATCTGAAATATACCAGTATTATTTTGTAGTTTAGGTATCTGATAATGTAGTGGAAGCTATCTAATAATGTAGTGATAGGTGTATCATAATGTAGTGGTAACTATTTGATAATTTAGTTATACCTATCTGATAATGTAGTGATAGGTGTATGATAATGTAGTGGTAAGTATATGATAATTTAGTTATACCTATCTGATAATGTAGTGATATGTGTATTATAATGTTGTGGTAACTATCTGATAATGTAGTGGTAAGTATATGATAATGGTTAAACTATTTCAGGTATAATTTTTCTGTCTAGAAAATACATCCATACATAGAGAGAGAAAAAGAGAGAATGTATATCTGTCTTTGATGGAGAGAAGAAGGTGTTGATATGACAATGCGCTGTTGTACAGAAACATAATATGTACCGCAAACTCTCTCCCCCCCCCCTTCCGTTTTTTTTTAAAACCAAACATTTGCACCCCCACAAAAAACGAAGTTTTATCTATGTATAGGTATAAACTACAAGGTGTTATCTGTGATTAGATCTACATATATAATCTACCTGTCTACCTGTATACTATACACGGCTGCTATATATCCCCCCATCCACCTGTATGTTCTACAAGGTTTTTATATATCTGCCCATCTACCTGTATGTTCTACAAGGTTTTTATATATCCGCCCATCTACCTGTATGGCTATCTTGCTGTCTACTTTACGAGGTGGCAATATGTCCGTCAATCTATCTGTATATGTCATCAAGTTGCAATATGCCAATTTATCTACCTATATAATCTACCAGTTTGATTGCTATTTGTACGTTTATCTACCTGTATAATCTACCAGTGTCCCTGCTATCTGTACGTTTATCTACCTGTAATGTCTATCATGATACTGTATGCCCATCTATCCATAAGCTATATCCATATGTCTATCTGCCTGTGCACTCAACCACACTGATATCTCTCCATCAATCCATAAGTTATATCCATATGTCTATCTGCCTGTGCACTCAACCACAATGATATCTCTCCAACAATCCATAAGTTATATCCATATGTCTATCTGCCTGTGCACTCAACCACACTGATATCTCTCCATCTATCTACTTTTATAATCTAAGAATCGACTACTGCTGTTACTTAATAATATCAAAATTGTATCGATATTTATCGCACATGGTACACAGTTCTTACTATTTAATATTCGAATATCGGCGGTTTTTTGGCCTTACTAGTGACTAGGAGATTGACGATAATGTAACAATATACTTCTGGTCGATGTTGTGACTAGATACTTCTAGTCGATGTTGTGACTAGATACGTCTGGTCGATGACATGAATAGATAATGTGGCTTGTTTTAAGAGTGTGGTTTCTCAAACATTCATAAATATTTATTGCTATGTGATAATCCCCCACACCCGCACCAATCCCTACTCAACAGTTGATTAAATAATCACTTTAGCAGTGATCAATTAGCTCCTGACAGCCCACAGCGGTTCCATGACAAAATATTCCCAGACAAAATATACCAGAAAAAATATACCAGAAAAAATATACCAGAAAAAAATATCCCCAAGACTAAGTGCAAAGGTAATATATTAAATACTTCATACAAACTGTAATAAACACTAATGAACAATGTAGCTAGTAAACAATTATAATAAAATCTTCAAATGATATGAATTGTCACATAAATGATAGACATGAAATTACGTTCTTTAATTGAGTTAACTATACAACATTAATGTTCAAAACACGTGCTATGTTTTTCAAGAAGTTGATAGGTTCTGCTGGATTGTATCGTTCAATCATTGTTTTAATAGCATCATCGACACGTTGGTACACTTTTCGTTTCTTTGTTGTTGGTTGACCAGTGGAAATCTGACTTCTCAAAAGTGCAGATGTATGTTGTTGTTGCTGTAACTTCCAGGCAAGTCTTGCTGCTGTTGGATGAGATACATTAACTATTGAATTAAATGCATTGTGCCAACATTCAACAGCGTTGTTGCTTCTTGGCAGTTTGTTCAAGACACGATTGTGTTGATTCCAAAGTCTCACTGGAAATGGAGGCTGCGAACGGCGACCACAACGAATCCGTCCAATTAAGAAATCTTCGAAGAAATCAATGAGGAAATCCAGATCTAAGAAACTATCAATATTTGGTGAGTTGTTCGAAAACAGTAATGACATATGTTTCTGGTACGATTGCCAAAGCCATCTGTTGTTTGACTTTGAATAATTTTCATCAGAGATGTACAGCGCCATTTTACTATGAGACTGTAGTTTTCGCCAAACGTTCTGTCCAAAGTGAAAATAACATCCTGATACTTGAGCTCGTGGAAATGCAAATTCAAAAGCTTTGATTGTAGCTAATTGGAAATCAGTAACTTTTGAAGATGGAGCTGAATTTCCGTTACTACCCACTTCTATGATATACTGAAGTTGGCGACGGTACATTGCTTCACTACGACCAGACAAAAGTGCATGGGATTATTTGACGATCCTCAAATGCATGGATCATATACAGTTGATCAAATCCCTGAGTCATGCCTATGTTTACTATTTTACTTTTCTAGTTTGTGGAAACACAATAATTTGAACAATAAAAGTGTTATATTCATAGCCTTAGTCACTCGATATCTCTCCACGGTATGTTTCTATACAAGATATCGTACTTTGTTTACATCTTATGGTTGCATAAAACCTGCCATATCTCCTAGAAGATTATCATAAATTACTTCACCAATTTTTCTATGTTACTATTACCATAACTTTTTTCCTAATTTTTGGCTATGTAGGGATATTTTGTCTGGTATATTTTGTCTGGGAATATTTTGTCCTGGGAATATTTTATCTTGGAATATTTTGTCCTGTTACCACCACAACCCCTCCTCACAATATAATAAGTTCGTCTCAGCCGTGTGAGAACGATTGCAGGGAAAGAGTATTGTTGAAAGGGACGTGTTGTGCAAGATGTCGCTGGACAAAAAACAATCAAAAATTCATGTACATGTTGCTAAAGGAGGCGGGACAACTTGGCAGTGACCGTCGGAGTTTTAGGAAATTCATAACGGGAAGAAAACGTTCCGGAAAGAATACGTCACATGACACATACCGGAACTTATGTACGGTTGTCACATGACACATACCGGAACTTATATACGATTGTCCCGCCTAAGACGGATGTGTCGGGCCATTGGCGCAAATAAAACGGCGGCACAACGCATTTCCATTTTTTGGACTGCATCCTTCTGGAAATCTAATAGGACCATAAATCCAAGCAAATATGATGGCAACTGATAAACTCCAATCCTGGTCCACATGCCGCAGTATTCTTGACAGATGCAAGGTCAGTGCTTCAAGCTCTTCAGTCTGTAAAACTAATATACTTGCAAAAAGAATTTAACTGTCTTACCAGTATAGTGTAACCTTGCAGTGGATACCCTCTCACTGTGGAATATCAGGAAATAAAATGTAGACCAACTGGATGACGAAGGTGTTGCCGAAGACCTACCAGATATACCAATCACCTCCCCAGAAAAACACAAATGATGAAGTCAATAAGAAATTCACAAACACCAACACAAGATGACTATCATATTATGAACAGATCAGAACCAATTGTAATTCTACGCCTCAGAATGGGACACAGCCGACTCAACAGTTACATGTACACAAAGTTCAAGATTGCCACCACGACTATGTGTACATGTGGACAGGCAGCAAGGAATGCCAAACTTATACTTCAAGAGTGTTCTGAGTATGAAGAGTGGAGGTAGACATATTGGCCAGAGGAAACAACACTGGAATCAATGCTCTAAGGGACACTGTGTGAACTATAAAAGACAGTGAGTTTTATTCAGGAGACAGAATTTCAGATATAGACATGTTTCAAGTGAACAAAAGAAGAAGAATAAAAAAGCATCATCATTGTCCTGAGATACACTTTTAAAATTAAAATTCTGAAGTGGATTTTTCTATACCGCATCAAGTGTTGTCACTTTCGTGTCTGTTGTATGTTCATCGGGTATAAATCAAATATAAAATATATTAAATAATGGTTTGTGCTGAACAAATACAAAATAAAATAAACCGACTTTTCTACCGTTGGGCCTTTTTGAAGATATAAACAAACACATAATTGGACACATATAGAACAAGACTACCCTACTATACACGACTAATATGTAATAAGAAAACATTATGTAATCTGTTATAAGCATAAATGGGAATAAGAGAGTAGCAATACAAATAAAATAAAATAAATAGTAAGTACACAAAATTATATCATAACAAGATTAAGCATACACGGAAAATATACAATTATAAGAACATTATTTATCTATTTTTCTTACTTACTTATTAACCAAATACTAATTTACCAATAATATATGTCTACCTTTCCAGATCCCAGTGCGTAGCAAGACTATACAACGTGTTCTCAGACCAGATGGTGTTTTGGTTAGACTATCAGAGTCAGAACACTGCCACTTTTATTCTGTAGTAGTCTTGAGTGATGTATCTGTGTGAGTAATCGTTTCATTATTCCATGTCCCAGAATTAATTAGTATAATTACTGTTTGATCTTGATCAAAGATAGTACAATATACGAAGATATTAATACAAATATTTAAATATTGGTAACTGCATATCCTAATATGTATTGTAAATTAACAGTGTAAACAACATTATGGTTGGATGTCGATGTGATTAATTTGTCTATTTTTGGATGAGAAACCTTTCTTGTATCCCATGACTTCACTATCCTTTGGTTATAAAACGCTTCTTGTATCCCATGACTTCACTATCCTTTGGTTATAAAACGCTTCTTTTATCCCATGACTTCACTATCCTTTGGTTATCAAACGCTTCCTTTATCCAATGACTTCACTATCTTTTGGTTATAAAACGCTTCTTCTATCCCATGACTTCACTATCCTTTGGTTATAAAACGCTTCCTTTATCCCATGACTTCACTATCCTTTGAATATATCACAGTGTATAAATAGTGATACATATGACCCGTCAAAGTTGAGGTAAAGCTGTTATAAATATCGCTGACATTAAATATTTCGGAAAATGAGTTACAAATATTGACATGAGCCGATGGTATCACCTCACAGAAAAATGTTGTTTAGTTTTATTTAGAATGTATTTAGTGTTACGTTATCTAACTATCTATGTATACATCTTATCTCTCTAGTACCTCTTTTCTTTTCTTTTCCTAAGTCATTGAATAATGATCAATATCATCGCTATCTGGGTTAGGCACGTGTGGTCGCATTATATGTCGTAATGTTGCAATGTCTAAGACCGTTGGTAACTCTTTCAATCCACTTTCTTCTTGATTTTTATCTGCCTCTTGATGTTTCTATTTTCATATTGTATACTTTTACTGCTGGGCAGTAATGGTTTATTCTCATTAAGTGACCGAACGACTTTCGTATTTGTTGTTCAATATATGTGACCACAGATATTGGCTCCAACAGTTTATGTAATCTGTTCATTCCGCACTTTCAGGCTCTCTGGGAGCGTGGTATACAACGCTTCTGTGACGGCTATGGTAGCACGTTCGAATCCCGCCAAAAGAAATTGTGCATCCGGATCGTTCAGAAAGCAATGGCAAAAAATTGGGCTTATTTATATTGCGTAGAAAATTACTACAGCCACAAAATGCTAGGTAGATGGCTACGTCCTGAATAGAATATGTTACCATTTTTTGTATAATTGCTCACATGATCTCTTTTTGTTCTACTTACTTCTATTCTCACACATCTCATTTGAGACGTAGTAAATTATCTCTCTCTCTCTCTCTCTATCTCTTTCTCTATCTCTCTCTATCTCTCTATCTATATATATCTTTCTCTATCTCTCTCTATCTAGACCATATCGACAATTGATCTAGTCCATTTTGTACACTGACAGCGATATCTCATCTGTTCTCGCCCATGTTGTATAGTAGGATATCGTCAGTGTATGTTATAACTCTACAATTGCTGGGAGTTTGCAATTGAGCAATTCTCAATGTATACACATTAAACAGTACTGGGGACAGAGGAGAGCCTTTTGGCAAACTATGTGCTATTGTTCTGATCTCAGATGTCCAGGATCCACACCTCAGAGCGACTTTTCTACAGATTAGTACATTTGCTATCCAGCGTATGATCTAGGGGTGGATATCTTGTTCCCTTAGCATGTCGATGAGATGGGTGTAGCTAACTCTATTGTTCTATCTTTGTTTTGAAAACCTTCATAAACTCCATATGCAAGAACTGCTGCATTTGTGACTGTGTCTCGTCTAGGTATGTATGCCCCTTGGTTATTTGGGAGAACGCCTTTTATCTCTAGCTCCCTGGTTATGCGTCTAGCCACAATTCGTTCCAGAATCTTACCGTATACATTCTGCAGTGTGATGATGCGATAACCTTGTCGATATGGTGAAGAGCATACTACGCTGTGATCAATCTCTCGAAATCAAAGGTTGTCTGGTACTCCTTAAATAATAATCTGGTTAATGACACACTTCCAGCTGTTAGTTGCATGGGCTCATTCGTTGAAAGAGAACAGGACCTTAAATATCTTGGGATAATCTTTGATAGAAGTCTCTCATTCAACAAGCACGTCACAAATATGATTCAGAAGGCTAGAAGAGGGATCAGTGTTATCAAGGTTATGGCGACCTTCGACATGCAGCAATGGGTACTTTTTCTGCTCCTGCAAGTGGTGGTGCTATCTGTAATAGATTATGGCCTCGGCCTACTAACTTTGTCACAGACACAAGTCGATAGATTGGAAAAAGTTCAAAATGAGGCAATGAGAAGGGTACTGGGGTGTACTAGAGATACACCCATCTCTGCTATGAGATTTCTGCTTGATCTCCCCAACATTAGAGTGCGACATCAAGTAGCACAAGTTAAGTCGTACCTTAAAGTGACATAATACAACAACCACCCATTACACCATCGTCTAGATGAGTCAAAGGGAAAACGTATTAAGCGTGGCAGATCATGGATGGCAGAGGCTGAAGACACACTGCGAATAGTATGTGAATTGGAAGAAATAGGAAAGGGCAGTGAATGGGTGGAGGTAGACACTGAGAAGAAATCACTGACTAAAGTAATAATACAACTAGATAAAGCGTGTCGAAAATGGACGGCATTCAGGGCTCAGGATACAGTGCAAGAACTCGCCCAACTACACTCGAAACCACAAGACATAATTATATACACAGATGGATCTGTTAGCAGAAACACAAATAAAAGCGGTTGGGGTTTTGTTGCCTACAGAAATGGCGTGAAATTGGTTGAGAAATCTTCAGCATATTCTACTGTCACATCGAGCATGAGGATGGAGATAGAGGGAATTACAGCAGCACTTAATTGGTTGTTATTTGTTCACGATCGAAATGGCAGGCACACTTGGCATCTAGAACCATGTTCAGGGCTGAATGTCATCGTTGTCCCCTAACGGTAAGTGCAATGATGGATTTCTTTTTTAATGTTGCACGACACAAATAAAGTAATTGTGCAGTTGACAGTCGACGTCCAGAACAGGAAAATCTTACGATATTATATTGAATTGTGTATTTTACTGAAATGTGTACTTACTGTTACATACTGGTAAACAAACAGCTAGAAGATATAATTGATGCCTTGGAGATGTGAAACTATAGAAAAAGAGAGAACGTTGTGGAATGAGAAGACAACGAACAAAGAAGTTATAACGCTTCGTGGTATGAAGTAAGGACAATTTAGAGAAATAAATATCACACAAAAATGATATTACTTGTGACAAGTAACGCTTCGTGGTATGAAGTAAGGACAATTTAGAGAAATAAATATCAAACAAATAAAGTCATTTGGAGATATGAAAACACTATTTAGTGTGTATATATACTACTGTCAAAGGGAGCGGATACAAATGGATATCCCCCATATAGATGTGGAAAGCAACGGGAAACTACCACATTATTCTCCCAAGATGAAAGCCATTCAGAAAAATGAAAAATATACTGTGTAATATGACCTTGTCATTAGAGGTGAGAAAGAGAGTTCTGCAGTGCTATATAACCCCTATACTAACATATGGGTGCGAGTCTTGGACAATAAACAAACTGGAAAGTGGGAGATTGGAGGCAACAGAGATGTGGTTCTACAGAAGAATGTTGAGAATACCATGGACTGCCAGAAAAACTAATGTAGAGGTGTTAAAAGAGGTAAATGCGAAACGGACCTTAATCAACAATATAAGAAAAAGGCAATCTTATTTTTTTGGCCACTTCATGAGACACGCAGGTTTAGAGAACATAATCACAACAGGCAAGATTGAAGGCACCAGAGACAGAGGGCGACAACGTGAGAAAATATTAGACAGTTTGACAACCTGGCACGGCAAAGAAACAACAACGACTTTGATACATAATACTGTGGACAGAGAGCTGTGGAGAGCCATGACCGCCTACGCCACTCGGCATGGAACCTGATGAGGATGATATACTTGTGATATTACTTGTGACAATACGTGTGATATTACTTGTGATATTACTTGTGATATTACTTGTTATATTACTTGTGATATTACTTGTGATATTACTTGTGACAATACGTGTGACATTACTTGTTATATTACTTGTGATATTAATTGTGATATTACTTGTGATATTACTTGTTATATTACTTGTGATATTACTTGTGATATTACTTGTGACAATACGTGTGACATTACTTGTTATATTACTTGTGATATTACTTGTGATATTACTTATGACATTACTTGTGATATTACTTTTGATATTACTTGTGATATTACTTTTGATATTACTTTTGGCATTACTTGTGTTATTACTTTTGATATTACTTGTGATATTACTTTTGATATTACTTTTGACATTACTTTTAACATTACTTGTGATATTACTTTTGATATTACTTTTGATATTACTTGTGACATTACTTTAGTAACTTATTAATGTATATACACATGTCATATTTCTTTTTATTTCACGTTCTGGTTTATCGACAAAATTTGACTATCTAGTATATGGAGATAATTTTAATGACTAGTCTATGGAAAACATTTGGTTGTGGTAAAGAAACAAAACAAATTGTGTATGGAGGATGGCTATAATTTATGTCAAATAATTGTAGCCAATTATTAACCGCCCTTTTCCCACACTCTTATCAACAACTGGTAAAATCTCTGAGATCGCAATGTGCAACTGTTTAATTATGTGTGAACTGTAACCTCCATCCCTAACCCTTCCCCCATTCTCACATGTTTTTTCATAAGCTTTTCCATAAAAGTCCATAACATGTGTGACATTTCTATATATACTGAAACACACTTAAAGCACACCACTATTTTATAAACTGTTGCCGAGAAGCTGTGGAAATAAAGTGTGAGACCGCATCTTCCCGTATGTGTCATGAGGTAGAACGCGAATTCGTTACCGGAATGAAAATTGCATAAGTCAACCCGCGGGAGACTATACAGATTACAGAACAACAATGGAAATTAAATGTGCAACACGATTCTCAGCAGCTATGACCCTGAAAATGGATATGTATTGTCGTAGTATATTCACTATAAAAAAGCCGTTGAGAAAAATATATATGTGTTTAAATGCCACGACAATCTGAAAACGACCGCATACGAGCCATTGGTATGTGATGACCGGAATGAGCATGTGGGCAATTGCCAGGAGGATGAATTTTTACCTCAAGGATATTGTGCGCCTCATTGCACGTCGCGGAACCCCTGGCAGTGCCCGGGATAGGAGTGGCCAACCACGAGGTACTGCCCCTGCGCACGATCGTCATATTGTACTTGGTCACCTTAAGGAGTCGGTACCTCCCAGAAAGTCAAACAACAAGAGCAATAATTGACAGTGGTATCTGGAATCTTGTCTTGATCGTGTTCATAACATTTATGAGACAAGTTGTGTGAAAGTGATTGAGTTTCCTCACATGACGTCTATACACAGTCCATGTTTCACTAGCGTATAACAACACTGGAAGTACCACTGATCTGTAGACTTTCAGCTTAGTCTGTAGGTTAATGCCATTTCTACGTCACACTTTTGCGTACAATCTGCTGAAAGTGTTCTTTGCCTTGGCGATCCTTGTTTACTTTTACTCATCATTAATGTTGGTATCTTGTGATAACGTACTACCTAGGTATATGAATCTATTCACAACTTTCAGTGTTACACCATTTACATTTATGCAGGGCTAGAGGTAGCTTTTTCCAGGTGCTGGTTGTAACATGACTTCTGTTTTCTCTGTATTAATATTAAGTCAAAAGTTGGTACAGACTTTGGAGAATATGTCTATAATATTTTGTCGATCAGCATCTGTATCAGGTGAACCCTGTGATTACTGGTATTAAACAAGGCTGTTATACTTCATCACTGCTATTCAATATCGCACTTGATTGGGCAATGAGAAAATGCACATCTAATTTAATTTTATCAATTAAATGGATAAATAAAGCAACATTAGAAGACCTTGATTTTGCCGATGATCTTGCACTATTGAGAGAAAACCATCAAAATGCACAAACAAAAACTGATACATTAAGACGCATCACAAGCCAAATAGTTCTCCAAATCAATTCATCAAAAACAAAAAGTATGGACTTCATCGGTTCACCTAACACAATTAATTTAAACGGACAACACCTTGAAAAAGTACACACATTTTCATATCTAGGAAGAAAATTAACACTCGATAGCGATGTCATGTCAGAAATTATAAGTCGCATTTCATTAGCATCAAATGCATTTAATAGACTGTCTAATTTCTGGAGGTCAAAGACAATCAGCACACTCACAGAATACGAGTATTCAATTCTTGAGTTATTCCGGTGCTTTAATATAGATTTTAGAGCTGGACAAGTTTTTTTATCTTTAGAAAAGAAACTATTGAGTTTCGTGAACACACGTCTTCGTGGGATAAAACCTATTGGATTGAATTCAAATGAAATGATAAAATCAGAGAAAAGACACATCAATGTGATAGTATCTGGTTGCAGAACCCTGCACAGGCAGGGGGTTTCACAGTAAGAAGTGAGAACCCTTCACAGATAGCAAGAGATGGACTGGGGAAATGCAACACATTGAATGTTTTGCTCTTGTGTAAATGTTGGTACAAATACTTTAAATTGTTCGCGCACATGTCAGACAGACGGTCTGAAACAAGCTAGTACGTTTTAGAAAAAAAGGCAATATTATTTATCACAAGTCTGCGTCTTACGCACTCGGTCACGGGAGGCAGACGACCCCACTATACCATACCCCAGGAAGGACAATGGGATGTGTGGACTAGGTTCAGACGAGTGTCTACAAACTCACACAGTCCGTCTGAACTCGTGGATACTCGAAACAACCAGACAATGGAATTGGAAAGAAGTATTAAGTGCGTAACGCCAAGGGCATAGCCTCCGACCAGAGAGGAACATCAAACGTTACGCATGGTCTAAGAAACGCGTACAGGAGTTTGACAGGTAATAATGTAGAGGCGAAGTCAGAAGCAGTGAGGCGCGGACGAGAAGAGAGTTGATAGGTGGGGAGGAAGACGTGGGGTGGAGTTGAGGGCCTCACCGGCACACAGAAAAGCAGAGCCCCGAGTCGGTCTCAACAGAGAGTGTCCCACAGAGTCCCCGGACACAGTCGACAGAGTACTTGTCTCCCCGGAGAGACAAGTCCTAGCTAGAGTTTGGCAACAGACAGGCAGAGAGCTGAAGTCTTTTTAGAAGGTCGGTCCGACTTGAAATAGAAAGAAAGATAGTCGAGCAAAAGTGAGATTAATAGTAGAATAATGAGATAGTCTATAATCTCATAAGCTTATATTATAACGTGCGCCAAATTCCTGGATGTGCTAGAGTAGTTTGTGAAATCTTGGCATTTTGTATTGGTGATGTATTATACGTCACGGAGATATTACATACTCCGGAATTTAATATTGATTTGTACCATTGGCTTGATGTTTATATTAAACGACATTTTATTTCTGTAACAAGAAGTGCCTCTGTATTTTTTGATGCCAGAAGAGATCTACATGGTTATCACACATGGTTAGACATGGTTAGATCATAGAATATAGACTACAAAGAGAATACTGTTACATCAAAACTTCATCACAGATGTTATTAGAAAACGCCACTGGTCCTACATCGGACATGTCCTACACTCAGACATCAGCAGAATACACAACAAATCTCCTGAATGGATGGCAAAAGCGCCAGGGACAAACCAAAAGAAATACTCAGAAAACAAATAGTTAGAGAGAGTAAAACAAACAATATTCATACTATTCAAGAACTACACAGAAAAGCTTTTAACAGACATAATTGAAAAGATCTGACCTCTTGTCCTATGTGCTAACTTCTGCGCTAGAGGGAATTCATGTTCGTGATGATACTAAATCTAGCAATGACAATGTTTCTATACGAATCTATTCACTCATAGCAAATCTATTCACTCATATTCAAATCTATTCACTCATAGCAAATATATTCACTCATAGCAAATCTATTCACTCATAGCAAATCTATTCACTCATAGCAAATATATTCACTCATAGCAAATCTATTCACTCATAGCAAATCTATTCACTCATAGCAAATCTATTCACTCATAGCAAATCTATTCACTCATAGCACATCTATTTACTCATAGCAAATCTATCCAAGGCAATGCTCCTAAAATATATTTTTTAATGTATCAACACTACTTTTGTCATTATTCGTATCGTTTTTAGAGTTCATTTTCAAACTCCTGCTGGATCTTTCTTTCAGAAGAACAATCATTCTACACAATAACAAGTCAGTTGCAGTCTAGACAATGGCGACGCGCTGTGGTTCCCTTCACTTTACAACAATAGCAAGGAACATCCGAACTTCAGTGTTATTCTTCTCGTTTGAACAGACGTTTCAAATTTCTTTTCGAAAACTGACATTGTTACTGAAAACGCTATTTGAATAATGTGGAACAATTACACACTTCGTTATAACGTGGATAATATTTTAATGTTTTGAATATACACTTTTGTAAACAAAATAAACAACAGCAATATTTTAAATAGCTTCTTATTTTATTTAGAAATAACAGCTTTAAATATCAGCCAACAGTCGTGCTGGTTTTCATCCTGTTTGTTAGTGTCATCCTGTCTCTTGATCATATGTATGTTGTCACAATTTCTGAAATAGAATTTTGATAAATTAATTTTGTTTCGTTTAGATTTTAGTTTTCATAACTTATTCACAAATTTGTCTATATTATCGGAGAACATCATTGGTTATATCTGTCTTATTCAAACTACCCAGGAGTATGAGACGTATAGTAAAACGTACACTAACTTAGTGCCAGGATTTGCTTTGATTGGATGTGTGTATATTATGATCGAACATGTGTTTTACATCCTGACCAATCCTCATTGATCACTTTGTGTCGACAGACAATGAAAATCACTGGAATAGTTTAATGAGTCATAAAAGAAAGTTTTTTCCCAATGATCCCAAATGTCTTATATTGACGATTGGACACGAATATGTCCACAAATGGACAACACTCTGAGACGGGTTCTTATTGTCAATATCTCATGCAATTGAAATGCTTTGTGTATAGAGCTATATCTGGAGAAACCTAAAACCTCCAAAAACAATTGTTCTTAGCAAACACGAGCAAAATAGAACGTAATTTCCCTGAATCAAAAACGCACTATAGTATATGTAATATACCGCCGAAGACGGATGTTTTCGGCCATTGGCGCAATTAAAACGGCAACACAACGCATTTCCATTCTCTGGACTACAGTCAACTGGAAATCGTGTAGGATCATTGTCCTGTTACAAGCGAAATCCAGTGGGAGTTTGAGAATGAACGCTGAAGAAGAAGAAGAAGGAGTATATGTAATATGCTTTTGTCTGCATCAATCCGTCCCCAGAACTGGTTATAGACAGACAAGGTGCCAGGTTCAAATCTCGATGCGAGCAACTATGTATTAAGCGCATCAAGAAATCAACAGCAACCTACTCGAACATTTATATTGCCAATCTTCTACTTTGTTTTCTTCTCGTTCGCAGTTGAACATGTCTACAACGGAAAGTTTTTTGTTGTAAGACATATCTAGTCGGGTTGCATGATACCATAGTGACTTATGGGCATCTTGGTATTGTATCTCCGACTTCAGCACAAGTGCTTGCAGGGGCAGGACTGGTCCTGCTGGATATCAGGAATGACTTGCCCAATCTTAGTTTCCAGTTTCTGTTGGCTGGACTAAATCCCATCTGCATTTCACGGAGTTGGCCTGTGATATTGCCAGTAAGTTGACTACAGCCTAAAATGACGGTTTTATCGATTCGTTCTGTCTAGGACATGCTACCAAATTATATATGTGTAGTTTCTTCTCTAAGTAGTCACGGACCGTGTAGTGTCGTGGTTTACAGTCTAGCTGCATAATCAGATATATTTACACATCCAATTGTAGAATAGTTTCTTAGTTTATTTTAATCTTCTACGCCATGGGGACAACTAACCCCCGCATCAATTCGTCCTTAGTTGTTCCTTACAACATACATGATAGATATCAGTCTTAGTATTCGCTGCGTCATGTTCATATCTTCAGAAACATACTGTCGAATGATTCATCCTGTTTATTAGTTTCTCCTATTAATGTCTTGACCGTTTCTGTTCAGGCTTATATGTTTTTCACATCTGACCCCTTTAACTGTTTCCCATGACTGTAGTTTCCCTTATGACTATGTTGATAAAGTTGTTGGAATTAATTTGAAAAAATAAATGGACATTAATTATATTATTTTTTTAAAATCTAGATACATTCTCTTAAAGAAATAACTAAGTATAGTTTGCGTCATTGAGATTCAAAAGTCGCATTCCAAAGGTCTCTGCGATTTAAATAGTAATTTAAGAGAAATTCTCTGCCAACAATGTTTATGTAAATAGTAAACAAACTATAGTAAATATAAGTCACATAGAATATTGTATACGTTCATAAAAACGATAAATTGAAGCAGAAATTGTCAAAATTGACGTTTCTATTTTAATTTAATCTCTGTATAAGGAAATGCAAACAATGCATAATCAAAGAATAAATTAAATATTTATCATCTGGATTCTGGAAAATTTCAACTAAACTTTACTGGATCTCTGCATTACATAACAGCATGTCCTTTAATTTCCATAGCAGGCGTATATATTTTATTGATAAAGGAACTTCGTTCGCAACGTAGAAATTGACATTGTTCGTAACAAAGATATTTCTTACAATTTGTACCTCTATAGGGATTCTACAAGCAATATCGCATGTTCTAGTTAGTATCACAAAGATATTTCAACGGAATATGCAAATTTACTAAGTTTTATTATTATTTAAGAAGCAATTATGTGAATGAGCCATTTTGATTTATACTTTAATCTCGATACTTCGACAGTAATATGGTTGTAATGTATTCCATTCGGTGTCACAGCAAGAGGCGAATCCGTGCTTTTTATTAGCTGAAGTCACAAAGTGTACAATAAGTGACCAATAAAATTCTATGTGGAGCTTCTGGAAGTGATGTGCGGTAACTTATTCCGAGACCTGTTACTGTGGAATGGTCACGCCTTAATTTATGAGCTAAATGCATCCTGGGTATATAACAATCGGCTCACACAAATATCTTCGATAATCATAATCATGATCATGTGCAGTGCCGAGTGTCGTGGGCGATCATTGATCTTCACATTATTCTACCTGCAGTACTGTTTATGAGCTCTACATCTGACTTTTTACCTGCAGCACTGTTTATGAGCTCTACTTCTGACTTTTTACCTGCAGCACTGTTTATGAGCTCTACTTCTGACTTTTTACCTGCAGCACTGTTCATGAGCACTACTTCTGACTTTCTACATGCAGTACCGTTTATAAACTCTGCTTCTGAGTTTCTACCTGTAGTACTGTTTATGAGATCTACTTCTGACTTTCTACCTGCAGCACTGGGTATCAATTCTACTTCTGACTTTCTACCTGCAGTGCAGTGTGTCAGCTCTAACACGTGACACGTGACACGCATGTTTATTGACGAACTAGACTTGACAAGACACACATCTTTACTTGTGACTAGACTTGACATGACACGTACATTTACTGTCATAGATATAACCTACCACGCATGTTTACTGGAGTTGAAGTTTTGACCTGATACACATCTATACTAGAGTCATAGATTTCACTTGACACGCATGTTTACTGGCGTCATATAATTGTCCTGACACAGATGTTTCCTGGAGTCATAGGTTTGATTTGACACACATGTTAATTGGAGTCATAGACTTGGACCTATAACGCATGTTTAATGTAGTCATAAACTTGACCTGACACACATGGTTAATGTAGTCATAAACTTGACCTGATACACACGTTTACTGCCAATTGAAGTATGCATTATAATATTATTACTTGACACAATATTCTTACCTTGTAATGTTGTTCCATGTCACAATAGTCTTTCATTAGTATGTTGTCACATATCACAATAGTCTTACATTATAATATTGTTACATATCACAATATTCTGACACTAACTTACATCACGCTCCATTTTTCCAGCCCTTGATTTCACAGATGGTCTCGCATACTTCTTCAAACAATTTTATTGGAGAAAGAGAACACAATGGACATAAAATGTTCACCAGAAATGTATGGAGTGCTTTGATTTGTTCCCTGAAATGATATATTTTACGTTAGTGCCCTGATAATATGCTAAATATGTTTTAATTGATCACAGTAATAGTTCAGCTTTAGTTAATTGTTCACCTAGGGGTACGTTTCATGTGTTTCATATTTACGTTTGTCGGATCAACTTCACAGCTTTGTTAATATATTGACGTACACATTGCTCTTATCTTCCGTCTGATTCGTTCTCAAAATCCCACAGTTTATCAGACGGCAATCCATAGAAAAGGAATGCACTGCGTCATGGTTTACAGTTGGACTATGATAAATGACACATATGATGTCAGCATGTGTTCTATGGCAATTCAATCTTCCTTGCAATGGGACAGCCAGATTCTCCTTTGTCCCCTTCTACAACATGCATGTCTTGTAGCGTTGTCGCAAATATTTGTTTCATTATTGGCAACGACAATACGCGTACGTCCATTTCAAGCCAGCTACCAACAGTCGGACACAAAGTAATTTTACGAATTCAATCAAGGACATCACCCTCCTCCTCTAGGTTTACACGGAGAGCATATAACTTTTACAAAATCTTCCATACAAATTTATTGTACCAAATCTTTTACACACATTTGTTGTACCATATCTTTTACACATATTGGTTGTACCAAATCTTTTACACACATTTGTTGTACCAAATCTTTTACACACATTTGTTGTACCAAATCTTTTACACACATTTGTTGTACCAAATCTGTTACACACATTTGTTGTACCAAATCTGTTACACACATTTGTTGTACCAAATCTGTTACACACATTTGTTGTACCAAATCTTCTACACACATTTGTTGTACCAAATCTTTTACACACATTTGTTGTACCAAATCTTCTACACACATTTGTTGTACCATATCTTTTACACACATTTGTTGTACCAAATCTGTTACACACATTTGTTGTACTAGATATTTTATACACATTCGTTCCAACATACCGTGTACCACAGATGGAGTTGAAAATTATTAGTATGTAATCAGAATGTATCCACGATAACGTAAACCAATATTGTGTTGGCTATATTTATTGTGTATTCTAGTCAATATTTACGTCCAATAAGCTGCCAGTACTTTCTCAGCCATTTGGATGCCCATGCACATGCTCCTGAATTTTAAGTAGGTACATTTGCAATTACAGCTCTGTGGTAGATAGGTACATAGCGTGACTCGGACGTTCAAGATACCACATTAAATCAGAGAAATTTAAAACTAAACGACAATACAATCTACTGATTCTAAAATATTGCCTTGAAAATCGTTGCATATAAAGTATTAAAGTAACAACGCTATACATCTGTGTAAATTGTTAAGTCCTGAATAGGATATGCTACCAGTTTATCGGTGCTCTCTACAAGAACAGCAGTAATACACAGACGTGATCTTTAAGAGAGGTGTTCAGCTTTCATATGACTCGATTCAGTGTTTAAACTAATGTCACTGATCTGACAGAATGGTACTCGTACATACACGCACCAGCCAGGAAAATGCAAATTCATGCGACAACTATCTTTTACAATATAACAAATATTGACCAATATTTTGTTGTGTTTAACCCTTTTATTATATCCCGTTTAAATAGTACGGGAGTTAGCGACTAAAGCACCGACTACGCTTTAAGTCAGAGTAATGCTGACAAGATTTCATCTAAGGATTCAGACAATGATCCTGCACAACACATGTAAACACAATGTACTATACCATGTAGATTGCTTGAGAAATAACAGACACAAATCGAGCAAGAGAAAGTTACTGTTAGACTTGATTTTTTTTGAAATTTAAAACGAGTAAAGGAGTGAATTTATTGTACTGTGGTTCCCCATACATACTCCTTCGCGTTCAACCAAGCTTCTGTCAAGATTACCATTCATAGCAGATACCATTCCAAATTAGACCCGCATCGTTATTTGAATAAACACCCTCTTTTAAAACAAAGCGTCACAAGACTGATTCTAATCCGATACCTCTGGATCATAAGACGAGCAGCTTAATCCCGGCGACACGGATATCATCGTAAATAATGCGTAGACAACAACCACCAACATATTCATAAGCGTCGTGTGATGTATATGCGAGGGATACTTACCCTAGATTTTGTCCCCTAAATATATCTGAAACATTGGTTATTGCATCTTTCACTAGACCTATTTGGCTCAGTGGATTCAATATGTTCCCAAGAGTCTTTGAACTCGTTGAATTTGTTTCATCTCCAGGTGGTGAAACATTAATTACAGAGTTCACAGCTTTCTGTAGACTTGATGAAATCTTAGAGATTCCAAGAGCATCGTTCAAGTCAGTCAGTGATGGAGGTTTAAGAGGATCCTCAGCGAGTAACACAGGAGCTAACGTTGCAAGAACAATGACAGCGTATACAGATATCATCTGAAATAAACCAGTACTGTTATATAGTTTAGGTATCTAATATGTAGTGGAAAATATATGAAAATGTACTGGTAGGTAACTGATAAAGTAGTGGTAAAATATCTGATAATGTAGTGATAGCTATCTGATAATGTAGTGATAGCTATCTGATTTATAATAGTGGAATCATACCCGATGACTTAATGAGGTCCATATTTATAGCCTTACCTAAGAAATCAGGGACCACCGAATATGAAGAACACAGTACAATCAGCCTCATGAGCCAAATAACCAAAAATACTTTTAAGAATCATCATGAAGAGAGTGAGAAACAAAATAAAATCAGAAATTAGTCCAGAACAGTGTGGCTTTGTACAAGGCAAAGGTACCACCAAAGCATTTGAGAAAGTTAAACATAGCGAAATTATACACAAGCTAGAGAATGTGAACATTGACAGCAAGGATTTAAGAATAATAAAGAACATGTACTGGCAACAAACAGCAGCAATAAGAGTAGGAAATCAATTTGGCCCTTTTCAACAAATAAAACAAGGAGTCAGACAGGGATTCGTGCTTTCACCAATCATGCTCTCTTTATACAGTGAAAACATATTGCGTGCAATAGTAGATATCCCAGGAATATCAGTGGGAGGACATAACATAAATAATTTGAGATATGCGGATGACACTGTTCTGATTGCAAAAAGTGAGGAAGACCTTCAAGATTTAATTAATGTAGTAGTCACAGAAATTAAAGAGAAAGCCCTCTTCCTAAATATCAAGAAAACAGAAGTAATGGTTATTTCAAAGAAACAAAATAACGTACCTTGCAAGATCAAAGTGAATGATATTGTATTAAAACAGGTCCACCAATTAAAATATCTAGGTACAATGATTACAGCAGATGGAAGAAGTTCAACAGAAATAAGATGCAGAATAGGACAAGCAAAAACAGCATTTTGAAAAATGAAAAATATACTGTGTAATATGACCTTGTCATTAGAGGTGAGAAAGAGAGTTCTGCAGTGCTATATAACACCTATACTAACATATGGGTGTGAGTCTTGGACAATAAAAAGACTGGAAAGTGGGAGATTTGAGGCAACAGAGATGTGGTTCTACAGAAGAATGTTGAGAATAAATGGACTTCCAGAAAAACTAATGTAGAAGTGTTGAGGGAGTCAAATGCGAAGCGGACTTTGATCAACAATATAATGAAAAGGCAATCTTTTTTTGGCCCCTTCATGAGACAGGCAGGTTTAAGAACATAGTCACAACAGGCAAAATTGAAGGCAGCAGAGACAGAGGGCGACAACGTGAGAAAATATTAGACAGTTTGACAACCTGGCACGGCAGGGAAACAACAACGACTTTGATACATAATACTGTGGACAGAGAGCCATGACCGCCTACGCCAGCCGGCATGGCACCTGATGATGAGCTATCTGATAATGTAGTATACAAGGCTGCTATATATCTACCTGTATGCTCTACACGGATGTTATATATCCGCACAACTACCTGTATACTATGCAAAGCTTCTATATATCAGCCTATCTACCTTTATACTCTATAAGGCCGGTATATATCTGACTATATATCTGTAAAGTATCTAGCTGTGTAATTTACCATGTGGCAATTTGTCCGTCAATCTATATGTGTGTGATAGTGCCTAGGGGATGAAATGGACCCTCAGATGACCGGTGGACGTTGAAACTACTTAAGCAGATAGCAAGAGGGAAAATGTGTGACACTCCGACTGAAATACGGAGAACCATTCCTCATGCATGGAGGATCAACGAAGTTGTTTAGACAAGACTCATACACATGTCTAAGAGGCAACGCATAATTTACACAGGTGTACCAATATTACCCATCTACGGTATATCCGTCTTTTGTACTTCCTCCTGCACAGAGTAAGACAGACATTCGTCGCAAAATCGGAAGGTGACAAAATAAGGTTTTATTTAAGGCGACTTGCTGTCTTTACTTGTTGACACGTGGCGAAACTATTTAATATGTGAAAATATTTAGAGGAAAATCTCTCGTTCCCGTGAGAAGCAATTATGCTCCTATAGGGACACAGGTGACAAGTGTCAACCTTTGACCACGTCAAGTATACGACAGAACGAAGCGGGGTTTACAATCCGCAAGAATAGGATGTATCCTGATTGGCCAAGCGTTCCTGGAGGAAGGGACAAAAATGGGAGCTAGTTTAGGCAGGGAAGGAGGATTCAGTCATGATGGAATTCAGTCGGCCGACTGCCGATGGAATTCAGAGGGCCGACTGCCGAGGGAATTCAGAGGGCCGACTGCCGATGGAATTCAGAGGGCCGACTGCCGAGGACCACGTCCAAGTTTCTAAATAATACTCACGTGCAAGACAGACAATGGAGACCTACTTGATGACGACTGACACACTATCACTGACGGATGTCTACATGAATGAATATGATATACAAAACAGAGAATATAATCATACAAATGAAAATACACAGCACATAATAGACGTTTCGGACCAAAATGCCTTTTTCAAGATACGCACATAACATGCAAATATAAAAATACAACATGTAGAAGTGAATACACCACAACAAGCGTGTTCGAGTGATTTTTAGTAGTGAGATACTGGAAGGATACAAACAGGAAGTACACAAAGACGATAATATTGGCGGAACGAGAGGAACAGAACGATGACGTTAATGGAGGCACAAAATGAATAAACACAAAGACCAATCCGATCGAGAACTAAGCAAAAGAGTGGTCGGAATTGAGTCCAAATGGCTTGATGGTACCCAACTCAAAAATGAGACTATTTTCTAGGGCGTACCTAGGTCTATCATCGGTGGTGCAGGATCTGATGGCAGTGACCTGAATGTCAAGGCCAACTCCATTGAAGTGATTAGCCACAGGAGTGGGTGTTCTGTGTTTAATGGCATGCAGGTGATTACAGAAGCGGTCGCTCAGTCTAAGGTCAGTCTCACAGATATATTACTTACCACAGCGTTTACATATGATCACGTAAATAATATTACGGGATTCACATGTAAAGGCCTCATCGATGGTGAAGTGGCTTTGGGAAATGAGATGGAGCGCATCTGAACCACATAAGGACATGTGAAACAACGACCGCGTGAGCAACGAACGGTACAAAATGGTCAGGTGCAGAGGACCTGAGGTGGCTGTGGACCAAGATGTCATTCAGATTTTTATCGCGCCTATAGGCCACCAGAGGTAAGTTGTGGAAGGCGGCATGGGTGTCAGAATCAGACTGGAGAAGCGAATAATGTTTAAGCAGGATGCGACGGACAGTCGAGTTATGGGGATGAAAGGTAAGAACAAGTTTAACTCTATCAGAGGAAGAAGAAATAACGCTGGGAATTATTCAAGGTATCAAGGCGAGATAGCTGGCGTACACGGAGCCAAGCCAATGAAAGAATGCTGTCAGGGAAGGAGCGTCTACAGAAGAACTCGATCATCTCAGAGGATTTGTCGAGAAAGTTGTTGTCATCGTTGCATAAGGGACGAAGGCGAAGGAGCTGTTAGTAAGGTAGAGATTTGCGACAGGCGGGAGGATGAGAAGAAGTGTAGAGTAGAAAGCCATGTGCAGCAGTAGGTTTATAGCAGACGGATGTGCTGAGGTAAGGGGCATGAATAGTAACAATGATGTCCAGGAAAAGGACAGAGGTGGTGGAAATGTTAGATGTGAATTTAATAGCGAGGTTGATAATGTTGATGAAGTTGATGAAGCGAGAAAGTTCTGTTTCTGTCATGTAAGTAATACCTATCCCATCATCAATGTATCTGAAGAAAAGAGATGGGAATAGGCCATCGTAGGCCGACCAAACTAGATTTTCGAAATGTCCCATGAAAAGACCACCACCGAGTTTTATTTTATATTATTTTTTTATTTTTTTATCTTTAATACAGCCTAAAATCATTTATATAACTTTTTTATTTGTGATCTGCCTTATAGCCATGTGCATATTTTTTGCCTTCTGTTGTATAGACATCTCCTCCATTTCACTGCATTTTGTTTCTAGCTATTGTTTTTTTCGCTGTTCTGCACATATTACGTATCTCATTGTCTATAATTGACAATACTAATTTAACAAAAATATATCATAAGACATCAGGAAAATGCTTCTCCCTCCGGGGCCAGATAAATGGAAAAAATTATATGGAACGAAACAACAGCTCACAAACACACGCATATGTCACACAATGACATTGGGTCAAAAGGAATGAGCCCATTGACCGCTGGATCAGCAACCAACCAAACAACAATAATATATATTTACCTTTCCAGATCCCAGTGTGTAACAAGACTGACCATACAACGTGTTCTCAGACCAGATGATGAGTTGGATAGACTATTAAAGTCAGAGCTCTGTCGTTTTATTCTATACAAGTCTTGAGTGACGTATCTATGTGATTAATCGTTTCATTACTCAATGTCCCAAATATGAATTAACATAATTACTGTTTGAACTTGATCAAAGATTATACAATATACGGAGATATTAATACAGATATATTTACATATTGATAGAGTACATACCCTAATCTGTCTCGTAAATTGATAAACAACATTTTTGTTGGGTCATGATGGGGATTAATTTATCTATTTTTGGATGAGACACGCTTCTTTCATCATATGACGTCAGCATCCTTTGGTTACATCACAGTGTATAAAGATTAATAAATAAGAGCCGTCAAAGTTAAGGTGAAGCTGTCATAAATATCGCTTAAATTAAATATTTCATAAATATCGCTGACATTAAATATTTCATAAATAAATATCTATCTATCTATAAGCTGTGTCCCTTGTTTGTCTTCCCGCATCAAGGGTGGTTGAGTTCTCTGGATATGGCCTTCTTGTGCGCTGTTTGTAAGCTTGTTCCTGTGGCTTCTTTGATGTCTGTGATCGATCTTTTACATGGTCTGCCTCTGGCTTTATAACCGTTATGTCTATGTGTCATGGCCATTTGTGGTATGCTATATGTCGGTAGTCCGGAAGCGTGTGAAAACCACTTGATCTGTTGTCTTTTGATGTGTTCCAATACTGGTATTATTTTGGTTATCTGTCTGATGTTATCGTTTCTAATTCTATCTCTTAATGAAACTCCGAGTATTCTTCGTAGACATGTCATTTCTGTTGTCACCAATTTTTTTTCTTGCGCTGTCATTGTCCAGGTTTGGCACTGGTAGCACAGTGATGGAATAATAATAGGCTTGTATAATGCAACTTTAGTGTCTATGTTTAAATTTTTGTTCTTGAAAATACGTGTCTTCTGTCCTAGGATCTGGTATGTTTTGTTGCATCTATTTTGTATTTCTTTACTGGTTTTCCCTTCACTCGATATAATGCTTCCTAAGTAAGTGAACTCATTTACCTGTTTAAGGTGTTTATCCTCGATGGAGGCAGTGATATTTCTTTCTTTCTTTGCTATTGCCATTATCTCGGTCTTTTCAATATTGATCTTCATGTTGAATTTTTGACATATTGTGGATTCATAAATTCATAAATATCATAAATATTCATACATATCGCGGACATTAAATATTTCATAAATATCGCTTCTTCTTCTTCTTCTTTCGTTCACTTGAAACATGTCTATATGTAACATTAACAAGCTCTGCACTTGGTGTGACAGAAACAACTTGTTACCGAAAACATATAGTTGACTGTCTGTCCTGGACAATAATTTGCGACGGGATAAAATGCCTTTTAAGACTTACTGGAATACTGGTGATGTGACCAGGTCTAAATCTGTACAATACTGCTCGACATCAATCAAATCACTCCTTCACAAGAATATGAGATTTATTTACACAAGTTGATATACATCAATTAATAACATCATACTCATAAGAGAGGCAAATAAACACTAGTCACAAGTCCCAATCTAGTCTTATTTGAGTCCGTCCTCAACTCTGCAGACTAATCCTAAATTGTCTGCAACTGGGTAATAATATAATACTCGCCGATTACAAATTACGCTAGCACATCCAGGAATTGTTTCACTCGGGTTATAAGCTAAGTCTTAGAGATTATACACCGACTAACTATCTGGCCCTGACTCTTCGCCTCTCCTGGGAGACCGAAAACTGACTATCTCAGCTGTAAGACTAAACTAGTACTTGTCTCTCCTGGGAGACAAGCACTGACTGTCCGAGAAAAGCCTGATAGAGACTTACGGAGACTGACCGTGCGGAGACTGACTCCGGGGACTTCTCCGGGGACTACTGACTCTCCAAGCTAAGTCTTTCTAACTTATCTCTCTCCTCCTAGAAGACTTCCGCCAATCAGAACTTATGGTTTTCTGTCTCCGTCTATCCTCCTCCGTTTCGACGACACGCAGACCCTACTTGGGAATGTCATCTACGTTATCACCTGTCAAAACTCCTGTATGTGTTTATTATACCATGCGTAACGTTAGATATTCCTCACTGGTAAAAGGCTATCCCCTAGCGTTACGTAATTTAATCGTCTTGCCGATTCTATTGTCTAGTTGTTGTGCATAGCATCAATTTCAGTCGGACTCTGTGTGAGTTTGTAGACAGTCGTCTTATCCTAGTCAAAACATCCCATTGTCCTTCCTGAGGTATGGTATAGCAGCGTCACAATAGTTTTTCTGCTTCTGTAGTTTCGTCATGTCTGCCTCCAGTGTCCGAGTGCGTAAGATGCAGACTTGTGATAAATAATATTGCCTTTAGCTAAAGCGTACTAGTTTGTGTCAGATCTTTCTGTCTGACATTTGTGCAAACAACTCGTCTGCAATTTCCAGTATTAGTACAAACAAACCGTGTCACCCCCGATACTACTACATATATCTGTAATTCTGTCTCCTTAATAAAACTCACTGTCTTTTGTAGTTCATACAGTGTCCCATAGAGCTTTGATTCCAGTGTTGTTTCCTCTGGCCAATATGTCTACCTCAGCATTTCATACTCAGAACACTCTTGCAGTATATGTTTCGCACTCTGTGCTGCCTGTCCACATGTACACATGGCCGTGTTGCCAATCTTTAACTTTGTATACATGTGACTGCGGAGTCGGTTATGTCCTGTTCTGGGACGTAGAATTATAACTTGTCCTGATCTGTTCATAATATGATAGTCATCTTGTGTTGGTGTTTGTGGCTTTCTTATTGACTTGATCATCTGTTTTTTTCTGATGGTAGGTGATTGGTATATCTGGGCTGTCTTCGGCAGCGCCTTCCTTAGCCAATTGGTCTGCTTTTTCATTTCCTGGTATTCCACAGTGAGAGGGTATCCACTGCATGGTTACCCTATACTGGTACGACAATTCGCTAAGTAGTTTTTTCAAGTCTCTTAGTTTTCCAGACTGGAGAGCTTGAAGCACTGACCTTGCATTTGTCAGGAATATCACAGGCTGTATGCCAGAGTTGGAGTTCATCAGTTTTTTTAGCTGCCACACTAATTGCCTGGATTTCTGCATCATAATTATTGCAGAATTTTCCTGTCGGTGTTCTTATTGTATCTCTAGGCTTGTGTGGATATTCTATATATATACACCTGCACCTCCATTCCTCACAGCATTCTGTGCTGACCCATCTGTGTATACTCTGACCCATATATCTTGTGCATATTCCTCATCCAGGAAACTGAGGGTGACTGTCCTTTGCTGCACACTGTTCTGTTCGTCCTCGCTTAGTATTCCTTTCACATGGGTCTGAATGTATATTGACATCCCATGCCTTTCACTCCAAGGGGTTTGTTCTGGTACAGACCTTAAGGGACTGTCAACTTCAGGTAGGTCTGTAAGTTGTCTACGGAGTTGTTTAGCTTGATGGATAAAGCTGCTTCTTTTCAGTCGCCCCATTGCTAGATTTTGGAATCTTTCCTTCATTGGATGATTTGGCATACACTGAAACGTTTCTGCTTGAATTAGTACTTTTGTGTCTCTGCGTTCGCCAAGTGTTTGCATTATTGCCATTTTCTGCATCTCTGATATTGGTGTTGATTTCATTGCTCCCAACATTATTCTAAGTGCCTGGTTTTGCACTTTATCTAGATCTTGTAATGTGGTGTTTGATGCAGGACAACACGCAGCTGAACCATATTCCAGGTGTGGTATTATGCCTTGCTGGTAAACTTTACTGAGTATATTTCCACTGGCTCCCCATGTGGTTCCACATAGTTTTCTCAGGATAGCTAATTTCCTCCTGGCTTTTGTTGTTGCTTTGTTTATGTGCTGCTTCCATGTCAGCTTCTCATCACAAGTAACTCCGAGGTATGTGGGTTGTTTGTCTTCTTTCAAGACCTCTCCATCTATCTTGATATGAGCAGCTTTTTGTTTTGGTGAGAGGGTAAAGAGTGTAGTGCTGCACTTATCTGTGTTAATGCTGACGCACCATCTATTTGCCCATAAGGTTAGGGCATCGATAGCTCTTTGTATTTGTATAGTGGACACTGTTACATGTTCTTCCGTGCACCAGATCACCAGGTCGTCAGCATACATTGCCACTTTGATCCCGTGTGGTAGTTCAGCAACTAGGTCATTGATGTAAACCAAGAAAAGTGTGGGTGACAGGACTCTTCCTTGGGGGACTCCATGACGCAGTAGAACTTTCTTGCTCTTGCGACCATCTAATTGTACCCTGGCTCTACTATTATGCAGGTATGCTTTTACCCATTTGTACATTCTTGAGCTAACCCTGCAATTTCGCAATTTCTTTAGGAGCCCTTCTTTCCAGACCTTATCAAATGCTTTCCTGAGGTCTATCCATGCTGCTAGTACCAGTTTCTTATCTTGGAAAGCATCCTCAATCTCTTGGGAGACGTAGGTTGCCTGATCTTCAGTAGAGTAGCACTGTATGAAACCTGCTTGCTGTGATACCAGAAGGTTTTCACTTTCAAGGTACCACTGCATCCTCAGATTGATAATGCGTTCCGTTGTTTTGCATAGACAGCTTGTGAGGCTGATGGGTCTGTAGTTGGAGACTGTGTTGCCATCTTTTCCTGATTTGAGGAGTGGTATCATTATTGCTTCTCTCCACGCCTGTGGTACATTACCTGTGGACCATCTTGTGTTAAAGATCTGCAGTAGCTTTGCTCTTGCTGCAATTCCAGGTTTCAAAACATTTCATTGGACACTCCATCAGCTCCATGGGACGTTTTCATTTTCAATTTGGATATTGCATGCTCCAGTTCTCTCATTGTGATTGGTGCCTTCATGACTTCAGGTATAGATAGGTTCGCCTTGTCCAATGTTTTGCTGGTTCTCTCGAACCTCCTGTTGTTTGTCTGGCTGACTTTGACGTTATTGTCTTCTGCAAAAGAATCTGCAAAGTAATCACCTGCATGTTTACCTGTTAAAATGTTTCTATCTTTATAAAGTGTGACCCTGGTATTTCTCCCTGAACCGTCATCATTTAGTTATTTTACAAGTTTCCATAATTTCCTAGTATATCTTTCTAGGTTCAGCGACTCTGTTTTTTCTTTCCAGCTGCTCCGTCTGGCTTGTAACTTGACTCTTTGAAATTTAGCCTTTGTTTGCTGATATTTGTTGTGATGTTCTTGGCTAGGTCTGTTCTCGGCCTGCTGTCTAGATGTTTCCATCTCATTTTGCAGCTTTTCCAGTTCACAATACCAGTAGGGTTTGTAGTATTTGCGTGCCCCCCCCCGGGTATGGTTTTACTAGAGCATGTAGTATACATCTATTAAATTCACTCACTGCTCTATTGATGTCTTTGTCCAAGTTCATGTCCTTAGCTAGAACACTGGTTAAATGCTGGTACATTTTCCAGTCTGCCCTCTTATAGTTCCACCTAGTGAGTGTGCTGCTGTACTTGGTAAATTCATTGTGGATTTCCAGAAATACTGGTCTGTGGTCATTACCCCCAAGTTGCTTTCCAACGACACGTGTGATTATCCATTCCAATCCTGGTGAGTGGAATGCAAGGTCTGGTGTAGAGGTGGTGTGCCATGCTCTCGAGTAGAAGGTTGGTGAGTCTGCCGGCTGGTTAATAAGGATGAGATTATTTTCATCCTGCCAGCTCTCAAGTTCCTCACCTCTCTTGTCGATATGATCGTAGCCCCAGCTCTGAGAGTGGCTGTTGAAGTCACCACACACCATAAGTCTCTCTTTGTCTGGAATTGTGTCTAGTGCCAATGGTTTATCATTTGGGCAGTAGTAGTTCAGGAGATGGGATTCTGCACTGTCTGTTTTTAGGTGGAGCATCTGGTATTCTGCCCCTTCTATATATACTTCCAGCTGACATGCACTGATATTGTTTTTAACAAGTGTCAGAATTCCACCCTTTCGCCTGTCCTTTCTGTTAGACCGGTAGCACTGGTAGCCTCTGATTTTGAAGGCTATGTCACTGCTGAGATGTGTTTCTTGGATACAGCATATATTAACTTGTTCTTCACTGAGGACATTTTCAAGTTCCAATTTTTTGCTGTATCCATCTCTTTTACTGTTGACACCCTCAGAATTTCAGTGCATTAATTTTATTGGTCGTTTGTTTGTTTGGCCAGTAGATCTATTCCCTTGCCTCCTGGCTCCTCGTGGCAATTGAGAAGGACTTCCAGTAACTGAGGTTGGGCCCTTTCGAGGTATAGGGTGCGGCACCGTCCCTGCCTGAACGTCCGCCACAGGGCAGGCACCATAACTATTTATAAATAAAGACATGTTTCCATTGTGTTTTGTGCGTGGCATCCTGATTATCTGTGCGCCTTTTGGCTGGATGCCTCCGTCTTGAGCTTACTGTCTGCTTAATGGGCTGGACTATGGTCCTGCTCGAGTGGGACTGCGCGACCAGTCTTAGTTTCCAGCCCCTGATGGCTGAACTAAGCCCTATCACCACTTCACGGTGCTGGCCTCGATGGGGATAAATATCGCTGACATTAAATATTTCATAAATATCGCTGACCTTAAATATTTAGGAAAATGAGTTACAAATATTGACATGTGCCGATGGTATCACCTCACAGAAAAATGTTGTTTAGTTTTATTTAGAATGTATTTAGTGTTACGTTATCCAACTATCTATGTATACATCTTATCTCTCTATCTCTTGTCTTTTCTCTTATCTTCATAAGCCATTGAATAATGATCGATTTCGGGGCCCCGCACGTGTGGTCGCAGTATATGATACAATGTTGTAATGTCCCAGCCCGTTGGTAACACTTTCAATCGACTTTCTTATTGGTTTCTCTCGCCTCGTGTTGTTTCTATTTTAATATTGTATGTATGTTTTTACTGCTGGACAATAATCGTTCATTATCATTAAGTTGCCGAACGAGTTTAATATTTGTTTTTCAATATATTTGACCACAGACATTGTTCCAATCGTCTTTGTGATCTGTTTATTCATCACTGTCTGGCTCTCTGGGGCCGTAGTACAGAGCGTGTCTGTGACGGCTAAATACCACAGTCGAATCCCTCCACATGCATTTGTGCATCCGGACCGTTCAGAAAGCAATGCTAAATTACTGAACGTATTTAGGTTGCCTATAAAATCACTACAGCCAAAAATTTATGGTTTGATGGCTACGTCCTGAATAGGGTCGCTATTAATTTCTTTTTACTATTTTTTTAATTATGTATTCAAGTTCGTGCATCGCCATTGGCGAATTACTGTTATACTATATGTATCGTTACATCAAACTGAAAAGACTTGCACGTTTTTTAATGAATGACATTGTCCTACCAAGAGCTGATCAACCCAGCACAAATTAGATATTGAAAACAAAAACACCGCTGTGTCTGATCGACCTTTTCTAGATTTAAAGTTAAATATAATTCGGTGAGTGGGGACTGCGATAATTTCACGTTAACCACTCTGTCAAAGATGTTGTCTTATTCCAAATTGGACATGATTCATTTATATAACTACAGCTTTTCCAGATTAACAAATTGTCGTAAAGTGGATACCAAAATAAACTTGGTAAAATAAAAGTGGTCGTCGTGATGTACACCGTTTCTAGTCATGTCAGGATTTACGTATAAGCTACACAAACTATAACTTAGGGCGCCATTTACCTTGGTACAAAAAGAAAATCCTAAAATCATATTTAGCACTGACATATAATATCTGGACTTATAAAGGACCCCATATCTCAAATAGCTTAGGGCCTTAAAAAGTCTAAATCCGATCCTGCTTCTAGTCTTTATGCATTTCAGCATAATTAAAATAACTGCTTTAAACCGTAATCCCCGACTGGTCAATAGTAACGTTTTATCTTGTTTCCACGACATTTGTACGTATTAAAAATACGGTGTTGACTCAGTATTTTCAATCCTCTTTACTTTATCCATACATTACGACAAAAAATGTTTGTCATTTGATGACTAAGGGGGGGGGGGGGGAGAGGTGTGGGTATTGACAGAAGTTGACTTATATAATAATATATCTATATACCAATAAGATTGTTTGAATGTGAAACACGTTGTATAAAAATATGAACAAAACATGAAGTAGATTGTAAAATATGAACAAAACATGAAGTAGATTGTAAAATATGAACAAAACATGAAGTAGATTGTAAAATATGAACAACACATGAAGTAGATTGTAAAATATGAACAACACATGAAGTAGATTGTAAAATATGAACAAAACATGAAGTAGATTGTAAAATAGGAACAAAACATGAAGTAGATTGTAAAATATGAACAAAGCATGAAGTAGATTATAAAATATGAACAAAACATGAAGTAGATTGTTATTTTGTGTTCATTTACAAATTCTTTTTACCTGATGTGGGTGGCATTTTTGATGACATAATTAAGTAGACAGGGGGCAGAGGACTCTGAATTCTTAACAGTTGTTAAAAAAAGGGTAAAGAGTAAACAAATTTCCATGAAATGTATGCACAGAATCTTTCACAGAATATCCGATTTTCATTTCCTTAAAATTTGGATCCATTTCTGTCGATTCTAGGAATATGTGATTTTGAAATGTTTTTGGTTGAGATGGAAAACGAACCTTAGGTCACCTTGTTACTAAGAAATTCGTTTTTAAAAGACAAAAAAAAAACGAATCTACCACCCACCCCCACCTTTACCTAGTCAAGGGAGACCGTTGATAAGCCTCTTACATTGCATTAATAATAAGGAACCATGAATTTATAACATTTAATTACAGCAGATGATACCTGGCAATTTATTTGTGAAATGATTCTATTAAAATTATTTAGTCAAATTATATTCTTCCCTCAACATTAATTTATGGCATCAAGTATTTTTATAATGTATATTCAGTCTCAAAATTACAATATTCGATAAGTGCAGTCCTTGTTGTTTTGAAATGAAGTAATACGATATTACGTTAAGTTCTCTGACCTATGTTAGAGGTGGCTTCACTCACGAATGATCTGTAGATGTAGAAATGTGTCACGTAATGTTACACGTTAGAGTAACATATGGTTGTATGAAAACATTGCCAGGAGTTGCTTGACCGTACTATGCGTTCTCTATCATTTGTTTGTGTAGCTTGTCAAAATTGTTGATGTTCTTGATGAAGATGATGATGATGATGATGAAGATGTTGATGTTAATGATGATGAGATGTTGATGTTAATGATGATGAGATGTTGATGTTAATGATGATGAAGATGTTGATGAAGATGTTGATGTTAATGATGATGACGATGTTGATGAAGATGTTGATGAAGATGTTGATGTTAATGATGATGAAGATGTTGATGTTAATGATGATGAAGATGTTGATGAAGATGTTGATGTTAATGATGATGAAGATGTTGATGTTAATGATGATGAAGATGTTGATGAAGATGTTGATGTTAATGATGATGAAGATGTTGATGAAGATGATGATGTTAATGATGATGAAGATGTTGATGAAGATGATGATGTTAATGATGATGAAGATGTTGATGAAGATGATGATGTTAATGATGATGAAGATCTTGATGTTAATGATGATGAAGATGTTGATGAAGATGTTGATGTTAATGATGATGTTGATGAAGATGTTGATGTTAATGATGATGAAGATGCTGATGAAGATGTTGATGTTAATGATGATGAAGATGCTGATGAAGATGTTGATGTTAATGATGATGAAGATGTTGATGATTATGAAGATGATGGTGAATATATCGATAATGATGATGATGATGATATTGTTCATGATGATGACAATGAAGATTATGATGATGATGATGATAACGATGTTGATTATGTTGTTGATGATGATGACAATATAGATGTATGATGATGATGATATTGATGATGATGATGATGACGATGCTCATGAAAATGATGAAGATTGTGATTATGATGATGATGATGATGTTGATGTTATTGATGATTATGAAGTTGAAGATGTTGATGATGATGACGATGATGATGATGAAGATGTTGATGATGACGATGATCATTAAAATGATGAAGATTGTGATGATGATAATGATGATGGTGATGATGATTGCGTTGCATCCGACTATGAAAAAAGTCTTAATAACTATAGCGTTTTGAATTAATTCTTCTTCTTCATTGTTCTTCAGTCAAATATCAGGTTACAGCGCCAATAGCTTCAGTCAGATATCAGGTTACAGCACCAATAGCTTCAATGAATTGTGTGATTCGCTTAAGGTCACCCATGGAATCCTCAAGCCTGGAAGCGGTATATTTCCATATTTCCATATTTTCTCCCTCTCTTCTTGGTAGAGTTGACAAGCATGAATAATGTGGTCTGTAATCTCTAGGCTCTGTCCAGTGTTGCACAAGTCTGTATCGTCAATCTTCAGCTTTCGGAACATGTGGCTTCTCAGTTTGTTGTGGCCATTCGTAGTCTGAAGATGATGGTTCCTTGCGTGACATTTGATGGTACGGGTCATTTGGTTTTGCAGTGGAAGATGAAAAGAACACGAGCATGAAGGAACTTACGACCTGCTTACTACACGTCAGCAGTATAAAAACATACAAAGATACAGTACTGCAGTGGATTCCTGGTCACTGTGGCATACCTGGAAATGAAAAAGCTGATCTCCTGGCAAGAAAATGGGGATCACTAGAACACATAGGAAGTGATAACACGTACTATGAATGTAAGACCATGATACAATCAGAATTTGAATTCATTAAACTGTGGTTTCTCCACATGTACTCCATCGCTTTCAACAAAGCCGCCATCTACCTGCCCAGCGTTCCACTAATAGCACATAGCTATGCAGCTCCAGATGATAGTTCCCAGTGATCTCCGTAACATACACTTTTGTAAACAGGACGACACTAGCCGTATCTGAATCATTGACCCCGTCAACACAAATCGACAGCGTAATAATTCTATGAAGATCCTGAGACTGTGACTAATGAGTTCTACATTGAACGGACTGGTTCAATTCCCGTTAGTGTCAAGAATTTTTTTAATTGTCCTCTGGCTTCCTACTTATATTTACTTGTATTAACAATTATTTGAAGCAAAATTGTATTGTCTATATATGTTATCCATGTTTACAAGAAAACCTATCGGCCCTTGTATAACTAATACGGATATTATGTTATATGTTTGTTGTTACTGAGGATATTTCCATACCTGTAAGGGTTGTTTGTGGTTGTTGTTGTGGTCCTTGTCTCGATTGGTCCGTTCGGGTGATTTTGTGTGCACGGTTTGAATAGCTTGATGAAATCGCATCTTTTTATGGAGATGCGGTTAGTCAAGTACGGAAGAACGCGTGTGCAATTGTTGCTAGGCGATTTGGTGCCGTTGAACGGACTGGTTCAATTCCCGTTAGTCTCAAGAGTTCTATGAAAATTCTGTGAAAAATGTGCTGGTGTAGGCTGTGAGACACGTGTGGGTGGAGTCTGTGAGACGTGTGTGGGTGGAGTATGTGATACGTGTGTGAGTGGAATCTGTGAGACGTGTTGGTGTTGTCTGTGAGACATTTTTGGCTGAACACTGTAAGACATTGAGCACTTCTTACTGTTCTAGTATAGTTTGTTCCATAATTCATGCTACTCAGTTGGAATTATTTTTTTCAAAAACTATTTGTTACATCTAAAGATCTTGTAGATCCAATTTAAAATCCTCCTTGACCACATGATAACATTTTCTGTATAAATTATACCTATATAATGGTTTTGTGAATGTACGTATTTTTTACGTTATTTTGGAAAATAAATCTGGTAGGATATAACACACAATATCGCTTACAACAAGCTCAAACAAGTACGCCCTTCTACAAAAATGTCTGAAAACGTGTTGAGAATTTATTCCATTATGCTGAAGTTTCCTACCGAGTGTACCTCGGATACCATGTAACTATGTCATTTTTCAAACTCCTGGTGGATATCTCTTGCAGTAGGACAGTGGTCCTACTAGAATTCCAGCAGGATGTAGTCAAGAGAATATAATGCGATTAGTCGCATTGTTTAACTCTAATGGACCGAAATATCCTTCTTCGGCGTTGTCTGGTTTTGAACCCGATACCATTTGAGCACAAGACAAACGTCTTAACAACTATGCCACTATGCCACGGAAATGGGCGTAAAATAAAAATAAGAACTCTCAAGCCATGTAACCATTTATTCAAATGTTTATTTTTTTATATAGCATACAGATTGAGATAATCCCACACTCAAGTCAGTACGAGCACAATTATGTTGTTGTTCAGCAGGCTGCTTTTTTGTTCTTGATGACTGCCTTTTCTGCAATCAATAAAATACGAATATCACATTTTTTGTTTTATTTTGCATCGTAATAGAAATTCAGTTCTTAGCTGACAATTGCATCGTATGTTTTCTAAATTAGCTTCAGAAGATACGGATTGTCTGCTGATCTCAACAGTGGCCTACTGGACGAACCGTCATGCAATAAAATATTTCTAGTACAGTATATAAATGTATATAGTCAGATTTTGGTTAAAGTCCCTTCACATTTTATCTTTAAAAGTATATATGGTTGCCCAGCGAACATTGTATCTTTGTGCTTCTGTGACATCCCTGCGAACATTTTATTTTTTACCTCTGTGAAAGACTACCCTAGGTGGCATGGAGTGTCGAATGTACTATCACTGCACATGAGTCAACAAAACTGACGGAATAAGGATGAACTATTTGGTCTATAATACATTATATACTAAACTCCTAGCAGGACGTGAAAGGAAGTTCGAACACAGGGTATGTTAACTAGATATCATGTGTGCTAACAACTGAACACAAGTTTTATTGTATGTAACACACATATTATTATATATCAATAAAGAGGTTGATATAGTAACAGAGACAATACACATGTCAAAAGGTTGTACATAAGACTCGAAGCTGATACTCCCATCTATGTGGTGTCTAAGAAATCGTATGGGAGTACGATGGTAGGATCACATACCAGACACGAAAGTTCTTCAAAAGTCCCGTAGGCAAGTTATCCATGACCTGTTGATTAGGTCCCAACTCTGCTGGACCGGCCACGTCGTTTGTATGCAAGACTTATTTAAAAGAGATTGTTCTATGGGGAGCTGTGTGGGTAGACGTTTATGCGAAAGGCAGAAAGAGCGCTTCAATGATTACTTGAAGAACTCCCTCAGACACTGTGACATTAATCCTAGCCTCTAGGAGACTACGGCCCTTGATCGCTCAGCTTGGCACACTCAAATCACTGCTGGCATCACACAATTTGAACAAGAAAGAACACTGCGTGTCATCTACCAGTACGGAAACGAAAAAAGGGAATTGTATAAGTCCTTACTCAGGACCCTCATCAGACATGCACGATCTGCTACAGATCTTTCAAGGTAGGAATTGAACTCTTCGAGTTTTTGCTGACTTACTAAACTAAACATAACACATATATGTTTAGTGGTTTTTTTTTTTGGTCATGATCTTTTCAGCAAACATGTTTATTTTTTTTTATGCCATGATCCACTTTGCTTGCGTAGTAGGAACACCATCATCATCACTATCTACAAAATTGCTGGAAATTACTATTCCGGTGTCATATCTAATTGTCAACAGTTTACTCAGTAAGTGTCTTCTATTCTTCACTATTTACATCTCATATTTTACGATTTTACATATTTTACAATATTGAAAAGACCGAAATAATGGCAATAGCAAAGAAAGAAAGACATACCACTATCTCCATCGTTGATAAACCTTAAACAGGTAAATGAGTTCACTTACTTAGGAAGCATTATATCCAGTGAAGGGAAACCCAGTACAGAGATACAAAATAGATGCAACAAAATATACCAGATCCTAGGACAGATGACACGTATTTTCAAGAACAAAAATGTAAACATAGACACTAAAGTTGCATTATACAAGACTATTATTATTCCATCACTGTGCTACCAGTGCCAAACCTGGACAATGACAACACAAGACAAAAGAAAAATAGTGACAGCAGAAATGACATGTCTACGAAGAATACTCGGAGTGTCATTAAGAGATAGAATTAGAAACGATAACATCAGACAGATAACCAAAAACAATACCAGTATTGGAACACATCAAAAGACAACAGATCATGTTGTTTTCACACGCTTCCAGATTACCAACATATATCATGCCACAGATGGCCATGAATAATAGACATAACGATTATAAAGCCAGAGGCAGACTATGTAAAAGATGGATCACAGAAATCAAAGAAGCCACAGGAAAAAGCTTACAAACAGCGCACAAGAAGGCCATCTCCAGAGAACTCTTCCACCCCTGACGCCGCAAGGCAAACAAGGGCCACATCGTATAGATAGATAGATAAATTTTACTTTTCACACTTCACATCTCATATTTTAAGTTTCAGACTGCCCTCTATCTCATAGTTCACGTTTCATATTACACTCTTTACATCTCCCACTTTACGTGTCATACTTCACTCTTCACTTATTATACTTCACTTACTTATTTAGCTTTTGCCTTCCAACCCTTGGAAGCACAGTACGCCTGACAAGATTTCACAAACTCTTCCTTATTGAGTCCAGGACATGAAGGGCATAATTGCTTCACATCGTACTTGGAAAAGACTAGAATTTGCTGCCTGAAATATAACATCTTGAGTTAGTATTTATTTTCAACATGGAATTCGAACTTCGTATTTCTAGATGCAAGGTTATTTAACAATATCTTCTAAGTCAAGATAGAAATTGGTTGTAAGCACAATCAATGCTTGAACAGTAGCACTCAACATACTTGTAAAATGTTAACAATAGCAATCAAAATATTTGAAAAATGTTAACAATAGCAATCAAAATATTTGAAAAAATGTTAACAATAGCACACACTATACTTGAAAAATGTGAACGATAGCAAACAAAATACTTGAATGATGTTAAATGTCACTCGACATGACATTTATGTTTAGACATTTACTTTGTATCTCGGCAGAGATATTGACAGAAAGTGATGAACAGACAAAGCTGTCAGGTTAAGAAGACGGATAAAATTGCAAGAATCAATATATTGCAGTAGGAAATATATGAAAATCAAAATAAATTCATGCAATATAAGGTTAAGAATATTTAACTCAGATGCTACCCAGGTGATATTGTATGGATAAGAAGAAACATGGACTACAACCTAAGGGACAAAGACAAAACAAAAAAAAATCATCTATGGATGATGCGAAGAAAAGACTGTTTGAAATGGTATGATGAAATTACCAATGAGGGACCCATGAAAAGATATAATTAAACTCGAGTTGAATAAGAACTAAGGAAACTAGGACTGGAAATTGATAAGACATGCATTAAGAAGACCAACTGAAAGTATTGTAAGTAGTGTATCATGCTATGGAGCCCACAAGGAAAGAAAAGAAGAAAAGAAAAAAGCAAAATTAAGAGATACTTGGAAAACAGAATTACATGCAATGACATGGAGTATCACTAAAGTTTGGTATAACAGGTAATGATACTAAAGTTTGGTATAACAGGCAATGATACTAAGTTTGTATAACAGGCAATGCCACTAAAGTTTGGTATAAAAGGCAATGACACTAAAGTTTGGTATAACAGATAATGACACTAACGTTTGGTATAACAGGCAATGATACTAAAGTTTGGTATAACAGGCAATGATATTAAGTTTGGTATAACAGGCAATGATACTAAGTTTGGTATAACAGGCAATGATACTAAAGTTTGGTATAACAGGCAATGATACTAAAATTTGGTATAACAGGCAATGATACTAAGTTTGATATAACAGGTAATGATACTAAGTTTGATATAACAGGCAATGATATTAAGTTTGATATAACAGGCAATGATACTAAGTTTGATATAACAGGTAATGATACTAAGTTTGATATAACAGGCAATGATACTAAGTTTGATATAACAGGTAATGATACTAAGTTTGATATAACAGGTAATGATACTAAGTTTGATATAACAGGTAATGATACTAAGTTTGATATAACAGGCAATGATACTAAGTTTGATATAACAGGCAATGATACTAAGTTTGATATAACAGGTAATGATACTAAGTTTGATATAACAGGTAATGATACTAAGTTTGATATAACAGGTAATGATACTAAGTTTGATATAACAGGCAATGATACTAAGTTTGATATAACAGGTAATGATACTAAGTTTGATATAACAGGTAATGATACTAAGTTTGATATAACATGGAAAGAACTGGAAAGAATAGTTAACGCTTAGTTAGCAACCACTGAACCAGGTCTGCTCAGATAGCAACCACTGAGCCAGATCTGCTCAGTTAGCAACCACTGAACCAGATCTTCTCAGATAGCAACCACTGAACCAGATCTGCTCAGTTAGCAACCACTGAACCAGATCTTCGCAGATAGCAACCACTGAACCAGGTCTGCTCAGATAGCAACCACTGAACCAGATCTTCTCAGATAGCAACCACTGAACCAGATCTTCTCAGTTATCAACCACTGAACCAGATCTGCTCAGTTAGCAACCACTGAACCAGATCTTCTCAGATAGCAACCACTGAACCAGATCTTCTCAGTTAGCAACCACTGAACCAGATCTGCTCAGTTAGCAACCACTGAACCAGATCTTCTCAGTTAGCAACCACTGAACCAGATCTTCTCAGATAGCAACCACTGAACCAGATCTGCTCAGTTAGCAATCACAAAACAAGGTCTGCTCAGATAGCAACCACTGAACCAGGTCTGCTCAGATATCAACCACTGAACCAGATCTGCTCAGACAGCACCGACGCAGCTCGCACCTTGAGTAATATGTTGTCCGCCTTCGATAAATCCGTATCACTAACAAAACAAAAATAAAATGCGATGTTAGTCAAGACCTCCACGGCATACATTCTCAAGCTTCTATGAATATAGACCAGTGAGTCGACACTCTGACAAGAACATTACACAATGCAGAGATGTTTAAATTACTCAAGAACCACAAAGACTTAGCAATCATATGTGAACAAGTTTAGGAAAACGGTCATCAGTATAAGCTAATGTCAGCATAAGTTACAGAGAATGTGGTGATCCGTGAATGATTACGTCAACCGCCTGTCAAATGATGTCATTTTACAGTAACATTTTACGACAGTTACTTATATTGTCAAGTGTCAGATACTCACCTAGGAGATTTAACTAGAGTTACTTATATTATTAAGAATCAAAACAAGAATATGTATCCACCTATATTAGAAAGCGTCGCTGGAATTACATCGGACACGCGCTACGAATGGATACCGAAAGACTTCCCTGTCAAGCTTTAATGTGGTCACCAAAAGGCAAGAGAAAACAAGGAAGACCAAAAGAAACTTTACGTAGAACTATTACAAAGGAACGTTTCACCATCGGTATCAGAAACAATGAAGTTCTAAAGCAAATTGCAATAAAACAAGAGACATGGAAATCTATGACATCCGCCCTATGTGCCGTCTTTCGCCCGACTTTAGAGAAATAACTAACTAACTTACTTATAGTATCAAATGTCAGATACTCAAATAGTAGATTTAACTAGAGTTACTTTTATTGTCAAATGTCAGATACTCACCTAGTAGATTTAACTAGAGTTACTTTTATTGTCAAATGTCAGATACTCACCTAGTAGATTTAACTAGAGTTACTTTTATTGTCAAATGTCAGATACTCACCTAGTAGATTTAACTAGAGTTACTTTTATTGTCAAATGTCAGATACTCACCTAGTAGATTTAACTAGAGTTACTTTTATTGTCAAATGTCAGATACACACTTGGGAGATTTAACTAGATTTACTCATATTTTCAAGTGTCAGATACTAACTAAATATGGTTACTTATATTGTAAAGTGTCAGATACTCACTGAGGAGGTTTTCCAACTAACGCATTGGAGACTTCGGAAATAATACCCAGAATAGTATTAAGAAGACCATTTACAATACCGATGATTGGCGTTAGAACTGCACTTAATGCTGAGCCTAAAACGCTGGTTAATCCTTCCAAAAGTCCTCCCATGCCGAGGAGAGTCTCGAGAAACTCACTTACAATTCCGCCTTTACCAATGATGTTGTCTAGGAGACCCGGAAGAGGCCCATGATGATTTGCTCCTATAATATCTCCAATATTAATTCCTCCTCCTTCTGAAGAGGTTACACTGAGTAAAAGCGTTAGGAATATCAGGGACTTCATCTGTGGAATAAACACGATTATAATATATATCACTTCCGTATTCACTTCAAGCTGTAAACAGTGTCACGAAACATTACTTTCTCGGACTAAATCCTGCTAATCCTGCTAATCCTGCAAAGTGTGAGAAAGAAGAAGAAAAATATTTATAACTTTGATATTGATTATTAGTCATAAAATTAGTCATACGAGATTTGTAGCAAAACTAACATGTTTAGTTGAGACGTGTAGTAAAAGTGTTATGTTTAGTTGAGACGTGTAGTAAAACAGTTAAGTTTATTAGAGGTTTGTAGTAGAACTGTCAAATTTAGTAGAGAGTTGTAGTGAAACTGTCAGGTTTAGTAGAGACTTGTAGTAAAACTCTCAAATTTAGTAAAAAGTTGTAATAAAACTGCGCAACGTAAGGTCAATAAATATTGATGGAAAAATATAAACATAATTAAATGCGTCAATATTTTCTTGATGTCTGACAATCGTAGCTGTTCGGTTTTTAGTACAGTCTGTCTATATATACATGTAATGAAGTTGCTAAAAATTCACCAAGAGTTAATTAATTAAGTTTTCAACATTAATTCTAGTTTTGACAAAATACAGGACTAGGTTCATTAACATCGTGATGATAAAAAGATGTTCTATGTTGGGGCCATTAATCTCGTGATGATAAAATATCGTGTCGATGATGAGACAATTAATCGTATCAAACATCTGGTTTCTAGAACACCCAAAATCATTTATTCAGACATCATTTACGTGAATTTGTTTTGCGAGAGAGACAGTTGTCTTGTAGCAAGGCAATTTTCTTACAAGATATGTAGCAGGATGTAGTTCAGATAATGGAAATGCATTGTGTCGTCGTTTTATACGCGTCAATGGCTGGACACATCCGTCTTTGATGGAATACTACAGTAGCGTTACGATAGCATTATTATAATTTCAAAATTACTAAATTACAAACATTGCAACTGCAACGAAAGAAAATTATAACTGAAACTTTTTGAAATGAAAGATTAATTATTTATTACGATATAAACAAACCACACAAACAAAATGTTGTAAGTCTTTCACAAACAGTAGTAATGATTCCAAACTATTATTCCCAGTTAAGCCTGTTGGTATATTGAGCAATCGTGTATTATATATCTTATGCGATGATTTTTTCTCTTGTTCGGTTTTAAAGTTTTACACAAACGCTATTAATTATTGCAAACTTTTGTTCCGAGTTAAACCTCTGGATATATTAAGTGACTATATGTTAGATTGTATACTCTGATAATATTGAATCTCTTGTTTCGAAAAAAAATCTTCACAATTAGCAGAGTTATATGTTTCTAGTTATATGTTTCTAGTTATATGTGTCTAGTTATATGTTTCTACTTATATGTTTCTACTTATATGTTTCTACTTATATGTTTCTACTTATATGTGTCTAGTTATATGTTTCTAGTTATCTGTGAAGTTCATCCGATTACTTTGCCTATTTTCACCACTGAAATCATCGATAGAACAGTGTCACGATACAACAGTGTCACGATACAACAGTGTCACGATACAACAGTGTCACGATACAACAGTGTCACGATACAACAGTGTCACGATACAACAGTGTCACGATACAACAGTGTCACGATACAACAGTGCCACGATACAACAGTGTCACGATACAACAGTGCCACGATACAACAGTGCCACGATACAACAGTGTCACGATACAACAGTGTCACGATACAACAGTGTCACAAGTTCACACTTGATTATCTATTTTAGAAAGTGACTGAATTTGTTAGTGTTTGCGAGTGATGTACTTGATCTAACAGATTGTACCGATTGTATACTATTTTATAATTTCTTTATATACTTTTATTATACTTTTTTCACTCTTATTTAAACACCATTTTCACACTTCTTTCACATTTATTTTACGCTTTTATCACATTGCTTTCACATTTCTTTCACATCTCTTTCACAAATTTTTTTTCACACACTATACGAATTTTGCCATGATTCTTCAACACTTCTTTTATGTTTGTTCCATACTTTTAAACTCTCTCAATATTTTATTATAATGTTTCAATAGTTTTAACAAGAAGTTTTTAAAATACTTTTTTCTTACTCAATTTATACAATGCCTCTTCTGATTAAATTCTTGTTTCATATTTTTAAATAAATGTTCATGCCTTTTTTCTACTTTTTCTCATACTTCATTCATAATCCGTCCATACTTCATTCATAATCCTTCCATACTTCATTCATAATCCTTCCATACTTCATTCATAATCCTTCCATACTTCGTTTATACTTTTTTCTTCAAAAATATATATTTCTTCCACGCACATTCTATAAATAACATTGTATTCTTGGTAAGTAAGTGTTTTTCTTATCAATCCAGGATCGGAGGAAGAAAATAACTGTCCATCTAAATAAAGGTATCTTAATATCTGCGCACTTTATATCGAACTGTACTGAAAAACATTTTATTTACAGTGATTATTCCTCGCCACACAATGCCGACTAGTTATGCCGAGATTCTTTATAACTCCAGGCGTATGACCTAATCTCAAAGACACGAGGCTTGTCATGTCTTGAGTCATTGTGAGGTTTGTTGTGGTCATCCTCCAAGAACATATACAACTAGTCTCATACTCTTCAGTGCCAGCTGTGCACTCTATCCGCTCCACGCCTTTCTAAAACAGGGTAAATCTTCCTATATGCCATGTCGTGTGGCGTTCGTTGTAATGTCTTTCCACAGTCTCATATTTTGTGTGCTGTCCTTAATTTCTGATACCGATGTTCTCCCATGCCACATAGCTAGTTTGTCAAGCATCTTCTCTCTTGTTTTCTCCGTACCTATCCTTTTTTCAATTTGCCTGTTGTTACAATGTTTCATCTTCCCTCATATCAGGATGTACCCCAAAAATGTGGAATGTTTCTTTCTGACGCGGGTAAGCAGTTCTCTTTTACAATTAACTTCTTTCTAGATATCTTCATTATGTTTTTTATCTGTCCATGGTGTTCTTAACATTCTTCTACACAACCGCATCTCTGATGCCTCAATATAATATTTCATTGTTCGGCTGAGCCCCCACGATTCACTTCCATACATCAGGATTATGTATGTATAACTTCTAAGAACTCTCTTTCACACCTCAACTGATAAAGATGTATTGCACATGATGGTATTCATTCATCTTGTGAAATTTTACCTTTGCCTGGGCACTTCTACCTTTTTTTTTCTTTCTTAATATATCTTCCATCTAATGTTAATAATGTACCCAAATATTGGAATATGTTGACTTATTTCAGACTGATCCCTTCTACTTTGATATTGCATTCTGGAGGACAATTAATCTTTGATATTACCATTACTTCATTTTTGTTCCTGTTATTCATACTAAGCCCTTTGTTTTTAATTTCTTGTGCAATGATATTTTGCATTTCTTGTAACTATATCTCATTTTTGACTATCAAAACTGTATCATCAGCGTATGGTATGTTGTTTATAATATGCTCTTCAACTGATATACTTTAAAGCTATAATCAATCTATACTATACGAAGCTACATTTGAACATTTTATTTACTAACATTTCAGAGGTGAGTAAAATATTTATTGGATGACCAGACTTCTTTAACTCGACCATCAACATGATATAGCAGGACGTTTTCAATGACGAATACGTTCTGGAAATAATACGTCAAATAACACACATGAGAGTACGCAACATTTATAAAACTATAATTTTACGCTGTTTTTCGTGAAGCCGAACTTTCAAACGTCGTACGAGCGCTAAATATATTATGAAAGGGACTGTGGGTGTTCTATCCCACGGTTAATGGTACTTTGGGGTGGGGGGGGGGGGTTTGGGGTGATTAATCGCTAGAGTTATCCTTACATTATAAGAAAATGTTTCTTATCTATTATATTTTTATTTTTTATTTTATTCTCACCCAGGCAACGCCGGGTATTACTTCCAGTATCGTATAACTTGTACAGTTATAATAGTTGCGGGCACTATGCAATCTAAAGCTACAAACAACAACAAAAGAGTTAAGAACGCCCCTTGGAAAAGAAGTGCACCATTTTTAAAATAAACAAAAAGCACTTGTGATATACACTCAGCATATACACATTTTGACAAAAGTAAATAAATATCTTACCGTCTATTCACAGCAGTTCGTGGATACGTACGTATATTTAGTTGATGTTAGCGTGTTGCTTCAAGTATTCTAAACCACGCTATAACAGTTATTACAACAATGAGTGCAAAATATCAGCTGTGTTGGGTGGTTTGATCTCTGAATACGCAGCTCAAAGTATCTTGGGTTGTTCCCTGGTCCTGTCACTTACCTAGTCAAACAGGCTATTGATATGCATTCAAGATAGTAGCATCTATAATCAAAATGTTAAAACATCACTGAAACCATCAAATATTGTGATGATTCACAACCTGTGGAGATTGATAGCTTGTCATTCAGTACCAAGGTTACATCAAAGTAAATGTCGCTTACTTACACGAAACACGGTGAATCAAAGCTTGAAAGGGACGCTGTTGACGACTACAACAACGTTTCCATAAATGCTAATTTCTGCACTATTACTTTGAGGATCAAATATTGGTTAACACTACACATGACCGCTTTAGCTGATGGCAACGATAACAATTGTTAATGATTCTGTTACAGCACTGCATAATTATAATATCCAGCAAGGTTTGTGAATTGTGTAAAGATATTACTAACACGGATAGTGCAGACACAATTACTTATGTATCTGAATTTACAACTCTATTGAAAAGTATAGATACATCATTATTCACGTAATTATTTTTCAAAGTTAAATATTTTGTGATGTTATCCCCGTACTCGCAAGAATACTCAACGTTGTTCTACTGTCTCATTTGCTCAAAGAGGAAATGAATGATTATCTTTCCACAGGTGAGTGATGGTTGATAGTATTCACACTTGCTTTTAAGCGTAGAGTTGGGAGCTTCAGTTGTAGTTCTAAGGTGAGATATGTCGCTTGGGTTGCGTTGAGTCCATGTTTACTCAAAGTTATCTTCATATTTTTTATCCACTGTTTTCATTGTCAACCTTTCGCACACAGTAGAGTTCATTCATATCGTCTGATTCCTAATTGTATTTTTCCCCCAAGTGTTCACTTTCTATAATTACTCCAATCCATTGTCACTTCTTATGTTTCCACAATAGATTAGCTTGTGTTTTTTATGTGGTCATTCTGAGAAGCCAATATGTTATGTTTAGAAATTCCTTAAAAAAAGAAAGGGAAAGTTGGAAAGTTGCGTTATTTCTACTTTCCAATAAGAGAAGTTTTGAAGAGGAGGCGAGTGCCACTGAATAATACAATATGAAATACTTGTATTGGAATATCGACAACATCGTTATGATATCTTTCTATGCTGATTTCTCCAATGTGATACACTCCGACCCTACATGTTATGGGCTTTATTATCATTTTTATGTTCTGAGTTTTGCGAACATGTGTGATGGATTTTCACTATGGTAATTATAATCTTGGAACGTTTCAATAACATTTCATTTGAAAAGTTTATATTTTCTGTTCATTTACGGGTGTCATTGAAAGAGTTGGCATCCTTAGCATCGATATTATTCTGATGCAGACATACATTCATTGGGATGGTCATAAACTCGATGAGAGAAGATGTCTCGAATGAAGTCTTGGTATGGCTATCGTACGAATAATAACTGTGGAAATACTATACGTGAATTTGAAAATTAGGTGCAGTATTTTTGTGACGTCATACAGATAATGTGTTTAGAAGTACATACTGCTCAATAAATATCGTGATAAATGGAGACTTTACTGCTCAATAAATATCGTGATAAATGGAGACTTCACTGCTCAATAAATATCGTGATAAATGGAGACTTTACTGCTCAATAAATGTGATAAATGGAGACTTTACTGCTCAATAAATATCGTGATAATTGGAGACTACTGCTCAATAAATGTCGTGATAAATGGAGACTTTACTGCTCAATAAATGTGATAAATGGAGACTTTACTGCTCAATAAATGTCGTGATAAATGGAGACTTTACTGCTCAATAAATATCGTGATAAATGGAGACTTCACTGCTCAATAAATATCGTGATAAATGGAGACTTTACTGCTCAATAAATGTGATAAATGGAGACTTTACTGCTCAATAAATATCGTGATAATTGGAGACTACTGCTCAATAAATGTCGTGATAAATGGAGACTTTACTGTTCAATAAATATCGTGATAAATGGAGACTTTACTGCTCAATAAATGTCGTGATAAATGGAGACTTTACTGCTCAATAAATGTGATAAATGGAGACTTTACTGTTCAATAAATATCGTGATAAACGGAGACTTTACTGCTCAATAAATGTTGTGATAAATGGAGACTTTACTGCTCAATAAATGCGATAAATGGAGACTTTACTGTTCAATAAATATCGTGATAAATGGAGACTTTACTGCTCAATAAATGTCGTGATAAATGTAGACTTTACTGCTCAATAAATATTCTTGTAAATTTGCAGAATTTACTGCTCACAATACAAGGGAATCAGAGATTGTATGTATTTGTAAGTAACGCAACATTACAGAAAACATTAAAAACCCCACAAGAAGCGTATCATCCAAATGACAAAGCAGAACTACTCTTATCTAATGATTAGTGCCCTAACCAAAGTTCAAGTGAAGAGCTGCAGGATCGCATAAACATACTCAATTAAAACTGCATCAATCAAAACATTAAGATCAACACACACAAGAAAAATAAACAGAAGTAATATTTATATGTAGAGAAGCCACTATAATCAACATAATGATAAATGATTACTTACTGATGCAAGTACAGCAATTTATATATGTTAAAAAGCAAATCATAAATTAAATATTCATACCAACATTGTGTTATCAATATCAGATATGGACACTAACAATATAACAAGAGAGAAAGCTGGCTACGTGTGAAATGAGATGTTTAAGTAAAGAACAAACAGAGCAAGAAGAGATCATGTGTGGAATGAACAGATCACACGAAGTGTTGGTATATGGACAAATATATTGAAAAAAACGAGATTGAAATGGTTCAGCCACTTAATAAGAATGAACCCTCATTTGACTGCGCAAAAGCGTACAACATGATAATAGAAACAGCAAAAAACAGATGAAGACCAAAAAGACGGTGGATTGAAGGAGTTAGCAACATTTTGAGACACCACAATATTACTTCACATCACACTACCGAGCGTGCCTGTCATACCATGAAAACAAATCGCCATTCAATACTGCTCGGATACATAGATTAGATAAGATATATAGATAGACAGATAGACAGGCAGGCAGGCAGAAAGAGGTAGACATGCATGTAGATAGATCGACAGACAGACATACAGACATACAGACAGGCAGACAGACAGATAGATAGATAGATAGATAGATAGATAGATAGATAGATAGATAGATAGATAGATAGATATATAGATAGATAGATAGATAGATAGATAGATAGATAGATAGATAGATAGATAGATAGATAGATAGATAGATAGATAGATAGATAGATAGATAGATAGATAGATAGATAGATAGATAGATAGATAGATAGATAGAGAGAGATAGATAGATAGATAGATAGATAGATAGATAGATATATAGATAGATAGATAGATAGATAGATAGATAGATAGATAGATAGATAGATAGATAGATAGATAGATAGATAGATAGATAGATAGATAGATAGATAGATAGATAGATAGATAGATAGATAGATAGATAGATAGATAGATAGATAGATAGATAGATAGATTGATAAATAGATAGATCGATTGAATTATTGATTGATTGATTGATCATCGTCATGCCTCACATGATCTACTCTTGTTCGTGATAGAGCCGTCTATTTCATCCAAATGGCTACTATTATAATAAAGGTTTTGCTAATGCGATAATTCAAAGGATACTTCTTAAGGCTCTGGGAGCTGCAAATATTAGCTTTATTATTCTATGAGTATGCTTACAAAGATTTGGTCAAGCAATATACCTATACAGTGGCTGGAATATAATACGTGTAACTTGATATGCAGTAATATTGTAACGTCTCAGAAAGATGGTAACTCTAGTAATCCATCTTCTACTTCCCTGTCTTCCTTTGCCTCTTTCTGTTTCCATTCTCATGTTTTATACTCGTGTTTGTTGCTGGCTAGTAATGCTTCATTCTCCTTAAGTGGCCGAATCATTTCATTAATTTTTAAGACAAGAATTGAATGTAATAAAAGATTATAAATGGGATTACATAGAAGTTTTAAGTGGGACGAACCAGAGAAACAATAGTTAGTATAACCGACTATTGACAGATAAATATATATAAACATTATTTATATTTGCTTCATATACTACAGCAAGGTCTTTGACAGAATCCAACTTGAAAAATTAATCGAATGTTCTCAAGAAATAGACACAGATGGAAAAAGATATCAGAATGAATAGAAATATATATTGGAAACAGACTGCATCAATAAGGTATAAAACGCTACTCACCATAGGCTTACATAGAAATAAGAAGAGGGGTAAGACAAGGATGTATTTCATGAACCAGCATATTTAATATCAGGAGCCGCGTTAGCGCAGTGGTTAGCGCACTGGCTTCGCATATGAGTGGTCCTGGGTTCATTCCCCAGCTGAGGCGGAAATGTTTTCAGATCGCAACGGCTCCCAGGTCAACCCAGCCTTAAATGGGTACCGGATTAATCCGGGAAGTAAAGACTGCGAGGGAGAGGAGATGGCTACCGCCCTCATTTGCAGAGCCTGTGAAATGTGAGATCGCTAACTTCTCACACCCCTACGGCATTAATAGATGATATGGGTTACTTTACTTTTTTTTTTAAATATTTAATATCTACACAGAGAATATCTTTAAACATATAGAAGGAATGCCAGGACTCAAGATCAGTGGGACAATAATAAACAACCCGAGAGATGCAGACAACACTGTTCTTTTAGCAGAAAGTGATCATCAACTAGATAGATTAACAATAGATCAAGACAATACACCCAAGTTAAGAATAGGTACTGGATATAAATATCGAAAACACAAAAACCATGATAATCAACAACGTCACAGAAGAACGGGTGCTAAACAAACAAAAATACATGGACAAAAACTACAACAAGTACACAATTATCAATATCTTGAACATAATCAAAAATGATGGCAGATGTGGAGCAAAAGTTAAAAGTAGAATAGGAATGGCTAAAAGTACTTTCAATGACATGAGGACAATATTATCATTTAAACCAATTACAAACATGCTAAAAATAAGAATTATAAATTGCTACATCTATTCTATATTAATGTATGGCGATATAAGTGAGAGAGAGCACTATCACTAAATGGACTATTTGCAGTCTAGCAGAGTGCACCACCAAAATAAGAGACAGAGGATGGTGGAGGTCTGTTGCAGCCATCCTTTGTTGCGGAGACGGCACCTCAATGATGATTGATGATGATTAAGTGAGACAATACGCGGAATGGACCAAAACGTCTTTATCCATTTAGGTACTGCATGCTTGTCCAAATATTAATAAAGGACATTTTGTCGATACGTGAATTTCATGCATTGTTCCACATCAATCAGCTATTTAAGCCCTTTTAAATATTTGTTTTCCAATATTTAGTTCCATGTTCGTGAATTACTCAAATAATGACCGAGAATAAGAGAGGAAATATCACTAAAACACTGACTATTGAGATATGTATATATATATATTCATAGACAAATGAATCACTTTACAAAAATGTTAATAGTGCTGTCATATCAAACAATACAATAGGAGCTTTAAAACAATGTAGGAGTTTGACAAGGATGCATAATGTATCCAGTACTTTTCAACATATACTTATATCACATCATAAAGGAGACATTACATGATTTCAACACGTGTATATCTATCGGAGGTCGCCCTATTTGCAACTTGCGTTTCGCTGATGAAATTGATCGTATAGCTGCCAACAACAAGAATTACTAGAGTTAACAGCAAAGCTGGAAAAAGTTACCAGCAAGTACGACATGGAAATCAACACAGCAAAGAGCAAGATCTTGGTAAACAGCAGAGACGCAGAAGAACAGATCAATATCATGACGAATGGACATAAGCTTGAGGTGGTGAATATCTTCAAATACCTCGGATCCAGCATATGCAGCGATGGAAAATGCAAAGCAGAATTAAAAATAAGGCTTGAGTGGCATTAGTATCTATGTCACGGATAACGGTGATTTGGAAAAGTAACATCAGTGTTGGCGTGAAAATAAATCTGTATACGTCGCTGGTGCTTTCTGTTGTGCTGTATGGCTGTGAGAGTTGGACGATCACTGCGAACATGGAGAGACGATTACAGGCTTTCGAGTACAAATGTTACAGAGGAATTCTACGACTTTCCTAAAGAGAGCATAACACAAATGTGTACTAAGAAATAAAGTAGAGATGTATACAGGTGTACAAGAACCATTGTTTTCAATAGTGAAAAGACGATAATTAGCAATGTTTGGACATGTATGCAGACATGATTCCTTGTCAAAATGCAATACAGAAGGGACTCGTCGAAGGTGGGAGAAGCAGAGGACAGATAGAGACATGGACATACAACATCAAGGTATGGACAAGACACGATTTTTCATTACGTATCCGCATCGCTGAAGATAGACATCGCTAGAGGACTCTGTGTCAATTGTGGTACTCAACTACCCTTCACAGACACACACATACATACACACACACGCACGCGTACACACACACACACAGATAGACACGCCCACGCGCACTCGCACACACACACACGCGCGCACTCATGCACATACATACATACATGCACATAAACACACACACACACACACACATATATATATATATATATATATCAGATAAAATATAGGAATTCAAATATTAAGATACTGTAATGTTTCTCTTCCACGTGCACTGTAAAAGAATAATTCCTACTGACTGCATTCGAAACAATTAGAACGTACTTGGAAAAAAAAACATCTTGTATTTCTGATCTCCAACAATGTCTGCTCTATAATACTTTAACGCTGATAAATTGTTTTAAACAAGATAACACATATAAACGAAATGATCATCAGAAGAACATTAGTCCTTCAGTAGACATCATGACACTCAGATATAATTAAATACCTTTTCGTGAACATTCTGAATGGCTACTGGCATGGCTGTCTCCAAAAAACACCAAACATAATTAATTAAGATCCCATTTGTTACGTTTTTTAATTATTGTTGGGTTTCCGTTGGTCACTATTTGCACACTTGGAATCGCGTGTTAAGAACAGCAAAGACGAATTCAAGTATGTAGATATAGTGACCAATGGAACCCTAGCAATAATTAAAAGACAGCGAATGGGATTATACATTCTGTTGGAATGTCATATATAATGCTGACGGTGCCGCTATAGATACATCTTAGGTCAATTCTGTAATAATTATCTGTAAATATTGATGCTGAAAATTGTGAAGAACTGGCTGATGATCGAACTCCCCCCTCCCCTTCCCGCCCACATGTCGTATGACCTCAGTTGGGAAGAGTTATCCCCAGTTTTGGAAGGGGTGAATCCAGTTGTGGAGGGGTGACAACAGTTAGCGAGAGGGTTTCACCAATTGGGGAGGTGATGAAACCAGTTGGGAAGTAGTAGCCCCAGTTGGGGAGGGGTTGTGCCCCATTTGGAGAGAGGATATGCGTATAACACGTTGTGAATCACTGAACTAAATCAGTAGTCACCCTTTTATTATTATTTGTTCATTCGTTCTCATACTCCCGTTGAATCACTCATGTAGCAGGGTAATCGTTATCATACTCCCGTTGAATCTGTGATGTGGCAGGGAAATCGTTCTCATATTCCCGTTGAATAGCTCATGCAGCAGGACAATCGTTCTCATACTCCTTTTAAATCTCTCATGAACCCGGGCAATCGGCCTATAATTGGAGCAGGATGTAGTCCAGAAAACTGGCTGGGCATGTTGTACATTGCGGTTCTATATGCGTTAGTTATCCGACACATCAGACTTCGATAGTATGCTTTCGGTTTGAGTGTCACCACATTCTTGCATAGGATACACACACACAGAGAGAGAGAGGAAGAGAGAGAGCGAGAGAGAGAAAGAGACACTTTCCAGAAATTAGTAACACAAGAAAAAGATCGTCACCATTTTTCCAATGTTTATTTACATGTATTTTTAGAACACACCAATTTTAATGACGTCACACAAGTCAGCAAGTATTACTGTAGTTCTTCTACTTGTCTCCTCGACGGAAATAAACTCTGTGAATGCTGTAATCATGAAAAAGAAGTATTAATTGCGAAAAACTAGTTCAATTGTCACTTAGTCTAACAAATATTATTCTCCATAGCTAGATTTTGTTCGTTAGGGACAATTTTATCAAAAGTCTCGAGTAAATTCAGAATATGAACACAGACATTGAAAACGGCATATCTAATTAATTTAGGCATCATGAATGAACACATAACGTTTATAAAAGAAGATTTGGTAGTCGCTATAGTGTAGTGTTTTAGCAGTGAACAGTCGCCACATAACAATCGCCACATAACAGTCGCCACATAACACAGAACAGCAGAATCAAAACAAAGCAGAATCAGTCTTCTAACGTTTTGTTTTTGATTATTGTTGTGCATTTAGTTGGTCACTATTTACATACTGTGTGCCACCTGGGTGTCGCTTGCCAATGTTGACCAACAAAATGTACGGGAATAATCGAAAACTTGACTCAAAAGGCTTTACTTTAACTGTTGTTAGGTTTTCTATTGACAAATATCACGATTGGTACATATATATCTCTAGCGGTTTTTTCTTTCCGTCAGTTATACAGTTTCTTGTTCTGCGGTAATGTGGTACAGTGACAGTGTGGTGCAGTGTGTGGTACAGTTGTAGTGTGATACAGTGTATGTGTGGTACAGTTGTAGTGTGATACAGTTGATGTGTGGTACAGTGGCAGTGTGGTACAGTTGTAGTGTGATACAGTGTATGTGTGGTACAGTTGTAGTGTGATACAGTTGATGTGTGGTACAGTGGCAGTGTGATACAGTGGCAGTGTGGTACAGTAGCAGTGTAGTACAGTTTGCAGTGTGATACAGTGGCAGTGTGGTACAGTAGCAGTGTAGTACAGCGGCAGTGTGGTACACTGTGGTACAGTGTGGTACAGTGGCAGTGTGGTACAGTGGCAGTGTGGTACAGTTGTAGTGTGATACAGTTGATGTGTGGTACTGTGGCAGTGTGGTACAGTGGCAGAGTGGTACAGTTGATGTGTGGTACAGTGGCAGTGTGATACAGTGGCAGTGTGATACAGTGGCAGTGTGGTACAGTTGGAGTGTGATACAGTTGATGTGTGGTACAGTGGCAGTGTGGTACAGTTGTAGTGTGATACAGTTAATGTGTGGTACAGTGGCAGTGTGGTACAGTGGCAGTGTGGTACAGTGGCAGTGTGATACAGTGGCAGTGTGGTACAGTTGTAGTGTGATACATTTGATGTGTGGTACAGTGGCAGTGTGATACAGTGGCAGTGTGGTACAGTAGCAGTGTAGTACAGTGGCAGTGTGGTACAGTGTGGTACAGTGTGGTACAGTGGCAGTGTGGTACAGTTGCAGTGTGATACAGTGGCATTGTGGTACAGTGGCAGTGTAGTACAGTGGCAGTGTGGTACAGTGGCAGTGTGGTACAGTGTGGTACAGTGGCAGTGTGGTACAGTGGCAGGGTGGTACTGTGTGCTTTCATCATGCTCTTTGCAACAATGTGTGTGGGACTATGTTCTAGTATGATTTCGTCACGTTCTTTCCATCAATGTATGTGGAGGAATATTCTAGTGTGCTTCCATCATGTTTTTACATCCTTGTTTTGTGGAACTACATTCTAATGTAAATTCGTCATTTCTGTACAATAATGTATGTGAAAGTATGTTCTAGTGTGCTTTCATCATGTGCTCCTATTCCTATGACATACTTTTATAATTCTCTTTACATGTGATTTTATGTCATCGTTTTCTCCCTACCTCTGTGGTTGTCTTTGATCATTCCCTTTCCATCTATAACATTTAATCATCTTCAATAATTTTTTCACTTTTGGTTCCATTTCTTCTATTAGTTTCTTTCAGCTTTCTCTTGTCATCTATTGCCTTCTTTCAGTCTTCTCCTGCCATCTATTACTTTCTCTTTCATTATTATCTTCCAATTTCTAAGACTTCCTTTAAAAACTTTCTCCCTATTTCTAATACAGTTTTCAACTGAGATGTTCCTTCATCGTCTATGCTTGCTCTCTGATAACCAACATGAGAGTTAGTGGGATTTCCACCGCGAAACGTGAAATACATTGTGCTCCTCTTTTATAGCGGAAATGCATTTTATTGCGCCTTCCAACCCAGCACATCCGTTTTCGGTAAACTTTCAATTCGAATGAGTTTCTCTAACCTGTAACAGTCTTATTTTATGTCTCCAGACGACGGATGTGTATTTACTCTACGACGTGACGGTCTATAATATATCTGTGCCTTTTGACTTACAGGAAAAATCAAGTACCTGGGTGGCAGTCTCCAAGGAGGCAGTAATCAATCATTTAGACTTCGGTGGACAATGTCTATCTCGCACGAGGTGTTCTGTTGCTAGTGAACTCGTATCTTGTAATTAGACACATTGTCTATGTTCTTTGGAAGACTTACTCTTGTCTCACCTGCTGTGAGCATGGTTCTGGTATAGAAAACATTCTACATTAGTGATTCCCTCGCCTTCTTAGATGTGATGTCATTCACGGACATCTTGAACACCTCGTCCACGCCTGACTGTCTATACATATCTAAGAGCACAATGGGACAGTTATTGCTTCTTTAGCGCGACATTTTTTTCTTGTAGGTTTCTAGAATCGTGTTCTCGAGTTGAACAACGCATTAATTAAGATTTTCTTAAATATATGTACAAATTGCGCAGCCCTCTAGCGTTGTGCTGCCGTCTTATTTTGTTCAATATGTTAGCCTTACGTCTCTGGATATATGCTCACAATTCTCGACCTTTGCGAGTTTGAGATATGACAGCATGGCACATTCATGCCAGAACCTTTCTTGGTTCTGATGCGCTAGTGTTTGTCTGTGAGGACCAACAGTATCATTCAAAGAGCATGCTTGTCTTTTGCAAACGAATGTTCTTCATTCACAATCTACACAACCCTACATGATTCATAAAGTGTTACCCAGACCGCTTCAGAAGACCTTGAAGCAGTGTGTTTCTGTAGTGTTACCCAGACCGCTTCAGAAGATCTTGAAGCAGTGTGTTTCTGTAGTGTTACCCAGACCGCTTCAGAAGATCTTGAAGCAGTGTGTTTCTGTAGTGTTACCCAGACCGCTTCAGAAGATCTTGAAGCAGTGTGTTTCTGTAGTGTGACCCAGACCGCTTCAGAAGATATTGAAGCAGTGTGTTTCTGTAGTGTTACCCAGACCGCTTCAGAAGATATTGAAGCAGTGTGTTTCTGTAGTGTTACCTAGACCGCTTCAGAAGATCTTGAAGCAGTGTGTTTCTGTAGTGTTACCCAGACCGCTTCAGAAGATCTTGAAGCAGTGTGTTTCTGTAGTGTGACCCAGACCGCTTCAGAAGATATTGAAGCAGTGTGTTTCTGTAGTGTTACCCAGACCGCTTCAGAAGATATTGAAGCAGTGTGTTTCTGTAGTGTGACCCAGACCGCTTCAGAAGATATTGAAGCAGTGTGTTTCTGTAGTGTGACCCAGACCGCTTCAGAAGATCTTGAAGCAGTGTGTTTCTGTAGTGTGACCCAGACCGCTTCAGAAGATCTTGAAGCAGTGTGTTTCTGTAGTGTTACCCAGACCGCTTCAGAAGATCTTGAAGCAGTGTGTTTCTGTAGTGTGACCCAGACCGCTTCAGAAGATCTTGAAGCAGTGTGTTTCTGTAGTGTTACCCAGACCGCTTCAGAAGATCTTGAAGCAGTGTGTTTCTGTAGTGTTACCCAGACCGCTTCAGAAGATCTTGAAGCAGTGTGTTTCTGTAGTGTGACCCAGACCGCTTCAGAAGATATTGAAGCAGTGTGTTTCTGTAGTGTTACCCAGACCGCTTCAGAAGATCTTGAAGCAGTGTGTTTCTGTAGTGTTACCCAGACCGCTTCAGAAGATCTTGAAGCAGTGTGTTTCTGTAGTGTTACCCAGACCGCTTCAGAAGATCTTGAAGCAGTGTGTTTCTGTAGTGCGCAACGACGAGGTGTTTTTGGATCGTGGTTACTCACTTATCATTAGTCTTCACTAGAGCCATTCGAATCCTTTGCACTCAGATCTACATATATTCAAACAGATATATTCATATTTCATTGCTAACTTCCAACTATTCAAATTTGACGCTTCAATCTACAAGAATCGTAATTTATATTTTGTACTTTACACTTCGTTTCTGACATTTCACTCTTTGCATGCAGGAAAATACCTTACTTAAGACCATACATCTCTCACTTCACAATTCACAAGCGTCACTACACACGTCCCAAAATTACTTTATATGACTCACACTTTATGTCTCACACTTGGCATTTATACTAAACTTCTCATACTTCAGTGTTCATGTTCCACATTCAACATTTCACATTTCATCTCTCAGTGTTTATGTCCCACACTTCGCATCTCGTCTCACACTTCACTCCTGGCATTAAACACTAAACGTCACAAGTCACATCCCACATTTGAAGCCCCACACTACACCTTTCACGTCGTACACCTCCCGTCTCACACTTCACTCCTGGCATTAAACACTAAACGTCACAAGTCACATCCCACATTTGAAGCCCCACACTACACCTTTCACGTCGTACACCTCCCGTCTCACACTTCATGTCTCAGACTTCACGTCTCACACTTCACGTCTCACATTTCACACTTCACGTATCACAATTTCCGTCTCAATCATCACGTTCCACGCTTTACTTACTTCACTTACGCATACGTGACTTATTGCGATGCCTTCCATCCCTTGTCAGCGCAGTAAGTGGTGCAAGCCTGAACATAATCAATATTCTTGAGAGCTGGACAAGTTGGACACAACTGAGCTACATTATATTTGTCGAAAACAGAATTTTGCTGCCTGAAATAAATGATATCTTGTTACAATACCCACTGTATATTGATGCTATCAACAACAGACCTCAATAACGACACAGTTTGTGATATTTTTACATAACAAATCAATGAGCACAAATCACAGGTCATTAGAATTACGTATCACATGACATGAGAACTGCGTATCACATGACATGAGAACTATGCATCACATGAAATGAGAACTACGTATCACATGACATGAGAACTATGTATGACATGACATGAGAGTTACGAATGAATACAATAATCTTATCTTAACAATCATCCTCAGTGGATGCAGATATCGTTGACGATAACACTACAGAGGTTGATGTAACAAGGGATACATCTTCCAGTGCAGGGTAACAACCCTAAACAGAAAGTAGGTGGCTGGGGTAACACTGGGCAAAATGTCAAGAAATACAAAAATAGGTAGGTGTGTTACCAAAATAATAAAAATCTGGCTTTCACTGTCCATTTTTTACTTTGTTGCCATTATGTGTGTGCTCATTCATTTGGAAGGATCGTAGACCAGCCGATGCATCAGTTAAGTTATTGCACTTTTTTATTCTCATATATCACCATTATCTGCTCATATTCTCTTCCTGCTGTTTGCTCTTTTTCTTCTGTTCCTGCCTTTTTGGCCTCTTTCTCTCTCCCCTTTCTCTCTCTCCCACCTGATCACTCGTGCCATCTCATTTTGCTCTTCCCTTACATCATGATTGCTTGTCTATAGCATTCACTCTCTGTTGCCACTTTTGAGGTGAGTATTTTTAATGTACTTTTAATTTACTTTCTACCATATCTTTTCCTTTGTCCATCTCACTTTCTTCAGTTTATTTTCTCCTCCCTACTTACTACTAACTTCTCCACATACGCTTTTCTCACCTGTCATGCTTCCACATATTTACTTCCCTCATTACCTATCTGATATTGTCCTCATTATAACCCTATTTGTCTCCATGTAAGATTTGTTTTATTGTGGTCATTTGTTTGTCCTGATGAAGGCTTTATAGTCGAAACGTCATCTGTCCCTGTATCTCGTTGTTAAGTTGTTTTATGTTTTATTTTGGTAACACACGTACCTATTTTTGTATATCTTGACATATTGATGTAACAATCAACATTGGTCATTCGTCATCAACGCTGTGCTTGGGTTTTTCCGCAAATTCGGTGGGAAAGCTGTCAATGAATCCAGCAGTGAACAGACACGATGGAGATAAAGGCTGTCACGGAAGAGCTGACATTGCTATGTCACAGAGCTAGCTATTCGTGCATGCATATTTAGTAACTCAATGAGAATGACCTAGCAGTCTCCCAATATTGACCTGTTATTTTTTTTTGTTTGATGGTAAATTTAATATTACACTATGTACACGTCGTGGCGATATCACGATATATTCTTATTTTTCGGCGATCTTCACTAGTTCAGGTTGGGACTCCGGATTCTATGATATAGACATCTATATGTTTTAGAGTTTCCTATGTGCCATACAGAACAAGACATATGACCGTTATCACTGGGTCTCAAGTGCTTTCCTGCAACTCCAATCATTCAGTATTGGCAGCTTCTTTGTATATCCTATCTTCTTCTTCTGCTTTAGTTACCAAACTAATACAGATTAATCTGTAACTAAACCTATACTTGAAGGTACACCTATACTTAAACATATACCTTTAATTAAAGCTATAAGTATGCTTAAACATATAGCTTACATATACCTAAATATTCATCTATACTTAAATCAATACCTATACTTAAACATACTTATACTTAATTAAAGCTATAACTATACTTAAAACTATACCTATACCTAAAAATATACCTATACTTAAAACAATGCATATACCTAAAAATATGCCTATACTTGAAGCAATATCTATACTTAAAACAATACATACAATTAAACATATATCTATATTTAAACCTATACTTAAACATAATTCTATACTTAAACAAATATATACTTAAACATATACCTAAAACTGCACTTAAACATATACCTTTAATTAAAGCTGTAACTATACTTAAACCTATAGCCTAACTATACCTAAATATACACCTATTCTTGAATCAATACCTATACTTAAATCTATACCTATACGTAAATCAATAATTATACTTAAAGCATTACCTATACTTACATATATAGGGCTAACCTATACGTAAAGCAATACCTATATTTAAATCAATACCTATAACTATACATATATATATAATTAAACATATACTTTAAAAAAAATTTATACTTAAACATATATCTATACTTAAACTTATACTTAAACATGCTTCTTCTTCTTCCACGATCAATCTATCCAGTCAGATATTGGACATGTCTAGAGAGGTTTGTTTTACAGCCGGTCAGATGTTATGTACATGTTATGTATAGACATGTCGGGTTCCCGTAACGTATATTTTAAAGCCAAAGATCAACTTTATATGGAGGTACATTCCAACTACAGAAAAAAAATATATAGAGTAGCACCTGCTGTCTATGCGAAAAAAACCTCTGAATACTGGATAGAGTAAGAATAAAAATGAAGAAATCATATGATATGATATATGATAAAAAGACCCATATCACGTTATTGTCATAGAAGTGCCATATTAGAGAAACCAGGGCTTGTGCCGTAGAAATTTCATATTAGAGCGTTAGTGTCGTAGAAGTGTCATATTAGAGAGTTAGTGTCGTAGAAGTGTCATATTAGAGAAACCAGGGCTTCTGCCGTAGAAATTTCATATTAGAGCGTTAGTGTCGTAGAAGTGTCATATTAGAGAGTTAGTGTCGTAAATGTGTCATATTAGAGAAACCAGGGCTTGTGCCGTAGAAATTTCATATTAGAGCGTTAGTGTCGTAGAAGTGCCATATTAGAGAAACCAGGGCTTGTGCCGTAGAAATTTCATATTAGATAGTTAGTGTCGTAGAAATATCATATTAGAGCGTTATTGTCGTAGAAGTGTTATTATAGAGCGTTAGTGTCGTAGAAGTATTATATTAGAGCGTAAGTATCGTAGAAGTGTCATTATAGAGCGTTAGTGTCGTAGAAGTGTTATTATAGAGCGTTAGTGTCGTAGAAGTGTCATATTAGAGCATTAGTGTCGTAGAAGTGTCATTATAGAGCGTTAGTGTCGTAAAAGTGTCAATATAGAGCGTTAGTGTCGTAGAAGTGTCATTATAGAGCGTTAGTGTCGTAGAAGTGTCATATTAGAGCGTTAGTGTCGTAGAAATGTCATATTAGATCGTTAGTGTCGGAGAAGTGTCATATTAGAGAGTTAGTGTCGTAGAAGTGTCACATTAGAGAGTTAGTGTCGTAGAAGTGTCATAATAGAGCGTTAGTGTCGTAGAAGTGACATATTATAGCGTTAGTTTCGTAGAAGTGTCATATTAGAGAGTTAGTGTCGTAGAAGTGTCATATTATAGAATTAGTGTCGTAGAAGTATCATATTAGAGCGTTAGTATCGTAGAAGTGTCATATTAGAGAGTTAGTGTCGTAGAAGTGTCATATTATAGAATTAGTGTCGTAGAAGTGTCATATTAGAGCGTTAGTGTCGTAGAAGTGTCATATTAGAGAGTTAGTGTCGTAAAAGTGTCATATTAGAGAAACCAGGGCTTGTGCCGTAGAAATTTCATATTAGAGCGTTAGTGTCGTAGAAGTGCCATATTAGAGAAACCAGGGCTTGTGCCGTAGAAATTTCATATTAGATAGTTAGTGTCGTAGAAATATCATATTAGAGCGTTATTGTCGTAGAAGTGTCATTATAGAGCGTTAGTGTCGTATTAGAGCGTTAGTATCGTAGAAGTGTCATTATAGAGCGTTAGTGTCGTAGAAGTGTTATTATAGAGCGTTAGTGTCGTAGAAGTATCATATTAGAGCGTTAGTATCGTAGAAGTGTCATTATAGAGCGTTAGTGTCGTAGAAGTATCATATTATAGAGTTAGTGTCGTAGAAGTATCATATTAGAGAGTTAGTGTCGTAGAAGTGTTTTATTAAAGAGAGTTAGTGTCGATGTGTCATATTTGAGAGTTAGTGTCGTAGAAGTGTCATATTAGACGTAGTATTAAAACGTAATTGCATTTAATTTTGTGATTCCATGATTTCCTCTTTCAGTCTCATTTCCTCCCCCCCCCCCGTAGTTGTTCCTTGTAAAATAGTTTTCTAAAGTCAGTCACGTTGTTTTATATGTCTAAACAAGAAATGTTATGCCGTTTAATTATCTTCAACGGTGGTTCTTGATAAGCTGCAAGTTTACCTATGTACAGTTAAACAATCTTATGTTCCACATTACTGATTTTTAACAGAAGTCTGTAGCACTAGTATTCATAAACCTGAATCATCTTTTCTGAGTCTGTATATAGTGACAGTTCTATATGCACTAGCCATATATATAGTTTGATCTTCCTTTTCCAGAACATATCCACCTTGCCATGGCAGCCATTGCCATCTCGAGTGTTATCTCGATACATTTTCAATATTATTCGATGCTGTGGCAACCAATAACATTTCTTTAAAAAAGCACTGGTTCCGCCAAGTTCTGTAACAGAGACGACACCCAGACTCAGGTAAGATCTTATTTGGGCATGATTGAAGGCAGGCATGTTTAGTCCCAGAATGGAGGTATGCAAGTGCACAGGTATCAAATAAATACCATTTCATACCAGAGGAATAGCGCACATTTCTGGGCCAACTATCTCATCATTCTTCTGTCCGATTTGTTGACTCATCCAGACTGATGACACATCTAGTATTCCCGTCACCTTCGAGTCTGTCACATCCGCAGTGATGGCACATCTAGTATTCCCGTCACCTTCGAGTCTGTCACATCCGCAGTGATGGCACATCTAGCCTTCCCGTCACCTTGGAGTCTGGTTCATCCGCAGTGATGGCACATCTATCATTACCCATCACCTTGGAGCCTGCCACAAAACGACAAAAGTGCAATGTCCGCTGACTTGCGTCTCCTCATCAACCATGGGGGATTATTTGAAAGAAACAAAAGTAAGACATTGATACAAGATGTGATAATGATGATTTTCTTCAAATAATGATGATTTTTCTTCCGGTGTTACAGGTTGCCAGTCTACCCTAAACTTTCCTTAGTTTCCTCCTACGACATGCATATAAAAAAGACAGTACTTCAACTATTTTCTCCCTAAACTAGAAGTCCATGCACAGGTTGCCACAAGAGCATCAAATGGATGAAGATATGCATGCGTTTGAATCAATGAATATAGTTAGCGGATCTTTTTCTAATTTGTGTAAATTCAAAGTTGGCAACGTCGTAACAATTCAGAAGACAAATTCATGTTTAAATATACTATACTTACTTTACTGTTGTCGCTCCTGACAAAGCTGCAGTGATGCCACTAGCAAGTTTAGAGACAGTTTGAAGAAGACCATCAAGTACACCGATGATGGGTGTTAAAAGTAAACTAAGCAGTTGGCCTATTGGGCCTAGGCCAGCCAGAAATCCAGTTAACATTCCCTTCGGTCCGAGAAGAGTGCCTGAAAGTCCTCCTCCTGCGCCAATAATCCCTGTTACTGTACCTAAAATTCCTCCCAGTCCTTGTTCGCCAAGAAGACCTTCTACAACCCCTCCTACAAGATTGACTCCAGGAATCGCACCAACCACTTGACCTATTGCACCTAAATCTAAAAGACCTCCGGATCTCTTGTCTACATCCACAGGATCACTCAAAACCGACGAGTTTACAACAAGCAGGAGTACTAGGAAGCTAAATGATTGCATCTGTAGAAGATACAGTGTTAGACGACGTAAGGTATAGTTCACACATACACATATAATGTTAGACGGTGTAAGGTATACTTTACAAATACAATGTTAGACGGTGTAAGGTATAGTTTACAAATGCAAAGTCAGACGGTGTAAAGTATAGTTCACAAATACAATGTTAGACTGAGTAAGGTATAGTTTACACATACAATATTAGACTGTGTACGGTATAGTTCACATATCCAATATTCTAATGTGTAAGGTATAGTTCACACAAACAATGTTAAACAGTATAAGGTATAGTTCACACATCTACATGCAATATTAGAAGGTGTACGGTATAGTTTACACACTCACATACACAACTCGACTGTGTAAGGTATAGTTAAAACACACATATACATAGTTCGAATATTTAGAATATATTTCACGCACACGCACAAATAATGTTAGTATATTTAATGCACAATTCACATATCCACACACATACAATGTTAGAATGTTTAATGTATAGTTCAAACAATCTATCTAGATCTTAGCGCTGATGAGAGCATGAAAACATATGGTGCGAAGTCAGGAAATCATAAAAACAAATGGTACGAAGTCACGAAATCATGAAAACATATGGTACGAAGTCACGAAATCATGAAAACATATGGTGCGAAGGAATTATAGCGAGTCTAAACTGTACCTAGATTGTCGTTCCATGCCATTTTATGCAATGGTAAAATTGCTGAAAACTCTACAGATCTTCTCTTCCAGTTATTTCGAATATTTCTCTGATTTTACTATCAATGCATATCTCTTGCGATAGCATAACTGCCTTAATCAGATTATATCATGTTTCTTCCCTTCTCTAACTTAATCATATTTCTCTCAATTTTACATTAATCCGAGTAAATCATATCCCTTTCATTTTCTACATTAATCCGAGTAGGCTATATGGCTTTGTTTTTTCTACTTTAATCAGAGTAGATCATATCCCTCTCATGTTCTACCTTTTTTCAGAGTAGATCATATCCCTCTCATGTTCTACCTTTTTTCAGAGTAGATCATATCCCTCTCATGTTCTACCTTTTTTCAGAGTAGATCATATCCCTCTCATGTTCTACCTTTTTTCAGAGTAGAACATATCCCTCTCATTTTCTACACATAATTAATAAATCAAATAAGATCTTGCACAGTTTCTCATCACAGTCTTCACTTTTTTCTTTTGCATTTAATATTTCAAATCTCATGCAGATTATACACAAATGTTTACAGTAAATGTTGGAATCTTGTTGTCACTTCAACTCCCCCCTCCCTTCCAATGTCTCTGCGCCATATACAAAATTGTGTACGTAGATGTTAATGCAACTTAATTCGGTATGTTGTATTCCGTTTGTTGCATTACATTTTTCTTCAGTGTATAGACTGTTCAAACACATGATGATGATGATGGTGATGATAGTAACTCAAGATTGCCATATTATACATTCTAACCATCCCGCCTGATTCTTCAAGATTATAGGTATACGTGTATTTCTTATGCCTGATTCTACAAGATTACATTTATACTTTTTATACATATATAAAAAGTATATATTTATACATATACCTGATTACAGGTATATTTACGTGTAACTCATCTGTCTGGTTTTAAAAGAATATACGTATACCTGTATCTCTTATGTCTGATTCTTTATAATAACAGCTATACATACTTGTAACTCTCATGTATGACTCTAGAAGATTACAGGTATACGTGTAACTCCTCTGTCCGATTCTACAAGACTAGAGGCATACATAATTATCATTCTCCTGGTTTATTCTAGAAGAGTATGTGTATACGTGTAACTATATTTTCTTATTATACACAATTACTGGTATACTTGTAATTCTTCTAATTCTACACGATTACAAGTACACTTCTAACTCTCCTTTATGATTCTTGAAGATTACGGTTATACTGGTAACTATATTTTCTGATTCTATAAGATTTATGGTATCTTTGTAACTTTCCTGTCTGATTCTATAAGATTACTGGTATATTTGTAACTTTCCTGTCTGATTCTATAAGATTACTGGTATATTTGTAACTTTCCTGTCTGATTCTATAAGATTACTGGTATATTTGTAACTTTCCTGTCTGATTCTATAAGATTACTGGTATACCTGTAACTAACTGAAACACATGGTTGAGTAAATTATTAAATAAATTACAAGCCAGAAATACATAGGTTGAAATTGCTTAGATGATTGACGTCATTGCACTCAGGTTGCCCACGAAGTACTACGTCACTCTCAACAAAGTTGACCTTTCGAGAGTACCACTTATAGAATGTAACTCCGTAGCATCAAGTGAAGATCCCCGGAGATCTGCGAAACATCACTTTATGAACATGTTACTCTTCTGTTACGAAGTGTTTAGTTAGTGATAAAATCGAAACAGTAGCAGAAAATTATTTGTGAATTAATTTAGCCCAAGTTATGATTGAAGTTATGATTGAAGTTATGATTGAAGTAATAAGTCAAGGTTATCATCAGTGTACATCAGTCAAGTTTATATATGTTCAAATCTTCGTCTCGGTAATTTCGGCAGAATGCAACGACGAACAGCTCCAGTTCTGCGTAGATTAACCGGTATTTTCGTATGTCGATTATAGTGTGTTATTGTGCATATGTAATGAGACACAAGTAACATTCAACAACTATTTTGCAAGGAACCGCCTAGAGTGGGATGGGAAAAAAGGCTAATAATTAAAATCAGGGTTTGACAACATAAAATAATTAGTCTGAGAATTATTTTTCTACACTCATCCGAATGACTGAAGACATGGGTATTTGCAGAGCTTTTGTACTGGTGTTTCCGGTACGATCCTAACGGGTCATGTGTCTTTTTGTTATATTACTATTATACCTATTATGTGTCTCTTTCCGGACTGTCCCAATCTTTACTGGATTATTCAATGGCACTCTTGACTGCGACTATGATTCACACTTCTGAAAATCGTCATATCTAATCCACTACATTTACTATGAAAAATCTACTGCATTGACTATGTCGGAACAATCCATTGTTACTGTGGAAACACTCGCCAATATATCTTCTCGCTCATTATCTTATCAACCGATGTCGGGACACGAAAATGAAGGTAATCTTTGTGATTACATATTGTCCTGAAACTCCACAAATACAAGTATAATTCATGAAATTATTTATAATGAAAGATTAAATATTTATGCGAACAACAAACATACACATACGTTTCAAATTTTTCAATAATTGCGGTGATGATTCGAGACTTCACATTTGAACCAACAGAAGGGGCGTAAGTGGAGATTTCATGTTTTATTCTACCAGAGTGTGAAGTGTGATCTCTGTTGTTGGGAAACCCTTCACAAGCTGACGTGTTATATTTTACTGTACATCTCTGAAGATTATCAGATTAGCCGCGAACATTGATAATATAAAACATGTTGGCTAATGGGAAAAGCAAATCCTCTAACATAACGTATTTGACTATTTCCTTGATTGTTAATGGCTGTCACATGAAGTATGATCAAGTGACCAATGAAAATCATGGGAATACTCAAATGAGTCATTAAGAAAGATTGTTTTTAAATAGCCACTAGGTTTTATATTGATAATTGGTCACATATTATCGTGTCTATTTTCTCGTTCTATACCAAACCAATGGCAGTGTTACATTTATTACATTTGTGTGTTCTAGTAACCTCTAAATTAACTGAGAGAGTGCGACTTCAACCAGAGGGAGTGATTATACTTTGTACTACTGCCTCACAGCAAAGCTGCGATATTTAAGCCTTTCGGCATAGAACTTTCTATTTCTTGATAAGCGTGTCACATTGACTGTATATCCATATCCATAGACATTGTTTTATGGATATCACTTTTAATACATCAGTGACAAAGCAAATACGTGTGAATAAATCTTGACCGATCAATTTTTTATGTTGTCTGTCCGTCATTATTTTTCTCCTCCTCTTTTTGTACCACCTTTTACTGCACTCCACATTATTGTTTTTGACAGGGGATTATATCACTTGCACCAAAAAAAATGCAAATTGCCACAGTTTTACTATCTAAAGCAGTGTTTCTCTTGTACTTCTATGCATCTCTATATTATTTCTGACGTATACATTTGTCTTATGTTCTCTATATAAAATGTGCACATTATGTCTATAACACTCGCTTTCGAAGACATCCGACTGTCGATGTCCAACTCTCACAACCGTACACATAATAGACACAGCTAGTGAGTTATAAATCTTGATCTTCATTCTAAAACTATACTTTTTTTGTCATGTTTAATTTAGCCTTAACCGTGACATAGATTAACATAACATGAGATAGTCTGACATAACCTGACATAACATGGCACATTATGATATAACCTGACATAACATGACACATTATGACATAACCTGACATAACATGACACATTATGACATAGCCTGACATAACATGACACATTATGATTTAGCCTGACATAACTTGACATAGATTTTCGAGTCTGCGTATCTTAAATCAAGTATACAAAAATAAATGGGACATATGGATACGAAAACAACATCAACAGAAACATATAATAATCAACAGAAACATATAATAATCAACAGAAACATATAATAATCAACAGAACTAAGCAGAAATCAATACTAGGCATAAAATTATGTCGAAAAAATTCTTCGACAAGTCAACAGTTTGCTATAGTTATACATAGCGTTAGTTAAACGTTTCATTTTTGTGTTATGCTAGCAGATTGCTTGTGAATGCGTGTAGAACGATGTATACAGAGCTACGTGAGAAGAATGGATTACTCTAAGACTGACCGAGGAAATTCTAGAAACGCAGATACAAGTAGAAACATCATCCAACCATCAATGTTATCAGCAAAAAATGTTCTAACCATCACTATTTCAAAGAAAAACTATTCCAACCATCAATGTTATCAGCAAAAAATGTTCTAACCATCACTATTTCAAAGAAAAACTATTCCAACCATCAATGTTATCAGCAAAAAATGTTCTAACCATCACTATTTCAAAGAAAAACTATTCCAACCATCAATGTTATCAGCAAATAATGTTCTAACCATCACTATTTCAAAGAAAAACTATTCCAACCATCAATGTTATCAGCAAAAAATGTTCTAACCATCACTATTTCAAAGAAAAACTATTCCAACCATCAATGTTATCAGCAAAAAATGTTCTAACCATCACTATTTCAAAGAAAAACTATTCCAACCATCAATGTTATCAGCAAATAATGTTCTAACCATCACTATTTCAAAGAAAAACTATTCCAACCATCAATGTTATCAGCAAAAAATGTTCTAACCATCACTATTTCAAAGAAAAACTATTCCAACCATCAATGTTATCAGCAAAAAATGTTCTAACCATCACTATTTCAAAGAAAAACTATTCCAACCATCAATGTTATCAGCAAAAAATGTTCTAACCATCACTATTTCAAAGAAAAACTATTCCAACCATCAATGTTATCAGCAAAAAATGTTCTAACCATCACTATTTCAAAGAAAAACTATTCCAACCATCAATGTTATCAGCAAAAAATGTTCTAACCATCACTATTTCAAAGAAAAACTATTCCAACCATCAATGTTATCAGCAAAAAATGTTCTAACCATCACTATTTCAAAGAAAAACTATTCCAACCATCAATGTTATCAGCAAAAAATGTTCTAACCATCACTATTTCAAAAACACTATTCCAACCATCAATGTTATCAGCAAAAAATGTTCTAACCATCACTATTTCAAAGAAAAACTATTCCAACCATCAATGTTATCAGCAAGAAATGTTCTAACCATCACTATTTCAAAGAAAAACTATTCCAACCATCAATGTTATCAGCAAAAAATGTTCTAACCATCACTATTTCAAAGAAAAACTATTCCAACCATCAATATTATCAGCAAAAGCTATTCGAGCCATCAATATTATCAGAAAAAACTATTCAAACCATCAATATTACCAGCAAAATCAAATACAAACTGCAAAGGATAATTTTAAAGTGCTACATTTTCTATAAATTGATTTGTCTTTCAGAAAGATGGATAATGGACAAACAACTGCATGATAGAACTGATGTATTTGAGATGAGGATATATACAGAAGAATAGGATGAAATTTATGGAAAGAGGAGAAAGCAAAGAGTTTCTGATAAACTTGAGTATGAAAACAAGAACAATTAAAATAAATATAAAACTCACACAAGTAAACTATTTTGAACTCTGGTCTATAGCGAATTTATGTTGGTCACTTTGAGAACGCATGTCCTTCTGCATCCCAAAATTTAGCAGTATCTTTGGTAGCGATGATCTGAGATAAGTACCTCACGACCAGCACAAATAAATGAATGCATGAAAGTAGTAACGCAATGTACACTAGCTCTGTCACTAGTTCTGCCAAGTACAGATGTATCCGAAGTTGTTCTTTTGTTATCTGAATCGCATCACACGGACAGGACATAGTGCATTCATCAAGGTGACAGACAGAGGATATTGGCGATTCCTTGCTATCTTCGATACGTAAACACCATACTTGATGAGTACTGATTGATGGTTCACGAATTATACAATAAAATACTTGATGACCATTGGTTTATGATTTACGAATTACGCAATAAAATACATGATGACCACTGGTTTATGATTTACGAATTACGCAATAAAATACATGATGACCACTGATTTATGGCCTTCTAATTATGGAATAAAATACTTGATGGCCACTGATTGCACTGGTAAAATAACACGCTTAGACACAGTAATGAACTTACTACTTCATGCGGGCAAAGTAAATCACTTAACTACTACGTCTGGAAAATCCCAATAAACAAGCTCGTAGATAAGGGAGGATGTATTTGAGGATTATCAAGTTTCCCCATAACACATCAAGTGTCCTGATAAGGAAATCAAGTTTCCCCATACGATATCAAGGGTCCCGATAAGGAAATCAAGTTTCCCCATAAGATATCAAGTATCCCGTTAAGGAAATCAAGTCTCCCCATAAGAATTCCTAAGCATGACTTTTAGCACTAAGAATTTTTTTTTAAATAATATAGAAACCCCCACAACCCACCCCCTTCCTTTTCATATTTATAATTATAACCATTTATCACAAAAAACATAAAAATTTATCATGAGAAAACAAAGAATAATATGCGAAGCACAACAAAAGATGTTATTTTTAGGTGCAATAATTGTATAACCCACATCACACTTTTACTGATGAAGTATCTACGAGTCTGACCATGAATATTTGAAGTGAACGTTAATCAAATTCAAAGCAGAGATTACAAGAGTACAGATTGAATAGCAAGCTTCTAAACTGGTTTAATCGCTGTTAACACATGAGACAGTTACTACAGCTGGTGACATCGATAATAAAATTCTGATAGCCATTTTTCAGTCTGTCAATCATTAATATTTGCCTAAACGTGGATCGTTCCAACATGAGATCGTTCTAACAGATAATTTAAACACCAATAGTTCTGTTACTTCTAATTCAATGTATCATACAAAATGTAGATATATCTATAGTTGAAATATCATTTCTCATAGTTTAAGTCGTACTCTGAGCATTCAGTCGCATTTGTCATATGAACTGAACAGTAAGGTAGGTTGTATTCACTGTCGTATTAATCTCTCCTTGTATATTGTTTCGGTAATGCTTTTGGCTATTTTGAAACATAAATTAAAAGGAGAATAAAATGGCTAAAAGTACTTTCAATGACATGAGGAAAATATTGAAATCTAAATAAATTACTAACAAACTAAACTTATGAATTATACATGCTACATCTATTCTATATTGGAGTATGGCTCAGAAACATGGACAATGAACACATTGGAAGACAGAATTGATGAAATGGGTGTTATGTTTATTAGACCACGAATATTTATTTACTTAAATATTAACTAATTTAGGACGGTTTTTGGAGAGTTGTGGAGGGAGGTGACAGAAACTGGGGTTATGAATGGGAACAGTTTATGTAAAACGGGCTAACTTTAAGTAATAAATATATATTTGTGGATTGGTGAACATAGCAAAGGTAGATAATTATAGACGGTAGGCACCAAATTTTGGATTGAAACTGTTGGATATATTAAAGAAAAGACACATTGCTGAAGACATTATTTCTGAGTAACGTCTAGGTGGAGGGGAACATAACGTAGGTAGAGATACAAGTGAGAGAGAAATATCACGACATTGGCAGGTTGCAGTGTAGCAGAGTACACCACCAAGGCAAGAGACATGGGATGCTAGAGGGCTATATCGGCTTATCGTCATTATGGTGACGACAATTGTTAATGTGTATTGGATATTTTACTGACTATTGTAGATCATACATAGCAGCAGGTTTGAGAAAACACAAGACAGCACACGATTGCAACACCTATTCTGCGACTTCTTTTACATGATGTGGAACACGGCGGCATACGATGGCAACACCGGCCCTAAGATTTCTTGTGTGTGCTGTAAAATACATAACACGATGACACTAACTGCCTTGATATTTCTTGTACATACTGTAAAAGACAGCAGACGATGATGTCACCGGTCCTTATATTTCATGTATATGCTATAGATGACAGCACACAATGGCAACACTGGAGTGAGATATCGTGTACATGCCGTGGAAGACAGCACATGATGGCAACACTGGAGTGAGATATCTTGTACATGCTATAGAAGACACCACATGATGGCAACACTGGACTGAGATATCTTGGTCATGCCGTGGAAGACTGTGTGACTCAAATTAATCTAGCTGCTACATCCATCATCATCATTATCATCATCATCTTATATTGGATGTTTACATTCTCTTTTAGAATGATGTGACCTAAGGTGACCGTATAAGGTTTAATTCACGCCGTAGGCAATTTGTTAAATGATTGTCACATGATTACCATGACCTGGGCCGTTCTTAGGCCATTGCAACCTATGCGGCCGCATTGTGACCCGCACTTCATAGGCCCATAAATTAATATTAGAATTTATTTTATTATCCTCTTCCCTACCCAGACTGGGCCCCGCGCAATCCGTTTCGCATTAGGCCCCTCAATTGTTAGGACCGGCCCTGACCATGACAACGGTAGATATTTGCCAAATGATTTATTCAATACTTGTAACATATCTCATTTAGCGATCACTCAATCATGTTTTGGCTGTAGTTGTTGTTTTTTTCTAAGCAATTACGTTCAGTAGGTTGTCATTACTGTCTGAATAGTCTAGATGTGCGGTTGGATACCGTGGGGTGTAAACTTGATACCTTGCCTTTCAGGACTCACTCTGTACCACTCTGTCACAGAGCCTGATCGTTTTGAAGTTTTCTTGTTCAAGAAATACTACTGCCCATACGATATTAATTTTCTAGAATATAGAACTAAAATGATGTATATCAGGATATTCGTTATGCATCTTAACGAGATAACACATTTTCGCTCTGGAATACACTAGTTTATTGTATTTTGGGTGTTTAATAGCGAGTCTCTTGTTGATTATATTCCTTTGGACTCCATAGTTAGAGAGGAGACCATAGTTAGTTAGTTAGTTTGTCGTCGGATCATCATCACTGCAAACTGGACACGTCCATAGTTGCGCCGTTCTCTCTTTGAGTGTATCCGCCATTACACTTCTGCTGACAGTACCGGTCCTATGCTGGTTGAACATCATTCTTCGGCGCCCTCCAAAATGGTCACTTCTAGCAACACCGCATTTCAATCCCTGATCGTTAATCCTGACCATTGATAAGGAATCATCATCCACATAAGTGTCACTCTCGCGTGCTAAATCTCTTAAGGAGTTCAAAAGGTCAGCGCGATTCATTGCCCAATCGCCCTGTGCCACAATAAATCATGGCGCCAATTGATCCTCTCTTTCATTGCATTGAACACCCACATGTCCCAGCACGAAAATAAATGTAACTACTTTCAACCTCGCCTTTCTCAAGGCCTCAATCCACTGCTCGCGAACGAGACCCACTTGTACCTTCCTAATCATACTCATAGAGTCACTCAAGATGCAGACCTGCGTTACCTTCTGTGTGCCTACCCACTCAAATACCATGGTCACCATAGTCTCCATGATCATACTAGTCATAGTGATCGAAAAGGCATCACTCTCCACTGAGCTGTGAAGGCCCAAGCACTGCGAACATGTTTAATCACAGATCCATCAGTCAAATAACATAAGGAATCAGTTAACGAGACCATAAGGCAGTCAAATGTGTGTTGAACTATCGCCTGGCATCTCTTACTGTTCTGTTTGTTTCCAAGCGTGTTGGTGTTTTATTTTCCTTGGTATCTACATAGCCAAGAGGGTGTCACATGGGCAGGGTACTATTTCCATAAAACATGACCTGTCAATCACTCATGGATGACATTTGGAGGACATCTTTGTGAATTTTAAGTTTCACTCTTGACTGCTTCCTGACTGTATGTAAAGACACACATGGCAGTCATTTTCCTTAGCAATTTACAGCGTGAACGAATGACATTGCTGATGTTACTACACGCATATTTTTACAATGCAAAACGCACACTAAATTTTACTCGTATATTACGATAATTTCCTTACCCGTTCTTCGATGTTGCCATTAACTTTATTCACAATTCAGCAATAATACAAATATTCCTTGTATATTCCAGATGATATTAGTGAGTTTTCTCGTTGTTATTGCAACGCTGACGCCTGCTTTGTGCAAACTTGGTCCTAAACAGGTGAACAGTATTCCAGAAGAAGGAGTGGAAGTTGTCAGAGATGAAATTGGAAATACAATTGTAAACTACATCCCTGTTCGATCTTTTGATATAGTCAAAATTGAGGATTTGGTAACAATCACAGTTGAATCGTAAGTAACTCATTGAAAGTTGATGATTTGTTCTCAATCACAAGACAATTGATCGTAAGTAATTTATTAAATGTTGAGGATTTTTCTTAATCAGAAATGAATGTAAGTAACTCACTGAAAGTTGATTATTTATTCTCAATCGCAATTTAATCGTAAGTAACTAATTGAACGTTGATTATTTATTCTCAATCACAATTTAATCGTAACTCATGGAAAAAGGATTGTTACGTATTTCAAAAATAAGTTTGTTGTTTTTCTGCGTTCATTCTGGTTCATTAGTGATCCTCTGAAGATGTATAAAGCTAACAGGATGTACTCTGAAGATCTAGCAAGCTAACAGGATGAACTCTGAAGATGTAGCAATCTAACAGGATGTACTCTGAAGATGTAGCAATCTAACAGGATGTACTCTGAATATGTATAAGCTAACAGGATGAACTCTGAAGATGTAGCAAACTAACAGGATTAACTCTGAAGATGTAGCAATCTAACAGAATGTACTCTGAATATGTATAAGCTAACAGGATGAACTCTGAAGATGTATAAGCTAACAGGATAAACTCTGAAGATGTAGCAAGCTAACAGGATGTACTCTGAATATGTATAAGCTAACAGGATGTACTCTGAAGATGTATAAGCTAAAAGGATGAACTCTGAAGATGTAGCAATCTAACAGGATGTAATCCGGACATCTTACATGTAAAATATGCGACTTTCGGTCTGACAATCAAACCTCGGCATTGTTTCTGAATTCCTTTCACCTAAAATAGGATGGGAGAGCCAACCACCACCATAATACTTCCTTACGGTATGGAACAGCATACCCCAATCAAAATACCTTCGTGATAATTTATTACGCGGTGTAGTTTGTTTCCAAAAATAAACTAATTCGAAACAAAAAGCTTTGTCAATTTTGTGTTTACAACTTTATCGGTTGTTTCCCTTTAAAGCCAATAAACTAATTCGATACAAATATGGTGGTCAATTTTTTGTTTACAATTGTAACGCTTATTTCCCACTTAAGGCAGTAAACTAATTAAATTCAAATATTTAAAAAAAATGCAAGCTGTACAAGGTAATGTCGGGAGAATTCGTCACATGTTGGATTTGATAGGAGTTGCTATATTATTGTTAAATGTTAGAGTGAACTTTGGGAATTTCTATGTTATAGATAAAATATTCGGATTAGAAGTGAGTAGGCGTAGGTTGTGATAAGGCTTATATGTTAGAAGCAAAACACTAGTAGAAAAGTTATTAATTTGTTTATAGAAATTGAATTAATTAGACAGGTATTTGTGTATGTCGTCAAAAACGTGACACCATGTATGGTTCACCTTTGATATAATCGTTTCTGAAATAATATAGTCCTAATTGTCCCAGAATATTAGATATTGTGATGGTTTGAGCGGGGATAAACAGTGATAAAATTCGAGAGAATGAGAAATATCTTTTACGAAATCTTCGTCTTAGAATAGAGGTAGGAGAAATGAGAAGCTATATTCTGAAACGTCGTCAAATACATCACATTTATAGTCCGTTCCACGATACAACCAGTCGAGTCTTTTAATTTGGACTAACCTGCTTTCTTTTCTTGGGACTCAACCAGATAATGTTACCTTGAGAGCAATCGTCTTTGGTAGTGCGTGATGTCCGTTTTCAAGCCAATTAGGATGGCTTAATGAATAAACTGTGAACATTACGTTATCAAAGTCACACCCCTTGTTAAACTGTGAACATTACGTTATCAAAGTCACACCCCTTGTTAAACTGTGAACATTACGTTATCAAAGTCACACCCCTTGTTAAACTGTGAACATTTCGTTATCAAAGTCACACCCCTTGTTAAACTGTGAACATTACGTTATCAAAGTCACACCCCTTGTTAAACTGTGAACATTTCGTTATCAAAGTCACACCCCTTGTTAAACTGTGAACATTTCGTTATCAAAGTCACACCCCTTGTTAAACTGTGAACATTTCGTTATCAAAGTCACACCCCTTGTTAAACTGTGAACATTTCGTTATCAAAGTCACACCCCTTGTTAAACTGTGAACATTACGTTATCAAAGTCACACCCCTTGTTAAACTGTGAACATTTCGTTATCAAAGTCACACCCCTTGTTAAACTGTGAACATTTCGTTATCAAAGTCACACCCCTTGTTAAACTGTGTAAATTTAACTAGTAAATGGATTCGACAAGTTTATGAACACTACGTTATCAATGTCACCACTAACTTTATTTTCGATCTTATTTGGATAATCGGACCAATACAAATACATACATACACATATGAATATAAAAATACATGCACATACAAATATATATATATAAAGTGACATATTCTTTAAGAACGTTGTTTTCATCGTGGATACTCTAAATGCCTCTCTGTTCCGGGAAAGCAGGCATGAATTGGTCAGAGACATGTGCATACATTCTTCGATTTCGCTGGTCCATCGTCTTCTTGGACTTTCTCTCCTTATCTCGCGTCTTTTCTATACCATCATGTCGCTTAAGTGTCCAAAATACTGTAGCTTCCTTCTTATGATGGTATTTAGAAGCCACCCTTCATTTTGCTTCAGTAATTTCAAAAGAACAATACATAAGATTAACACCACTGAAATGAAATGTGTGAGACGTATGATTGGAGTTAGCTTGAGAGACAAAATCACGAATGAAGCACTAAGGAAACAATTAGGAATCAAGCCAACAATAGAATACATACTGAAACAACAAGTTAAATGGTACGGCCACATAACCAGACAGAAAGAGCAAAGTATTATCCAAAAAACACTTAACAAACGATACGAAAACAGGAGACCTATTGGACGTCATCGTAAAAGGTGGATAGATGGTGTATTAGAGACACTCGGAAATATAACAGCAGAGGAGGCAAATAGAAGGGCAAAAGACCGTACACTCACACTCCCCTCAACACCGAAAGGTACATGAGGACAGAAAGAAGAAGTCTTTTTCTCTGTCCATGATAGTTATATGATCTTTCTGTAGCACTTAATTTCAAATGAATTTATTGTTTTTTATATTGTCTTGTATACACATGTCGAAGTCTCGCATACATATGTTGACATTGAGAAAATACATGATTTGAAAAGGGTTACTTTCGTGTCGTTAGTACTCCTGTAAGTGTATATGAGAGCTCACTACATCCCGTAGTCTAATCAATTTTTTACTAAAACGTTAATTGATATAAAATTACTTTACGTATTAGCTCCTCAGATCAGGTAATGTCATTTGGAGCTTCATAAGACTAGTATAGGACTAGTAGGACTAGAGATATATTCCCATCACGTGCTAAACATGCTGAACATTGAAAATATGTACTCTCTGCGCAAAACTGAAAACCAACTGGTAAAGCGTGAAATGGGATAATAAAGTTGTGATAATAATATGAAACACACATAGGCACACGCACAAATCCACGTTTCGACCGAAAAGCCTTTATCAAGGGAAACATACACATATGACTAAAAAACGACACGTAGGGACGACTCAACTTGTGTTCACATGTCTATTGGAATGGCCAAATCAAGCATATAAACATATATCACTATTAAACCATATTTACTAACAAATGATTTTATATTTCAGGATGTATACAAAATCATATTCTTCATTTGTGTTCAATCTGACCTGTCCAGATTGTGACAGTTTCCAGTTTCCGCACATCATAGAGTCATGTCAGAGCTTCTGTGAGCCCAAGTTCTGGTTAAATGTATTATAATGTAAGTGTATGAATGTAATGACATGAATGTAATGACATGAATGTAATGACATGAATGTAATGACATGAATGTAATGACATGAATGTAATGACATGAATGTAATGACATGAATGTAATGACATGAATTGAATGTACTGTGGATATATTGTTTGACAACCTTCAAAGTAATTAACACTCAATAGAGAATGTAGGGGATGGTGTCCGACAGTGGTGGAGTCGGAGGTACTCGCTCTGATTTGAGAGAATTCCAGTGAAGGTGATATGATTATATATACACATGGGTCGGTTGAGAGACATATTAGTAGTGCCTGAGCCCTCACGGCTCAAGGAAGGGAGGGGAGACCATCAGAGAGGAATGTGAGGGATATAGCTCAGACGTCAAGCAGCATGACAATGAAGATTTTGGCAGCAACCACGGCTGTGACATGGATGTGTTCGCAGACTGTCTGCAAGCATGCGTGTATACTCAGTGACTCCATGAGCATGATTGTGAAAGTTCAGGCAGGGTCCATTCGGGAACAGTGGCTGGATGCAGTGAATAATTTCTGTGTTCGAAAAGTGACTTTTATTTTTGTGCCGTTAAACGCGGGAGTCCGTGGTAATGAGAGAGCAGATAGGTTGGCCGCAGACGCTTCTACTACGGATGTTGGTAGAGCTGTTGGTCGGGCAGACATTTTAAACGCCCTGCGGGATAACGCACGAACAAATAACTGTAGAAGTGACGATGACTCTTGTTCCATGACTAGAATAAGGGAGCTTGCTTTGAAATGTGGTATCGTTAGAAAGGAGCGGTTTCGTGGGCGAGAAAGAATGATGGTCAATCAACGTGTAATGGCAGATACATTCAAGGAAGATCTGAGTACCTATGGACTTCTCCGAAGTACAGTGACGATGATCCAACTACTAACTAACTAACTAACTAGCTAACTAACTAACTAACTAACTAACTAACTAACTAACTAGCTAACTAACTAACTAACTAACTAACTAACTAACTAACTAACTAACTAACTAACTAACTAGCTAACTAACTCACTATGTACATAGGTTATCATGTTTAATTATTATTCTTTTCCGTTTGTTGTCAATCTCATGCATATTATTAGCAGAAGTAGATTTGGAGAACCGAATGCGGTGCATCATGGTTTACAGCTCTGCAGCGATATCTGCGAATTTCAACCTGACACATCAAACTTCAGCATGGCTTGCGTGTTTGACCATATATGGGATTGGACACTCAACTCCACTAATATAAATTCCTTAATCGTCTCTTACGTCATGCATGGCAGTTAAAACTGGTTGCTATTTTTGCTCCCTTTTTTAATCCTGGCAACAAATAGGCGTATTAATTTTTGAAGTATCCGCACTCAAGTATCATTATTGAAGTATCATTATTGAAGTATCATTTTCCATGTATCATTATTTAAGTATCCTTACTCAAGTGTCATTATTCAAGTATCATTATTCAAGTATCCTTACACAAGTGTCATTATTCAAGTACCATTATTGTAGTATCCTTACACAAGTGTTATTATTCAAGTACCATTACTCAAGTATTATTATTGAAGTATCTTTACACAAGTGTCATTATTCAAGGACCATTACTCAAGTATCATTATTCAAGAAGTAAAATTATATCAAGAACATAATCTTCTCTTTGGACACTATAAACTCTTAGCGACTCTGGACGAATGAACAGAACGAAACTGTACTCATTGACCTAACGATTCCGTACAATTTGACCTGCTGCAGGAAATAAAATATCTAAACACTCCGACATGTCTCTTGTAAAACACCTTCTTGAACGGCTTTTTCCACTGTTGCCAACAACCATTGCTTCCATTACAAATTATTACATGTGTTTATATCTCTTTAGATTACCAACAATCATTAGCTGTCTTGTTATATTAATGTTTGCGAGCTACCACTTTTCCTCGATAAATGTTCTTAACACTATTTTGTTCCACTTTTCAACAGCACATTGTATTCTAACCACCCTTTTATATTATACCAATTAGAAGGTAATAATTCTCAATGTAACCATTGATTCAGCACGTTGCTATTTTATAGCGGACAGTATATTAAATATTGCGGACATGAGTCAATTCATCATGAATATATTAACTTGATAAGTGTCTAGTATAGTTTAATACATGTCATTTTAAATTACTAAGATCCCACCGAAGATGGATATATCGGGCCATCGGCGCAAATAAAACGGCGACACAACGCATTTCCATTCACTGGAATGCATCCTGTTGGAAATCTAGTAGGACTGTGATCCTGCTGTAAGGGAGATCCAGCGGGAGTTTGAGAATGAACGCTGAAGAAGAACAAGAAGAAGAAATGACTAAGATAGGGGGGGCTATAAATATATTAAATATTTTACGTATGCCATGTGTTACTAAAACTGTAAACATGCATGCAAAAACATGTGAAATAATGTGAACATGCATGCAAAAACATGTGAAATAATGTGAACATGCATGTAAAAACATGTGAAATAATATGAACATACATGTAAAAACATGTGAAATAATGTGAACATGCATGTAAAAACATGTGATATAATGTGAACATGCATGTAAAAATATGTGCAATAATGAGAGGATGCATGAAATAACATGTGAATTAATGTGAACATATATGAAATAAAATGTGAAATTGGAAGCAACATTTTCCACTTATCAAAGACGTAAAACAACAATAACTTGACCTTAACAACAATAACTTGACTTAATCAACAGCAACTTGACCTTAACAACAATAACTTGACTTAATCAACAGTAACTTGACCTTAACAACAATAACTTGTCTTAATCCACAGTAACTTGACCTTAACAACAATAACTTGACTTAATCAACAGTAACTTGACCTTAACAACAATAACTTGACTTAATCATTCTCACTGATGTTTTTCGTTGGTAATGAGGCTTAGAAAGATTAATCCTGGAGGGAAACGCCACAAAAAATAAGCAATCCAAGACTACCAAGAAGTATTCTAATCATATAGACGACATTCTAAACATGACTCTAGAGAACAATTGACAGCTCGCACAGAACCGAGAGCCTTACAGAGTGGCAGTGATGACGACGTTCTGTAAAGAACACGTCACATAGATGGAGCGACAAATTTCTGATTTCTACTTATAAAAACTAGCCGCGGAAGTTAATTTGTTAGTGAATTGGCTTCCTTTTCGGGTGATCCAAGTTTCTATTTTCGGGTGATCCACACTTCTATTTTCGTGTGATCCAAACTTCTATTTTTGGGTGATACAAACTTCTATTTTCGTGTGATATAAACTTCTATTTTCGTGTGATCCATACTTCTATTTTCGGGTGATCCAAACTTCTTTTTTCGTGTGATTCAAACTTCTATTTTTGAATGATCCAAACTTCTATTATCGGGTAATTCAAACTTCTATTTTCGGTTGATCCAAGTTTCCATTTTCGGATGATCCAAACTTCTATTTTCGTGTGATCCACACTTCTATTTTCGTGTGATCCACACTTCTATTTTCGTGTGATCCAAACTTCTATTTGTGGGTGATTCAAACTTCTATTATCGGGTAATTCAAACTTCTATTTTCGGTTGATCCAAGTTTCCATTTTCGGATGATCCAAACTTCTATTTCCGTGTGATCCAAACTTCTATTTCCGTGTGATCCAAACTTCTATTTCCGTGTGATCCAAACTTCTATTTTCGGAGTTTCAGATTTCTATTTTCGGATCATCCAAGCTTCTGTTTCCAGTTCAACTGCCAGTTAAAATCACCAAGGGCTACTATGTCAACCAAGTCTAAGAAAATGGGTGCCAGCTCCTATGCGAAAACAAATTCGGCGGCTCCATTCTGACCAGCTCTAGAACATATCCTGAGATATGCCGAGTCAATGATAAATACGGGTCTAACACCATATTTTCCGAACATGTCGGAATGGTGTGAATTAATTACTTGTATTATGAGTTTACCTATGTTAGAAAATCTAGTAGAAATTTACTTATATCTGAAATTTACTTATATCTGAAATTTACTTATATCTGAAATTTACTTATATCTGAAATTTATTTATATCTGAAATGTATTTATATTAGAAGTCTACTTCTATTTGAAGTCTACTTATATCTGAAGTTTACTTATATCCATATTTTACTTATATCTGGTTTACATATATCTGATGTTTACTTATATCTGAAGTTTACCTATACCTGAAGTTTACTTATATCAATATTCTACTTATATCTGGTTTACATATATCTGAAGTTTACTTATATCAAAGTCTACTGATATTAGAAGTCTACTTTTACCAGAAGTATATGTATATCATAAATCTACTTACATCAGAAGTATACTTATATTTGAAATCTACATAAATCTACGTATACATATATCAAGTCTACTTATATCAGAGGTCTACTTATACGAGAAGTCTACTTATATCAGAATAAATGTATATTTTATTATTGCTAAGAAACAGTAAATTATTTCGTGAATTTGTTTACGTTAATTGTAAAACAATACACACAATTATGAAATATAACAAATAAATGGTTAATATGAGATTACTTATATTTCAGACGCTGTATAACGATAAGGTCAGGCGACAACATGAAACTAACACACCATGGATGACAATATGAAACTAACACACCATGGATGACAATATGATGCTCAGCAAACCATGGATGAGTTGTATCAAACTGACATGTCGTCTTAACCAAATAAAATGATATTCAATGTATCATTGGTTATATATTATATATCTAGACAATGACATTTGTGTCCGTTTTCTTGATTGCTTTTGTCTCTTCTTTGAGTGCTTGTTTTGTTAGTTTGACAACTTGTTTCGTTTGCTTGATTGTTGTGTCGGTTTTATGTGCGTGAGCACTTGTATGATTGCTGTTTTGTGTGTCAGATTGCTTGTTTCGATTATTCGATATTTGTGTCTCTTGTATCATTGTTTATTTTACTTCTGTCATTCCTTGATCTATCTGCTTGATTTCTTGTTTCATTTGTTTGATTGCATATGTGATTGATTACTGTGTATGCTTCTTTGCTTCTACCAACATGTTACGAGCAATGAAGGTCCTGCTTCCTATATACAATTATGGGATTGGGCGAGGGGGGAGGTGTTCTCTATATTTTTTTTTTTTTTGCCCTTGTCTGGAACGCGTGTCTGTCAGCTTATTTTAGGGATAACTAACCTAAATATTATATCAACAACTAACCAATAGTTAATGTAAATATTAATTATATTAGGGTTGGTGTTTTCGGTTAGTAGAGTTGTGTTTTACATAACTAACCCTTACCTAAATAAATGTATATTTATTTTAATGAATGACAAACATAGCCAAGGGAAATTATTAAATAGATAGGCACACGTTCCAGTCAAAAACCGTTTTTTTAAATAAACAATTGACTTCAACTTTTAAACATATACAATATTTTCATAAGAAGCATTCTATTTTCTTCTTCATCATTCTATCTCAAACTCCCGTTGGATCTCTCTTGTAGCAAGACCATAGTCCTATTAGATTTCCAGAAGTATGTAGTCCAGAGAATGGAAATGCCGTTTTATTTGCGTCAATGGTCCTTCACATCCGTCGTCGTCGGAGAGCATTCTTCCAAAAACGAATTTACTATCTACATGAAGCACGCTTGCTTCATAAAATGTTCCCCAATTTCATACGAAGTGTTGAAACACATGAAATTCTGTAAAATATTTGTAATATAAATTTTAGAAACATTTTTGATATGTGAAAAGAACCACACCTTATGTTAATGTTTATCACAAGGGCTTTCATGCTCTGTCGTAATGTATTTAGAAGTAAATATACATAATGGAGGCTTTAGCGGCTGTGCGAAGGAATAGGTCTACTTGCTAGGTGCTTTAACCGCCTGTTACGTTAAGGAGTTAATACTATAGGACTCCAAGCAAGAAGTTAGAATTTGGATAGAGAAATAATGAGATAAACAAGATAGTTTATCATAGAAAGAAACAAACGAAGTCTTCTTCTTCTTCCGCGTTCGTTCTCAAACTCCTGCAGATTAGCAGGATGTAGTACGGAGAACGGAGTGCGTTGTGTCATGGTTTACAGCATTGCTGCGATATCTGCGCCTTTCGGTCTGATACAGCCGACTTCAGAATGGCTCTGGGTCACTGACCCTATATGGGATGGGGCAGCGAACTCCATCCCGTAACCTCCTTAGTAGCCTTTTACGACATGCGTGGAAGGTAAAAAGTGTTGCTATTCTTTGCTCCCCTTTCGGGGCCGGCAACACACTGGCGACAAACGAAATAAACACACACAACTAAATTACAATGTAAACACCAGCTCCATCTCCCTGTATTGAAAACTGAAACATAGAAAAAAGACAAAGTCTCTCTTTGTGTCTTCATTTAATTGTCTATGTTTAATTTCGTGTGTCTATGTTTCTTGATAAAGATCCCTGTTGGCTAGGAAAAACTCTTTGTGCGTTTGTGCTGTCGTGTGTGTTATGTCTGTTTGCAATAGTTTTAATTTTTTTTTTTAATTTCAGTTACTAGTTAAACTAATAAGAATAGTACATTATCCTAATAACAACAGTACGTTATCCTAATAACAATAATGCATTATCGTAATAACAATAGTACATTATCCTAATAACAATAGTACATTATTCTAATAAAAAACAGTACATTATCCTAATACCAATAGTACTTTATTCTAATAACAACAGTACGTTATGCTAATAACAATAGCACATTATCCTAATAACAGTAGTACATTATCCTAATGACAGTAGGACATTATCCTAATAACAATAGTACATTATCCTAATAACAATAGTACATTATCCTAGTCCTAAATGCTTGGATTTGTTACTGTGGAACTAACCACCATCCTCTGACACTCTGGTTATTTCTAACGTTCCTGCATTATACATCTGACTATAAATAAACTTAGTAGTATATTAAAGGTGATCTGGAATGTAGCACATGAACTAAACATCAAATCTTCGACTGCATCATAAGTGTATCAATATGAAGGATACCATCTCTGTCAGATACACAGATAATATCATATTTTGCAATATCATATTCCTGAATGATATTGTGCCATGTGATGTTTATCCCATCATTGAGATCAGTTGTGTAGAATATACACACAACAACTTTGTTGTAGAGATTTATCCAACACTTTGTACACATCTTTAGTTCCCACATGAACATGTCCACTGGTATCTGATATTCAAAGAGTACTTTACAACTCATCACACTAAACATGGTTGCCTTTTCTATTTCTTAACACGCGATAGATTCAGTCATTACCTGTATACTAGAATCAGCACAAAATTGAAACTACATTTCGCATACTGTTAACTTACTACACTTCACATACTGCTAAATTACTACACTTCACATACTGCTAAATTACTACACTTCACATACTGCTAAATTACTACATTTCACATACTGCTAAATTACTACACTTCACATACTGCTAAATTACTACACTTCACATACTGCTAAATTACTACACTTCACATACTGCTAAATTACTACACTTCGCATACTGCTAAATTACAACACTTCGCATACTGCTAAATTACTACACTTCACATACTGCTAAATTACTACACGTCACATACTGCTGAATTACAACACTTCACATACTGCTAAATTACTACACTTCACATACTGCTAAATTACTACACTTCACATACTGCTAAATTACAACACTTCGCATACTGCTAAATTACTACACTTCACATACTGCTAAATTATTTCAATTCACATACTGCTAAAGTAACAATATGTTATTTTGCTGTAATACTAATATAATACTGAATAATGTGTAAAAATGTATGGTTATTGTTTATTAAATGTGAACCGACGTCTTTAAAGTTTTAATCATTAGTTGCTAAATCAACATCAGAAGATATAGAATAGTTGATATATCGATGACCACCGTGTCTCTCTAGTTAACCACTACCTTCATTCTCCGTCGAAGGTTAACGGTTCTACCTGCAACACTTCAGGTGCACGGTTCTACCTGTAACACTTCAGGTGCACAGTTCTACCAGCAACACTTCAAGTGCACGGCTCTACCATCAACACATCAGGTGCACAGTTCTACCAGCAACACTTCAGGTGCACAGTTCTACCAGCAACAGTTCAGGTGCACGGTTCTACCTGTAACACTTCGGGTACACGATTCTACCTGCAACATTTAAAACACGGTTCCCTTACTCATATCCTAGATAACACTTTTAAGATAAATTAATAATATAATCTCACATGTACACATAACTAAACTAACGGATGAGTATATGAATAAATAGCTAAAGTAACATAAGAGTATATGAACAGAAAGAAATTCAACAGTAGAGTATATGAACAGAAAGAAATTCAACAGTAGAGTATATGAACAGAAAGAATCTCAACAGTAGAGTATATGAACAGATAAACTCAACAGTAGAGTATATGAAGAAAAAGAAACTCAACAGTAGAGTATATGAAGAAAGAAAATCAACAGTAGAGTATATGAACAGAAAAAACTCAATAGTAGAGTATATGAACAGAAAGAAACTCAAAAGTAGAGTATATGAACAGAGAAACTTAACAGTAGAGTATATGAACAGAAAGAAACTCAACAGTAGAGTATATGAAGAAAAAAATCAACAGTAGAGTATATGAACAGAAAGACACTCAATAGGAGAGTCTATGAACAGAAAGAAACTCAATAGTAGGGTATATGAACAGAAAGAAACTCAATAGTAGAGTATATGAACAGAAAAAACTCAATAGTAGAGTATATGAACAGAAAGAAACTCAATAGTAGAGTATATGAACAGAAAGAAACTCAATAGTAGAGTATATGAACAGAAAGAAATTCAATAGTAGAATATATGAACAGAAAGAAACTCAATAGTAGAATATATGAACAGAAAGAAACTCAATAGTAGAGTATATGAACAGAAAAAACTCAATAGTAGAGTATATGAACAGAAAGGAACTCAATAGTAGAGTATATGAACAGAAAGAAACTCAATAGTAGAGTATATGAACAGAAAAAACTCAATAGTAGAGTATATGAACAGAAAGAAACTCAATAGTAGAGTATATGAACAGAAAGAAACTCAATAGTAGAGTATATGAACAGAAAGAAACTTCAATAGTAGAATATATGAACAGAAAGAAACTCAATAGTAGAATATATGAACAGAAAGAAACTCAATAGTAGAGTATATGAACAGAAAGAAACTCAATAGTAGAGTATATGAACAGAAAGAAACTCAATAGTAGAGTATATGAACAGAAAGAAACTCAATAGTAGAGTATATGAACAGAAAGAAACTCAATATTAGAATATACGTACAGACTGTTCATATACAGTCTACATATTGTAAAATATCCGTAAGTAACATATAACAGAAACAACATACGAACTAAACAATCAGTTTGTGACTGCATCAAAATGGTATCAATTCATGGGGAAATAACGCAAAGGTAAAGGCCTATATAACCAATAAAGTAGATTTAAGTAACAATTCATTATTTCATATTTTGTAATACAGGAAGCATATACTAAATATAGTCAACATATTGTAATCAGTATCTCTTTCAGTTACGTGCGTTACACTAGGATGATATACATTCATTGCATATTCAGGTCACACATAGTGATTTATGTTAAGGTATATAACACATCAAGAAATTATTTCACATGAAACTATTGTTATATACTCTCTCTCTATCTATCTCTCTATCTCTATATATATATATCTCTCTCTTTCTCTCTGTCCTTTATGATATAATTATTAAATTGATGTTTAAGCATTCAGGATAAACGATAATACAAGTTTAAATCTGGGTACATAATAAGACAATGTTCAACATCCTGTGCGGTGATATAATAACTTAGGCGTCCTATTTCTCGATGTTTCTTCAATAAATTATATCGTATGACATTTTGCATAGTTTAAACTCTCCTTATCACAACTTTTAATATTTTATTTTACATTTAGCCCAAGGGTATCATTGTTAATTATCTTCCTACTTTTATGGAAATTGATAACTCGGGCGGATTATATTAAAATATTTCGAGAGAAAAATCTATAATTCTCAAGGGTACGTGAAACAATCTCAATTACAGTAGGTTACCATTACAGTATTCTTTTATTTCTGAAATAATCTATTTCGTCCACAATTAAATCAATGTTGTCAACTTATAATGTATTATGTATGTTAATTTGTTCAGATAAGTCTCAATAACTACACGCTTTTTTCTGCTGTTGCAATGTGTTTTATTATACAATTTAAAATTAAAATTGGGAGTGTATTCTATCCAGTACATGGCCATCAACCCAGTATTTTTTGGCTGTAGTAACAAATATATAATATTAACCATATTTTTAAGTACCCATATCATTATAACTTTTAATGCGCAGATTATAATATGTCTTCTTACAAAGGTAAGAAAACGTGATGAACTTGGATAGAATGTAATGTTTTTGTTTTAAAAATTACAAATAGGTAGCAACAGGAAACAAAAATATGACTCAGAATTTTTTTAAACAATTGAAGTTTAGAATATTAGTTTAGAATAGAAGTTTAGTATGTAGCAGGAATATGTGCTTTCAATTACCATGAGGCAAAAGTGTTTTCTAAGTTCCATTAGAATATGTGATATAGATATGTACACAGGCTAGATAATCAGGCTAAATATGTACACAGGCTAGATAATCAGGCTAAATATAAAAAAATAGTTACATGCTTAGACTGACTTACACGTTTAAAAGACGCAGAGTATTGACTTGATTGTATTGTGGTTTTCTCATATTTATTCCATCACTCTTTTTAAAAAGCTGCAAGCTACCTGCTGAGAGTATCACACGTAAACGTTGCTCTGTAGCTTCAAGTGAGAAGGCTCAAAGCCTCTAAAGACATAGACGTTTTGCTTCTTTGTGCTAGGGTTTCCCAACATCTGCGCTGTTCCCCTAAACGAAGAGGCAGGCACACAGTATGCTGAGAATATCACTAATAGCACGTAACTCCGTAGCGTCATGCGATACGTCACATATATCTCCAAAATGCACTTGTACACACGTTACACTCTATATTGAACAGACACTCTTCTGAACATTCATAACCCCCATGCCACGGAGATTTCCAAAAATATATTTAAGTATATATTTAATGCATAAAATTCAATAGTTGTAATATTTCGTGGTCAGTCTCTTTTGCATTTGTTAGAGAATTAGTCGTGTAATCTCAAACTTCCTGAACTAGATCGATATTGTCGACGAAGACGGATGTGTTGGATTATTGAAGCAAATAAAACAGCACCACAGAGCATTTCTTTCCTCTGGATTACATCTTCTGGAAATTTAATAAGACCATTGTCTGGCGAAATCCAGCAGGAGTTTGAGAATGAATACCGACGGGAAGAAGAAAGATGAATGATTACTTCACAGATGATAAGTTACTCTTGATTTGCACTGTCTATTACAAATGGAAACATAAAACTCTACATCGCTATGCACTATTGAAGATGTCTGTTATAGTTATCATTACTATTATAATTATTAATGACGATGTCTGTTATCGTTATCATTACTATTATAATTATTAATGACGATGTCTGTTATCGTTATCATTACTATTATAATTATTAATGACGATGTCTGTTATAGTTATCATTACTATTATAATTATTAATGACGATGTCTGTTATCGTTATCATTACAATTATTACTATTTTTATTAACAGTAGTGTCATCATTAATATCGTGTTATCATTGTGCAAACATGTTATTTATATAGGTGGGTTGAATGGTACAATGGTTGCTGGAGCGCTCTTGGTCTCGTTTATTTGACTTGAGCACCTGTGTTTGCTTGGGCAGAACTGTGGTCCTGCAGGATATAAGGGATGGACAGCTGGCTGTACTAAGCCCCGTAATGGAATATTTTGTATTATTATTCTTACTATTATTATTATTATTATTATTATTATTATTATTTTATAACTAATCATTACGTGGTTGGAAATCAATGTTGTTCGAACGACATATTCAATAGGAATAGCTATGATTCATTTATTCCAAATATGATATTATAATCATTTTATCAGTTATGATTTCTGAATATTTTTCTCACATATGATTTCAGAATCGCTTTATGAAATATGATTTCAGACTGTTTTTATAGCGTATTATGTCAGAATCTAGTTATAATTATCACATATATAACATTTGATTTGATAATCTCTTTTGTCACATATTATGTCAGAATCTAGTTGTATCACATATGGATTGATCATTTTTTTGTCATATATTATTATGTCACATTATGTCAGAATCTATACTGGTCAAATAAGAAACGCAACATTATTGCAGTGCTAATGGACACAAAAAAACAGTGCTAATTTAAAACGTGTACCACAATTGTATTTACGAAATTAATGTTTCAACCTTGGCATGAAGAACCTTTCAGATTTTAGCAATGAAATGATGTTCTCCGCCGAAGACGGATGTGTCCGGCTATTGGCGCAAATAAAACGAAGACACAACGCATTTCCATTCTCTGGACTACATCCTTCTGGAAACCTAACAGGACCATGGTCCTGCTACAAGAGAGATTCAGTGGGAGTTTGAGAATGAACGTTGAAGAAGAAGAAGAAGAAATGATGTTCATAAATTTGATCTAGACTTTTATTATATGAGCCTGTGGCTTCTGTTTCAGTAAGGTGTATGGCCTTCTCTGGTCTCTAACATAGCACAACATCTCCGTGACATGGATCCGATTAGCCGTTGGAACTGTTGTTGTGGGATGACTGTTCACTCTTCCGGTAGTGCAAGAGACAACTGATTATCTAGAGCCACGTTTAGATGGCAGAGTCGTCTGTCCAGTTCATCCATACGTGTTGTATGGGGTTCATATCTAATGACATGGCTTGCCACGGAATTATCTGGACGCTGTTATCAGTGTCAAACTTGATGGTGAGTTCTGCCACATGATATCCAGCGTTATCCTGCTGGAAAATCAATCCTCGTGCAACGAAAAATGAAAAGAAGCGTGAAAGAACAACTTCAGCGACGTATCGTTCAGCATTCAGGTATTCTTCAATTTACACCAGGTAACTTTTTCCCATGAACGTGATCGCCACCCCCCCCCCATATCAGTACACCTCTACCACCATCTGGAGGAACCAAATCAACGTTATTCTGTGTGTAGCGCATGTGTACTCTGCGATAAATTCTTCTCTGTATAACTTGTCACTGGAGCACAAAAAAGTATTCATCACTAAATCACACCCCTCGCCAGTCATTCCCAACGGTCCATTGACGATCCTGGTTCACCCACTTCAGTCGGTTCTGGTGATGCCGGTCTGTAAGAACAGGGCCTCTATAGGGTATCCACGCCCAAAGACCAACTTTGTGCAGCCGGTTCCTGGACGTTTGATCTGAAATTCACGAAGCTGATTGCATTTAATGGACGGTGGAGGAATAATGCAAATGGACTCCAGAGGTGCGCAGTCATATGAAGCGGTATTTGGCAGGAGTTGTGATTCTGGGTTTCCACTGCTTGGCCGGTCTGTCACTGAGCAGTTTATTGAAATCACCTCCACAGGAGACTAATTGTGTTTCTAATCACATTAAATTGTGTACCACTAGAATTTGTGATTGTCCAGTCTGTAAGTGTCAACTGATGATGTATCGTTATTCTGCAGTGAGATTAGCTACACTTGCGTATTGAACTTCTGCGAGGACCATCAATCTTGTATAGGCATTCAATAATATGATCAGTGAGCCTTGTGTTCATTACGTTTCACGTGATTCACATGAACCAATTACGAGTTGTTGCCGAAAATGTTGTTTTCTTTTTTCTTCTTCAGCGTACATTCTCAAACTCCCACTGGATCTATCTTGTAGCAAGACACTGGTCCTACTAGATTTCCAGCGGGATGTGGGTCAGAGAATGGACATGCGTCGTGTCTCCGTTGTATTTGCGGCAATGACCCGACACATCCGTCTTCCACGGGGAAAATATTTTTTGGCATTCACCTCTTTAATGACCTCGCGAATATTGAGGTAGGTACAATTCAGTAACAACAAGACGTTGATGATCAGTTGGACACAGCCGATTGGTTGACTGATGTCCAATCAGCGAATATCTTTAGTAAAAGTAACTCCAAAACAATTGATTCTTTTTTTAACAGTATAGTTCTATCCCCTATAATTTGATAATCATTTTTCTCACATATTATGTCAAAATCAAGTTTTATTACATATGATTCGATATTTTTTGCCACATTTTATGTCATAATTTAGATTTCGAATTTAGATACCATACGATTTGATAGTTTTTTTCTCACATGATTTTATAATCACGATAAGAGAACTATAACAGTATATTTATAATTAATGGTACTTGGTAATGCACGCACTTTTTAACCATTGACATCAATTGTCATTGTCTTTATCATCACGTATGCCCAACAAATGTGAACCTTTGAAGGACATTAGTAAAATACTAAATATATAAACATCACTATCGAAACCGGATGTGTCGAGCCATTGACGAAAATAAAGTTGCAACACCGTATCTCCATATCTGGACATCATACATCCTGATGTAGGGACATAATCTCCATCATCTGGACAACATACATCCTGATGTAGGGACATTATCCATGATTAAGATTGATCTAATGGTAATTAAGAATGAATGATAAAAACGTATTTATCCATAGTTCACTGACTACTAAATCTTAGTTCACTGACATCAAAATCTTAGTTCGTTGACCACTAAAATTAGTTCGCTGACCACTATATCTTAGTTAGCTGACCACTAAATCTCATATAATATTCAATATCTAATCCCACCACTACCTCCTCATATTCAAAATGTAATCTTGTATTTGTGTCTTCTTCACCAGAACTAATCGTTTCAGAAATTGAATGGTGTCTTTATATATTATTATTCCGTGTAACTGACAAGACTGCATTCGAATTTTGCAATTTAATGTCTAATGTATCCTAACATTCAGCAACTTCCTGTATGGATCACTAAGTCAACATTCAGACGACCTGCACGTATTTAATAGTAGCACTGAACTGCTCATAAATTAACTGTTCAACATTAACTGAATATCGATATGTTTTTTTATTCCACATTTTATGAATCATAAACAACATTTTGAAAATTCCACATTTAAACCACAAAAGTAGCATGTGAAGGACAACAATTGGTATCATTTTATGGTACCAACCATATTCATATTCCATAACATAAGATGCTTCACATATTCCATAACTTGTGGTACCTTTCATATTCCATATCTTATGATAGCTTCCATATTCAATAACATGATAGCTGCCATACCCACACTTTAGTGAAATAATTTCTCAACAGTTTTTCTTATGATTATGTGATCAATTCTTAGACATCCAGTCGGACATGAATCAGTCGGACATGAATCAGTCGGACAATAATCAGTCGGACATGAATCATAGTTGTGAATAGATTGGCTTGTTTAGGTTGACCATTCTCCGTATGGTATATGGATTTAATTGTGTAGCTTAAACGTCCTCTGTCAAGTTCCGTTCCTAATGGGCCAGCGTTTTCGCATATCAATGGTGACGACTGTATCTTGATACGTATCTGAAACTGGTTTTCATGGCACTTGCTGCAGACTAGCTTTTTGTATCGAATAGGAAGAACTTATTGTGACATCAAAAAGTTTCTGTCTGACTACGTCGCCATTTTGGTACAACCGGAAGTTCTATCAACAGTAAAATGTTGGATCTAGCATGGAACAATACTACATTTAACACAGTAGAATCATGTAATAGCATTGAAAAGTTAACAATTTCTGGTAATCTCGTCAGCAACAGAACCAGAGAAATATTTCAATGGGTTGTTTACGCTGCTGTATGTAACGCTATCGCCATCTTTGGTATAGTGACCAACATTATAAACATTATCTGTTTTATCAAGCAAGGATTCAAAGATACAGTCAACATTAGTTTGCTAGGTAAAGTTGCATCTGTTATTGTAAATTGTGCACTTATACTGGGTGTCTACAAAGTCATTGTGCACTCTTTTATATATGTGATGATGCTACGTCATATAAATTGTATATATTTATTTTAAATCTGTGTGATATCAGTGCACAACGACTTCAAAGACACCCTATATCATAAGTATTTATTTGTTTTGTGTATTGCTTTCTACAAATTAGTGACTTTATCTGTGAAACAACAACACTTAGCGCATATGCAGGAATGTCCCAACTTTCGCTGGTGACAATGTCAACATGGTGTCATGTGACGTATTCCTTCCAGAACGTTGTCTTCCCAATGAACTCTCTGAACCTCTCTCTGTCTTGGGCGATGTGGCTTGCATTTTCTAGCGATGTATTCATGTTATCTTTAATGTCGTCAGTCCATCGTCTTCTTGGTCTGCCCCTTCTCCTCTTCCCAGGTACTCTTCCCTCCATTATTTGTCTTTCTAAACAGTTATGTCTCTTTATATGACCAAACAGGCGTAGTTTTCTTTTTGTTATTGTGTTTAGTAACCAACACTCTGGAATATTCAGTGTGTTTATAATATCTGAATTTCTGATTTTATCCTTCCATGATATTCTAATTATCTTTCTGTAGCATTTCAGCTCGAAGGCGTTGATCTTCTTTGCCGCTGTTTTACTTAGAGTCCATGTTTCACAGCCGTATGTTGCAACCGGAAAAATAAAAGTTCGTAACATTAGCACTTTCGTTTCTATTTTGTTGTTTTTCCATATGTTTTTCAACCGTGTTATTTTGCAATATGCCATTGCCAATCTCTTCCTTATTTCTGCCATGCAGTCTCCTGCACCGTTGATGTTTGCTCCTAAGTATTCAAATTAATCCACACATTCTATCTCGGTATTGTCAATTCTGATTTTTGGTTGTTGTGTTGTTATATCTGTTGACATGATTTTTGTTTTCTGCGTGTTTAAATACAAATTTTGTGCTTCGCTATATTTCTTTGTGTTCTTGATTAGTTGTTCCAATCCCTTTATATCGTGTGAAAGAAGTACTGTGTCATCTGCGTAGCGTAGTTCAGGGATTAGGAATCCACCTATGTTTAAAGCGTGGTAGTCAGTGTTGTGTATGTCTTCTCTCACGTTCCTCATTATACTTTCAGCGTAGATGTTGAACAGGTATGAGGAGAGTGTGCACCCTTGCCTTACTCCACTCTGTACCTCAAACCATTCTGAGAGATCGTCCTCTAACTTCACTGCAGCCTTTTGATCTTGGTAAAGTTCCTCTATTAGATGAATCAGATGTCTTGGGAAACCCATGCTGTTCATTATCTCCCATAGTTGCTGGTGTTGGACGCAGTCGAACGCTTTTGAGTAATCTATGAATACGTTAATGTCAATAATCTATGTCAACATGGTACGCAGGGCAAACTCTGTAAATTAAGATATAGGCAACTAATAACAACACAAAATCAACTGTTCTATACGTGATTAATATAGAATTAGATGTATAGTCATTTATCGAAGAAGTTGTGTAGTCGCAGTATAGATGCGGCATCGATTATCGTGTACCAACCTAAAGCTGCGTCATCAATTGTTGTGTAAAGCAAGTATAGATGCGTCATGCGTTGTCGTGTAGTAGCAGTATATATACATTGTCAATTTATGTGTAGGAGCAGTAGTATAGATGTGTCATCAATTGTTGTGTAGTAGTAGCATTAGTAGTAGTAGTAGTAGTAGTAGTAGTAGTAGTAGTAGTAGCAGCAGCAGCAGCAGCAGTAGTTGTAGTAGTAGTAGTAGTAGTAGTAGCAGTAGTAGTAGTAGTAGTAGTTGTAGTAGTAGTAGTAGTAGTTGTAGTAGTAGTAGTAGTAGTAGTAGTAGTAGCAGCAGCAGCAGCAGCAGTAGTTGTAGTAGTAGTAGTAGTAGTAGTAGTAGTAGTAGTAGCAGTAGTAGTAGTAGTAGTAGTAGTAGCAGTAGTAGTAGTAGTATAGCTACATCATGAATTGTTGTGTAACACATGTACAGCTGCATCATCAGTTTTTGCGTAGTAGCAGTTTTGATGAGTCATCAATTGTTGTGAGGCAGCATTATAAACGCGTCATCAATTTAGTTTTATCATAATATCAGGAACCCACAATGATGTAAAATAAACCGCTCTATGAACTTTCGTTACTGCATGTTTCTTTGTGAAGGAGTGCAGAGTGGTTTTCTATGGGCTGTGAAAATAAAGGCCGTTTTGCCATAGCAGACGTTGCGACATGTACAGGAAGGATTTTGATTGTACCACCAAAAGAAAAAATCCAACCTCTCTACACATGACCAAAATCTGGCTACATGCAGAATAGTATTTGATCCAGAAGAGGTTACTAGCATCCTTGTGTCTGTAACAAGTTGCTCTTATTGCTCCATTGAATTGTCATTTTCTGTTCTTTACAAATCGAAGTATTGGCTTAATTAATTTGGCAACGTAATCAAAGTTGTTGGGATGAGATCAGGCCTGGTTTATGTTTGAATATAAATTCAAATCTAATAAACAAAGATAGTTTCAAACGGAGAAAACTGAATTTCAGAACATGCATTAATATTTTATACTTCTGTATACTTCTCTAAAGTTGTGATGACTAGTAGAATATAGTTCGCAAAATGATATTCATCGTGTCATAGTTTGCAGCTTATCTGCGATATCTACACTTTTGAACCTGACATACTCGATTTCAGCACGGGCTGTTTATTCCTTCGACACATGGGATGAGTCAGCCAACCTCCCCCCTCCCCCCCCCGTCCGTTACCTGCTTATGTCGTTTCTTAACTTTGGTATGGTTCGTCCCTGTTTTTGATGGGGGGGGGGAGGGGGGCCCTTTCATTTCGAACGGGCACTAGAAACCACAAAGAAATTCACATGGGGGGGGGGGAGAAGACGTGAATTCGATAACACGGCTTTGAGAAGAGAAGAATAAATTATATCGGAAAAATATGCAAATTCCTGAAGATGAATTCCAGGAGAGTAAGTTCATATCACATTTTCCATCAACACCATTACTCCCGTATATACGAGATTCAGGTTTACACAATATACGCTCAGTACTTTTAGTTATGATATATATTGTTTTATAACTTAACTATTCTCAATATCCTGTAATATTACCAGGAATTTTGCATACCGCAGAATATTCAGGCATTTATACAAACCATTTCGGACTAAATGCTTCAATAAGTTCATCGATTGTGTGTCATAATTTGTGTTTTCTATCTGATTGTAGTTCAAAATTTGTGATAAGTATTTGATTAATTTAGGGTCACATTGACAGTATAAACATTAGTTACATTTTAGTTTAGAAATTAGTAAGACTGCTTGTTAATGTCTGTTTGTTCGACTGTTTGTTAATGTTTATTTTTTTGTTTGACTGCTTGTTAATGTTTATTTATTTGTTTGACTGCTTGTTAATTTCAGTATCTCTACTGCTGGTGGAACCATGCACCAACCCTAACTTCTGCAGCCACAAACAACCAAGAGTTGGTCTTCTGGATATGAAAGAAACTTTCAAAAAAATTGCTCAGTGCGCATAGGAAATAAGAGCATAGCCGCTCGTAATTCCTGATATCAAAACAAACAATTAAACATAGAAACAAATATTAACAAGCAGTCAAACTAATAAACAAACATGAACATTCAGTCAAACTAATAAACACATATTAAAAATCAGTCAAACTAATAAACAAACATGAACATTCAGTCAAACTAATAAACACATATTAAAAATCAGTCAAACTAATAAACAAACATGAACATTCAGTCAAACTAATAAACAAACATTAACATTCAGTCAAACTAATAAATACATTAAAAATCAGTCAAACTAATAAACAAACATTAACAATCAGTCAAGCCAATAAACACATATTAACAAACAGTAAAACTAATAAACAAACATTAACATTCAGTCAAACTTATAAACAAATCTTACCAAACAGTCAAACTAATAAACAAATATTACCAAATTGTCAAACTAATAAAAAAATCTTACCAAACAGTCAAACTAATAAAAACATTAGCAATCAGTAAAGCTAATAAACAAATATTAACCACACTAATAAACAAACATCAAGAATTAGTCAAAATAATAAATAAATATTAACAAACAGACAGACAAATAAACACACATTATCATGACAGAAAATAGAGAAGAGTAAGCTCGATGCAGATGAAAATTAATTATCTATCTATCTATTCGTTGTGGCAATTGTTTGCCTTTCGGCGTCATTGGTGGAAGAGTTCTCTGGAGATTTTCTTGTGTGTGTGTGCTGTTTGTAAGCTTGTTCCTGTGGCTTCTTTGATTTCTCTGAGCCATCAGTTACATGGTTTGCCTTTGGCTTTATAGTCATGATGTCTATGTGTCGTGGCCAATTGTTGCATATGAGCACTCTTCATTTTCTATGAGCGATGTGTTTCGTCGATGTCAATTATGTATTGATCAAATTATTATGCAATCTCCACTTATTATCAACTTTATTGATTTTCAAAAAGCATTTGATAGTCTGCACCAGCCAACACTCCAACAAATACCATGCCAATTACGGCTTCCCAGCTAGATATTTAAATGTAATCAAGATTTATATGACAACTCAAGATGATATGTTAAAACAAACGAGAGTAGGACTGAATGGTTTTACGTAGAAACAGGAGTAAAACAAGGCTGCATTATGTCACCAATGCCTTTTAGCACTGTTATAGACTGGGTTATGAAAAATTACTCCCAAAATGAACAATTTTTAAAAATAAAATGGACTACCTATACAACTCTTAGTGATCTTTATTTTGCAGATGACGTGGTGTTACTCCTGAAAAGGCACAAGGTGTGCTGAATCGATTTTTATCATCTTTCAGAAGAAATTGGCTTTCAGATTCACACCACCAAGACTACGATCATGAATTTTACTAACTGAAAACTTTAAATCAGCTTCAAAGTAGAAACAATTCAGACAGTTGATAATTTTTCTTTTCTAGGCAGCAAAACGGCACACGGAAAAAAAAGAGATTTCGAACAGAATTTTGTTGATAGCAAGTGCCTGGCACCACGTAATAAACATCTGAAAATCAAAAGCAATATAAGTAAACACACCAAACTACGACTGTTCAACTGCAATGTAATATTCGTGTGGTGAGTTGAGAAACGACAACGGTACTAAGAAGAAATTGAATTCATTTTAAAATAAATGTATTATAAAACTCTTAAATATTGGTTGTAACGAATTCAAGCCGAACACACTAGTAAGAAGACACATATCTATCTATCTGTTCGCTAAACCCTTTAATGCCTTTAAGCAGCATGGGTAGAAGAGTTCACTGGAGATGGTCTCCGTTTGTGCTGAGTATATTGTGGAATTTGTCGCCTCTTTCTTTTCGGTGGACAATCGTTTTCGTGGTCGTCCTCTAGGTCTGCCTTCACTGTATCTGTGTCACATAACCTGCTGGGGTATGCTGTCTGATCGTAGTCTGCTGATGAGTGCAAAACATTTGATATGATGTCTCTTAATATAGTCTAAAAATTGGTGGCGCCGGTTCTTTGTTCAATGTCCTCATTCCTAACTCTGCCTGTCAGCGATATTCCTAGGATTTTGCGTAAGCATGCCATGTCAGCTGTCACAAGTTTACGTTTGTCTTGTCCTGTCATTATCCATGTTTGGTATTGAAAGCACAGCATATGCATAATAGTCGTTTTGAAAAGTGTTGTATTTTGGTGTTTAAATCTACATTTTTATTTCTGAAGATTGCAGCATGTGTAGTATGGTTTGGTAATCTTTATTATATCTATTGTGTATTTCTTTGCTGCTCTTGCCGTCTGTTATATTACTTCATATGTATATGAATTGGGTTACTTGTCAAAGTCTATTGTTTCCAATATATATGATCTATGTATGTTATGAACAATAGATAAAACACCAAGCTGCAATATGCTCTTACAACAATAGATAAAACACCAAGCTGCAATATGCTCTTACAACAATAAGAAGACAACGGTGGACTTATATCGGACATCTACTTAGAATGAATGAAAACAGACAGCCATTACAATCATTAACATGGATATCAGATGGCAAAGAAAAAGAGGAAGACCAAGAGAGACTCGTCACAGAAGAACTATCAAAGAGAGTATGACTATTGGTTTCAACAAAGTACAAGAATTACACACAGTAGCATCACATCAAACATGCTGGTTTGATAGCCACGTCCTGAATTGGATATGCTACCTAATTTTTGTTTTAGCATCACATCGCTAGAGTTGGAGAGAACTAGTTTCTGCCCTATGCACTGTGTTCGGCGTTGAAGGAACATTGATAAATAGATAGATATATAAGATGGATAAAACCAACACATATGTGGTTTGTCAAGATCCCGAAGAATAATGGACGGATTATTGAGAATTATGTAAGGCTTATGGACGAAGCCTCCTACTCACAAGCAGAGGCTCTATAATCCTACGTAAAAGTAAATATATGGACATAATTAAAATTATATCTAGATATACTTCTAAAATAAATAAAATTAATTTAAATTGTGTGTATTAAGTTATATGTATATGTTACTTATAGCGGTCGACGGAATTCTGAGAACATTTTGATATTGGGTGAGAATAGGTAGCAGAGCATTTCTATAGAACAGACATTATTTTATAGATTAAGTTTGTAGAACAGACATTACTTGATAGATTAAGTTTGTAGAACAGACATTACTTGATAGATTAAGTTTGTAGAACAGACATTATTTTATAGATTAAGTTTGTAGAACAGACATTACTTGATAGATTAAGTTTGTAGAACAGACATTATTTGATAGATTAAGTTTGTAGAACAGACATTATTTGATAGATTAAACTTATAGAACATATATTTTTTGAGAAGTTAAATTTGTAGAACACACATTTTTGTATAGATTAAATTAATTGTGTGTTCCTTGTCCGTGTCATTGTGCCGTATTGAGCTGTATTACGATGTGAAGCTGTGCCGTATTGAGCTGTATTATGATGTGAAGTTGTGCCGTATTGTACCGTATTACGATGTGAAGCTGTGCCGTATTGTACCGTATTACGATGTGAAGATGAAGTATAAGATTATACATATCCTTCTCTAGATATATACTTTGCGGACTTCCTCAGTCATCTTGGCTGATCCGAAGTTATCATTGTTTACGTTGCGTGTATTTTTTGTAGTCAGTCAATGCAAATGACGGTCCAGTCAGAAGTCGACCAACTGAAGGAACCAGTCGATAACAATCAGAAAAATATTACCGATAGACTTATCTGAAAACAGATGATCAAAGTCACTCAACATTTCACGTGATTTTTATTGGCTGTCGACAGAAGCACACACAAAGTGACAAATGAAAGTGACCAAAAACATTAATGAGTCACTTAAGAAGGTTGTTTTTAAATGAACTCACGGGTGTTATATCAGTAATTGGTACGGACCAGTCCTCGGAATCTATATTCAGTTTTAAAATGTGTCGTGTTTATGTTTGTAGGTTTACCATCTCATGTCCATAACAAAAGTGTAATTTATTCTTGTCTTTCCATCCAGGTCTTGCAATATCTGACTTGGGCTGTCTGTTACCTCTGATCTGGTCAAACATCTGTTGCATTCCCGCATTCAACGACCTTGTTCTTCCGTTCGAGCCAATAGAATTCCAGTACTTAACCGGAGGAATACCTCACGTGACATTAACGAGGGTGACAAGTTGGATAACAGCCTACATCACTTTGGAGAGATGTCTGTGTATAACCATGCCTCTAAAGGTTGTTAATTTGTTACTTTGTCAAACTGAATCACATATGTACTCTTGTCCAGAAATTATCGCACATGTGGTAAAAGCGCTGAAAAGACCAGTATAACAGTTGTTTTTTTATCGGGGACAGGCATGTCCGTGGATAAGTGTGATAGAAGGGGATACTCAACTCCCCCTCACCTCTCCCTTAATTAGATAATTATATTTTAGTACTAGGAATTTAGCTAAGATGGTGAAACCTCCACTCCCTCCTTCCCTACTTTCAAGATTCCCCTCCCCCCAACCCCCCCCCCAAAAAAAAAAGCAATTTTCTAATATAAATATAGCGAATCACGGACGATGATTGGCTGGCAAATGACTATTGTTAAACGGTAACATCCCCCCTTGCTGAAGATATATTTACGGCCCTGAGAGGGATGGGTGTATTCTTACAAAAAAATTGTATGCGTGCTGTCTTTTCTGGAGAAAGGCACTAAAGAGGATATAGTACCATCGCTAGGGCAAAGCGAGTTGTAATTTCTGCCATGACATCACCGTTGAGTGTTAATTTGCTTCCTAGATAGAAGAATGTGTGTACTTTTTTAAGGTGTTATCCATTTAAATTAATTTCGTTTTGTGAATTGGTGAAGTCCATAATTTTTGTTTTTGATGAATTGATTTGGAGACCTATTTTTCCTGCAATGAGTTTTAATCTATCAGTTTTTGTTTGTGCATCTTGATGGTTTTCACTCAATAGTGCAAGGTCATCGGCAAAATCCAGGTCTTCTAATGTTGTTTTATTTATCCATTTGATTCCTAAATTTGTGTTGGATGTGCTTTTTCTTATGACCCAGTCAATTGCGATATTGAATAGTAATGGTGACATAGGTCAGCCTTGTTTAACACCAGTAATCACAGGGAGCCATTCTGAATTACCTTTTTCTGTTCTAACACAGCATTTTGAGTTGGTATAGAATGATTTTATCACATTTATATATTTATTTTGGAATAAGTATATTTTTAAAATTTCCCAAAGAGATGGTCGATGGATGCTGACGAAGGCTTTTTGAAAATCAACGAAGTTTATTATGAGATTATATCTAAATTCTAAACATTCTTCTATTAATGTTCTAAGAGTGAATATATGGTCACGGCAGGAACGACCTGATCTAAAGCCTGACTGCTCTTTTCTCTTCTTCTAAAGTCTTTTGTCTAAGGATGACTTTATAGATTATTTTGACTTTATAAATTATCATTTTTTCTTTCAGGTCAAGGTTATTTTGACACGTAGAAGGGTCATGGTCATCATTGTGAGCATCTTCGTCGTCCTTATCGGCAACGTCTTTCCGATTTATTTTGTCAACAGATTGACCTGGAAGTTTTCTCCTTTCAGAAACAGAACTTTGATTGGGCTAGTCTTCACTGAAAATCGACAGCAGATCGAGGGTGTGACTCTTTCCATTACCACCGTCTTTGTTGAGTTCACTGCGTTTATAACCGTTGTTGTGTGTACAGTCACTCTGGTTGTTAAGTTGCAAATGAAAACAAAATGGCGGCAACAATCAGTAACAAATCAACAAATGGAGACGGCGTCTAATAGAGACCAAAGAGTGACTAGAATGGTTATTATGATTTCCACGCTTTTCATTGTATGCTATATACCAATATGTCTAATTATAGTCGGCATGCTTACCGTGCCGGAGTTATCTATAGAGGGAAAATATAGAAATTTGTTCATTTCTATTTGCAGCTTCGGGTTCGCTCTTGAATCAACAAATTCTGCTATGAACATTTTTATCTACTATCACATGAGTAGTAAATACAGGTCTGTCTTTCTAGAGATTTTTTCTAAATCGTGAAGAATATATGCTAGCAAAAATAGGTTTATGTGTGAACTTTAATTCTTTAGTCGACAAAGTAGTTAGCTGAACGTACACTATGTATGGGAGAGTTATGCCACCTAGAATTCGACACGCCATGTTTGGCTAATATCCTATAGTATTTTGCTCAATATAGTACAATATATACATAAATGCATATGTGTATATATATATATATATGTGACAGAATTGGGGAGGCACATCTCAACAAGATGGAAGAATCTTTCACAAGCCAACGGCATCTCAGTAAATAGTGAGAGCTTGGATAGTTCTAAATTGAAAGACGGTGTACGTTTCCAAGTAAGCCAGGCTTCCAGCTAGATAGCGTAATAACGGAGCAGACAGTTTAAAGGAGCTAAATCGATATTGGGAATCTAAAATTGCAGGACGTCAAGTAGCCTGGCACAAGTCGCGGGACTAGAACGTCGAAATTATGCATCCTCGTGCAGTAAGATCCAAAAATTTCCAGTACGATCGCGAGAAGTCCGGTAGAATAGATAATCATTATGATATATTGACCACAGGTTGTAAATTCTAGCCGCTTGCCATCACAGACGCATAGTCCAAAGGTTAGTTAGACAGGGAATCTTAGTTTAAAGAACAGAAAGAACGATTGTATTAGCGACAAGTCAGTGAATGAAGAAATGTGTGACATACCTAAGATGTTGTACATTTGAATTATAGATGTTGTAACACTGGACGTTGTAACTTTTGTTGTACATCAGGTCGTTGTAAATAAATAAACTGGTTATATGTATTGCAACTCCGGTGTCTCGCTGAAATTTGAATACTAATGTTTTTTACATATAGAACCAAGGTACCTCACAAAGCTCCACTGTTTCTACTGTTTGACGTGTGTCGGTGAGTTGAGTACGTGTAGTGGACTTGTATTGTAATGTTATATCACTGTACATCCCTTCTATTGTGGTTCTCTTATTTAGTTAATGTTTTATTTCTTGATGTTATGGTCCATGGTTCGTGTTCTTCTTTCTCCAATTAGTGTTTCTAAATCTGGATATTCTGTGATGTTATACGTACTTTTGATGTTCGTTGTGTGACTGTAAACTAAAAGAGTCTGATTCAAATAGAAAGGAGACTATATGACACATAGATATATTTAATAACAACTTTCTTTCATACACATACATTACGTGAGGAAAATCTATGTTGTGACGTATAATTATTGAGATCATCGGAAATTGAACCAAGTCCGTTCTGAAGGCACCAAATCGCTTCGTAACTAGAGTAAACGGGTTTTTCCGTGCTTGACTAACGGCATCTCCAAAATAGATGCGATTCTGTCAATACATTCAAACTATGTACTAAAGTCACAGTCCACAGTCTCGATTGGTCAATTTTCAGTGATTTGAGTACAGAGTATGAATGTCTTGACAAAATCGCATCTTTTTTTTTAGATGCGGTTAGTCAAGCACGGAAAAACACGTTTCCTATAGTTGCCAGGCGATTTGGTGATGTCAGAACGGACTGGTTTATTTCCCGTTGGTCTCAAGAATTTGTAATTTATCCTCTTGCTTTTTACTTTGAATTCATTTGTATAAAAAATTATCTGAAGCAAAAATTCTACTGTCTATATGTTATTTATGTTTACAAGAAAACATATTGGATCTTGTCGAGCGAATACGGATGGTATATATTTGTTGTTACTGAGGATACTTCAATACTTGTACGAGATGTTTGTTGTTGTAATAGTCCTTGTCTCGATTGGTCCGTTCTAAGTAACTTGAGTACACAGTTTGAATGACTTGCTAAAATCGCATCTTTTTTTTTTTAGATGAGATTATTCAAGAACGCACATGCACGGAAAACCCATTTTTCGGTAACAAGACAATATATTCTCAGACAAAATATACCGGATAAATTATACCAGACAAAATATCCCAAGACAAAATATACCGGATAAAATTATTTCAGAAAAAATATCCCTAGACAAAATATCCCAAGACAAAATATTCCAGACAAAATATACCAGAAAAAAATATCCCCAAGACTAAAAATATCACCAAGACTAAATAATGATAATATATTAAATATTTCATACAAACTGTAATAAACACTATTATCTATCGTCTTTCCCCAGGTGAATGATTGTTGATCGCATTCACACTTGCCGTTAAGCGTAGGGGTGGGAGCTTAAGCTGTCGTTCCAAGGCCAGATGTGTCGTAGTGGTTGCATTTAGTCCATGTTTGTTCAAGGCTATCTTGATGTTTTCTATCCACCGTTTTCTTGGTCTACCTTTGGCTTTACACCCGGATATTCTTGTATTATATGCTCATATTAGTATTTGGTTTGGCTTCATTCTCATAAGGTGACCGAACAATTTTACTTGCTGTCTCTCAATATGTTCGATACATGATATTATACCAACTCTTTTCCTAATTTCTTCATTTCTTATTTTATCTAGTTTGGTAACCATTGCAGCTTTTCTCGGACACTTCATTTCACATGTGACGATTTTTCTTTGCTGCGAAGCTGTTAAAGACCATGTTTGACATTGGTAGAACAGTGTTTGGTATAAAAATTGTAGATATTATTACTTTTTAATTTCCATCTTGATCTTTGAATGAAGAAGTAATGGTGAAAGTTGGTAAGTCACTGTATTTGCTTTCTGGCACCTTGTTTCTATTTCTCTGTCCAGTCTTCCATCTTCGGAAAAAATGCTGCCTAGATATTTAAATTCTTTGGCTTGTTTCACTTTGGTGTTATCTATTGTTATATTCATTGGTGTTGAAGACTTGCTAATTTTCAAAATTTCTGTTTTTTGTACATTAATTTTCATGTTGTACTTCTGACATGCTAACAGCAATGCATTGATGTGCTTTTGCAAAGTTTCCTCATCTTTGTATATTAAACTTTGATCATCAGCAAATAATAGTTCATTGATTTCATTATTAAGTTCTTCATCAGGTTTATTTGCAATGTTTTTCTCTTTGTTGATATGAACTTCTTTTATTATTCTGTCCATGTTAATGTTGAAAAGTAGGGGTGAAAGTACGAATCCTTGTCTTACTCCAGATCTTTTTTCAAAACGAACAATGTAGCTAGTAAACAATTATAATACAATCTTCAAATGATATGAATTGTCACATAAATGATAGACATCGAATTACGTTCTTTAATTGAGTTAACTATACAACATTAATGTTCAAAACATGTGCTATGTTTTTCAAGAAGTTGATAGGTTCTGCTGGATTGTATCGTTCAATCATTGTTTTAATAGCATCATCGACACGTTGGTACACTTTTCGTTTCTTTGTTGTTGGTTGACCAGTGACAATCTGACTTCTCAAAAGTGCAGATGTATGTTGTTGTTGCTGTAACCTCCGGGCAAGTCTTGCTGCTGTTGGATGAGATACATTAACCATTGAATTAAATGCATTGTGCCAACATTCAACAGCGTTGTTGCTTCTTGGCAGTTTGTTCAAGACACGATTGTGTTGATTCCAAAGGCTCACTGGAAATGGAGGCTGCGAACGGCGACCACGACGAATCCGTCCAATGTAGAAATCTTCGAAGTAATCAATGAGGAAATCCAGATCTGAGAAACTATCAATACTGGTGAGGTGTTCGAAAACAGTAATGACATCTGTTTCTGGTACGAATGCCAAAGCCATCAGTTGTTTGACTTTGACTGAATAATTTTCATCAGAGATGTACAGGGCCGTTTTACCCTCAGACTGTAGTCTTCGCCAAACGTTCTGTCCAAAGTGAAAATAACATCCTGATATTTGAGCTCGTGGAAATGCACATTCAAAGGCTTTAATTGCAGCTAATTCGAGATCAGTAACTATTGAAGATGGAACTGAATTTCTGTTACTTCCCAGTTCTATGATATGCTGAAGCAGGCGGCTGTACATTGCTTCACTACGACCAGACAAAAGTGCATATACACATGGGATTATATGACCATCCTCAAATGCAAGGATCGTATACAGTTGATCGAATCCCTCTGGGGTGACTCGGAATGTTCCATCAGCAAACCAATGTCTGCTCTGAAACAGAAAGTCAACATCTTCCTGTGCTGCAAACATAACGAAACATGGTTCATTCACACGCAGAAAGAGACTGCCGTCGGCTGTGTTTCTATATTCATCAAAGTGTTGGTCGTTGACTCCATTTCGCTGACGATGTCTGCAAACATTTCTAGTTAAAGATTCTTGTTGAGGTAGAAGATGTGCATGCTGGATTGATACTTGTCTTAAAGCATGTTGCACAATCTGCCTAGTACCTTCTTTTGTGTTTTCAGCACGTCGCCTCATGTTTTCTCGAGCAGTTGCTACAGCAACTTTACCATGAACAGGTGCATGATCATGTTCACCATGCTCTAAAATTACTTTGTCATCAAGAGTGTGAACTCTAGCACGACATGTTCTCACATCACACTTCCATATCTCTTTCCCACCAGCTCCAGATCTGTGCTTCACAAACATAAACTCCCCTAAAATAAATTTTCTACAACCTTTCTGCGATGTAATAAATGTTGCCATCTTCTTAGAAAATCTTCACAAAAATGTACCGCTAAAATGTTAACCTAACATGTGGCAGCTGGCCACTAGCTTCAATGTACACAGTCAGTCAATAAACAATCCTAAATCTGAACGAATTTACAACTTACAATTGGTTTGGAAGTCCTTCAAATCACTCAACTACTTACTAATAGCTTGGAAGTCCTTCAAATCACTCAACTACTTACTAATGACTTGGAAGTCCTTCAAATCACTCAACTACTTACTAATGACTTGGAAGTCCTTCAAATCACTCAACTACTTACTAATGACTTGGAAGTCCTTCAAATCACTCAACTACTTACTAATGACTTGGAAGTCCTTCAAATCACTCAACTACTTACTAATGACTTGAAAGTCCTTCAAATCACTCAACTACTTACTAATGACTTGGAAGTCCTTCAAATCACTCAACTACTTACTAATGACTTGGAAGTCCTTCAAATCACTCAACTACTTACTAATGACTTGGAAGTCCTTCAAATCACTCAACTACTTACTAATGACTTGGAAGTCCTTCAAATCACTCAACTACTTACTAATGACTTGGAAGTCCATCAAATCACTCAACTACTTACTAATGACTTGGAAGTCCTTCAAATCACTCAACTACTTACTAATGACTTGGAAGTCCTTCAAATCACTCAACTACTTACTAATGGCTTGGAAGTCCTTCAAATCACTCAACTACTTACTAATGACTTGGAAGTCCTTCAAATCACTCAACTACTTACTAATGGCTTGGAAGTCCTTCAAATCACTCAACTACTTACTAATGACTTGGAAGTCCTTCAAATCACTCAACTACTTACTAATAGCTTGGAAATCCTTCAAATCACTCAACTACTTACTAATGACTTGGAAGTCCTTCAAATCACTCAACTACTTACTAATGACTTGGAAGTCCTTCAAATCACTCAACTACTTACTAATGGTGTGGAAGTCCTTCAAATCACTCAACTACTTACTAATAGCTTGGAAATCCTTCAAATCACTCAACTACTTACTAATGACTTGGAAGTCCTTCAAATCACTCAATTACTGGGGTGCAAAGGGAACGCATTGCTCTAGGCGGACCCAGGGTTAGCAGATAACCAAGATCCCAAATGTACCTCCACGCGGTGCACCCTGGAAACAGAAATACAGCAGCTCGAGCTGATTCTGGCCAAATCATTTTACTAGCCGTGTAACACCAATGACATTGATGGCTGCCGTGACGTCACATCCCGACAATCACTGAGTTCAACTCTAGACACAGACGAACTTATTCATAATCTGTTTCTTTTCCACTTTACATATATTTTAAATTGTTCCTATAATGTGTACTGAACATTATTTCTCATTATTTCTGCGCGCTACACACAGAAAGGTGCGCGGACACATCAGAAATATTATTTCTAATCCTAACCTTACTCTAAGTACTTAACCTTAAGTTTGCCAAATCACACAACAATACTTTGGGAATACCTCGAAACTAGAGAAAAGGTTCACATTGAAGATTTGTACTTTAGTTGCGCAAATAATAACAACATACTTGTAAAAATACCGAGAAGTCCGTCTGAAGCTAGGAGATTCTCTCAGGTTAAATATCAGTTGTCGGCGTATCGTCTGCATATAAGTTCAACAAGATTAGCACGATCTTGACGTTGAAGTATGGTCCCCAATTAGGTGACCTAGTCTTTACTTTACACTGCCCTTCCGGTCATCTGTATCCTTCCTAATTTCGTTAGCAATTAATCAAGTTTTATCACAAGTCAACAACGATTTCCAATTAGATATAATACTAAGCTTCCTAGATTCGCTGGAAATCTATTTGTAATCGATACATTGTCATCTCTATACATTACGTTCAATCCCCGCCACAGGCAATTGTGCATTCGGACTGTTTAGAAAGCACTGACAAACTACTAAAGTATTTATATTGCCTAGAAAATTCACTGCAGCCCAAAAATGCGGGGTTGATAGCCACGTGCTTGAATATGATATGTTAGCAATGTTAAACAATACATTATCTATTGTTCTGTGTGCTGAACCAGTCTGAAGTAAGACACCGACATTCCGGAGAGCTGTGTCCTCCTACACAAAGTTACACGTTCAAGTGACCTCTTATGTGTGCTTAGTCACAGTGTCACCTTCGTCACTGATTGTTCACAATCACAATGACACACGTCATCCATTCATTATACACAATCACAATGACACAATTCATTATACGTTTGAATTACAGGTTCAATATAATTTAGATATAGTTTACATCCAAAACCTTCAAGTATATTGTATGAGATGCCTAGAATTGAAATGTTTCGTCTATTTATTTCTTCTATAAGATCTTCTACTTTGTGTCCTACTCCACATATATTTATTGTTCTACATTTTGTGGTTTGTTTATGTTTCTGTTTGAATGTCGTCTTCTGAGAACTCTCCATGTTTCCTACCAGTGTTTTAGTTCTTCACTGTCGGTTTTCTAGACCTGTCAAAATTTTGCTTCAAATTCTCCAAATTGTTAAACAGTGTTCTACACTATCGAATTCAGACAATAAATCACATATCCCATTTAGAAAGTATCGAAACATCAAACTTTACTTGGCTTATCGGCAAGCAGAAAACCGCAATTCTTGTTCTACGATATTTTGGCCAGATTTTCTGCTCACACATAATACTCCACACATAGCAACGTTTCGACGACCAAAAGGCATGTATCAAGACAACAAACACAGCAGAAATCAAATACGAAATAACCTATAGACGTTAACAATGTCAAGTTAGCTGTAATGTGACATGAACGTTGAGATCATATGTCACTATAACTCACAAGTTTATGAAATAAAAAATAAAATAATAAGATTCAAAATAGAACCATAAAAATAAATGAAATATAAAATAGAAATCTGAAATACTATAAATGCATAATTTAACACAAAAGATGGTCACCAATCCGGGGATATCCAGCTGACCTATCATAGAATCATCTTCAGCAAATTTTAAGAACACTTTGCTCATGAATTTTCTTCTCGCCTTCCATGAGTATCCGGATAGGTTAGGCAGACAGATCGTCATAAGCTTATCCAGAAGGAAGAGACCGAATTTACACATTCGATACAGAGATTCGCTAAGAGACAGAGTGAGGAATGAGCACATTAGATAAAGAACCGGCACCATCACAATCTTGGAATATATTAAGAGACAACAGATCAAATGGTTTGCATACATCAACAAACTACCATCAGACAGCATACCACAGCAAGCTATGCTACACAGATATGGTAAAGGCAGGCCTAGAGGCCCACCACAAAACGATGGACCACCGAAATAAAATAGGCGACCCATTCTAAAATATACTCAGCACCCACGAGAGCCATCTCCAGAATCTTTATACTCCTGACGCTGAAAGGCAACAAAGGGTTTAGCGAATATATAGATGTTTGTTTCTGTGAGAACCCCAGGAATTACTAGCGATTAGCTCTTACTTCCTAAGTGCAATGGAGAGGTATATGAGATTTCTTGTATACCCAGGAGCCTTCACCATTCTGCTTAGTGCAAATGCTTATTGGAGGAGCCTACTACTCAGGGGGGACATGTGGCGAGACGAGGCGAGCTGATAGTTTGCTTGGGTCACCCATTGTTTGCCTAAAGTCTGAGGATGCGCTTCACAGCGTGCTGTTCCTCGTGTAGGAAGATATTCCATTACCTCCCTTTGTGTCCCTAGGTCCCAGACCTAATTTCTTCCGTATGAGCCGTGTTGGGTAACGGCTAGTGCTGAATCATGAATTATTTCCTGTGCATTTCGCACGCGCTTGAGATGGCCTTCCAATCCATAGCCATTGTATTTTTACTCTTCGCCATTGCGTATATTACCCAAAGTGGTAGGTAATATACGAGTCTTGAACGAGGAGATTCACAGTGGGCCCTTGAGCACTAAGCACAATTCTCTCTGCATGAGCCGTGTTGGGCAACGGCGGCCAGTCGAGTAGGGCAAAGTTTACATTGTCGTTAGAGACTTCTGCCCGCTCTACGATGCCCCCAGTGTCCGGATTCTGAGTCTCAACACTGTTCTGTCAGAATGAACAATTCGCTCTCGACATTTGTTCAATGCGTGTTCTGTGTTCAATGTGGAACTGTATTCAAAACTTTCTTTCATACCCAGGAGTGCATGTTCAAGTTGGCGTATACAATACCTGAGTCATGACTCCTACTTTGAATGGGGTCAATTGTGATGGGCCATGTGGGCTTCTGTGTGTTCTCGAGCATGAACTGCACTTAGCTAGTCGGGCTCGTGCTGAATCATTGTAGCTCCGTTGCCATTGAATTGACTTATACTACGCTGCTCTCTAGCGTGTTACCTTTTCAAGATTTGGTGTGTACTCGTAAGATCACCGTATGTTAGGAACATTGACATTGGTCGCCCAACTAATGTTTCTTTTTAATGTTTCTTTTGGATGTAATGGCGTGGATGTTTCGTAGGTATTTTCTGTCTATATGCAGAAAATTATCATTCACGGCATCCGCGGACACGAGCCTAAGAGTGTTAGCCAGGAATACAGCAAGAGTCGTATTTCTGTTTGCAGGGTGCACCACGATGAGCTATTTTTTTGGTCTTGGTTATCTGCTAACACTGGGTTCGCACGAGAGCAATGAGAGATCCTTTGCATACAGAAAAGATAGACAAATATATATATATATCTTCTTCTTCTTTCTGTCCTCATGTACCTTTCGGTGTTGAGGGGAGAGTGTGTGTACGGTCTTTAGCCCTTCAATTTGCCTCTTCTGCTGTTATATTTCAGAGTGTCTCTAATACACTATCTATCCACCTTTTCCAATAGGTCTCCTGTTTTCGTATCGTTTGTTAAGTGTTTTTTGGATAATACTTTGCTCTTTCTGTCTGGTTATATGGCCGTACCATTTAACTTGTTGTTTCTGTATGTATTCTATTGTTGGCTTGATCCCTAATTGTTTCCTTAGTGCTTCATTCCTGATTTTGTCTCTCAAGCTAACTCCAATCATACGTCTCACACATTTCATTTCAGTGGTGTTAATCTTATGTATTGTTCTAGAATCTAATGTCCAAGTTTGACACTGATAACACATTGTTGGTAAGAAAATGGTGTTGAAAGGCGCTTTCTTTGTTTCTAGTGTAATATCTTTGTTTCTTAGTAAAGGTGTTAATTGACCAATGATCTGACAGGCCTTATTACATCTTGCGTTTATTTCTGCTTCTTGTTTGTTGTCATATCTCAATGTGCCGCCCAGATATTTGAATTCATCTACTTGTTTTAGTTGTTTATTATTTATCTGTATGTTGATGTTCTCCTTTTCTCTTGCAATATTCATTACTTCTGTTTTGTCTATGTTGATTTTCATTCCAAATTGCTTGCCTGCTGTGTCTATTGTGTTTAGGTGGTCTTGCAGGTTTTTAATGCCTATATATATATATATATATATATTTATATATATATATATACCACAGCAAGCAAAATTAATATATATATATATATATATTAATAGATAGATAGATAGACAGACAGACAGACAGACAGACAGACAGAAAGACAGACAGACAGACAGACAGACAGACAGACAGACAGACAGACAGACAGACAGACAGACAGACAGACAGACAGACAGACAGACAGACAGACAGACAGACAGACAGACAGACAGACAGACAGACAGACAGATTTGTTTGGTGTCTGCGAAATAAGCTTCATAAATTAAATTTAAAATATATTCTGTTTACAGTGTTGCTTTCCTTCTGTACAACAATTTATGGTAGCTGAGAATAATCTACCTACCCTATCACTTCGCTACTGATAACACTGGTTTACACATAAAAATGAAGTTGAAAGTTGTCTATAATTCTTTTAAATGAATTAGGAGCATTTTGTGCCAATGAGCCAAAAAAAGACATCAATTTTTCTCAATCAAGTCTGGTTTTTTTTTCAAATTGATTTAAAAAAATTATATTCTCTGACTATAGCCTTCTATTCATAACTACATTTTGGTGATATTAGTAGTTGATTTATTTGTTACATTTCTCACATAAAAATTATTTAACAGAATGTATTTATTAAATGTTACAAACATGGAATATATAAATGAAGAGAAGACATTGAAAAATGTAAGGACATGTAAATTATGTCATCACTGAGCAAAATTCAAGACATAAACTTCAATTTCTTCGACTTTCTCGAATGCTCACCAGCAGGGATGTCTCTCTTCAGTCCAGCAGTAATCAGCCATCATTACTGCATCCCAATGTCCTTGATACCTGGTCTCCATCTCTTTTATGTCCTGATGGAACCTCTCTCCCTGCTCGTCACTCATTGATCCAGATTCTCTGGAAACCGATCCATATGCGAGAATAAATAATGCATTTTTATGCTCATGTTGCATCCAAGGTTTTTGAAAGTAGTCAACATATTGTTGCCAACTTCTTCATAGTTACTGGCTTTGGTGTTGCCCAAAAAATTCTTCACAACCAGAACAAAGGCCTTCGATGCTTCCAATTCCAATTTGTTCATTGATTTTTCAAACTCAGGATCTCTGATGACCTGACGAACTTGAGGTCAATCAAAAATGCCACCTTTCAACCTCTCTATGGTTAATCCTGGAAAAGTGCGGCACAAGTAAATGAAGCAGCCACCATCCTCTTCTCCAGGACTTTGGTGAACTGTTCAATCAAGCCAAGCTTGATTACAGCGGTGGGAATAGTATCTTGTTTCTGTCTACCGGAGGATTGTTGACGATGTTCTTTGGTCTACCCGGCACCAATTCTTCTCGTGCAGGCCATTCCTTCTTGGTATAGTGCTGAGACCTGTCCCTACTATCCCACATGCACAGAAAGCAGGGGTACTTTGTAAAGCCAGACTTTTGTCCCAATAGGAAATTCATCATCTTCAAGTCAACACAAATATACCACTCGTGCAGATAATAAGAAACTTTATCCAGCACATACTTCACCGCTTCATACTTCTCCTTCAGTGTAGTCGAGTGAGCAAGGGGTACAGAAACAAACTGATTGTCATTGTGAAGCAGAACACATTTTAGTGATCTCTTGTAGCTGTCGATGAACAGTTTCCAATCTCTGGGTTCATAATGTTGCACGCCAAGATTCTGCAGATGGTGAACAATATCTGTACAGTACACCAAGTCCTTATCTTCAAAGAAATCTTCATAAATTGTATATTCCAAGATAGATTAAGAAATTTTGCAACATATGGCGTGAAAATATCCATTCATGTGGCAATAAAATACTTGCTTTCTATATCCTTTGTCCTTTTAAATAGGAAAAAAACCACAATTAATTTTAAAAAATTATTTTAAAAAACAATTGATCAAATGTGTGGAAATAAATTGTCGTTTTACTGATTGATTTAACATGGAATATGACCCACCTATATAAAAACATCATGTGGTGCTAGATAAAAAAAAACCTGATCTGATTATCCTAAATCTGTTGTTTTTTAAAAAATCATATACAGCAAATTTGATGTTGACCAGTGTAAAAATCCTACATTCGACTACTGCTGGCATCATGTGATAAACGAAAACAAAAACAACATATTTTTTGTTGGGATATCATTTTGCTGTTTAACCAAGGATCACTCCTGACGACGTCACTGGGACGAATCGTTTCAAATATTCTTTGCCATTTTCTGAATGCTTACTGGCAATTTTTATATGAATATCTCCCGATAAAAAAAACCGAAGAAATATCCAAGTCTGAGTATTAAATTAAAAGTTTTTTAAAGAGGTAAATAATTACTACAAGATTGCTATGTTCGAATATATTATAAAAACAACCTAAATTACATAATGGAAAATCGTTTTTAGCAAGGTACCAAGCAGCGTTACAACAATTGCGCAATAACAGCCTGGGTCAGAGACATTCAGAAACAAATGACGAACATCTGGCTGAATCAGTGAGGTGTAATTTGTTATTGTATTTATTCATAATTTCAGTGTACCTACTAATCGATCAGTCGATAAAACAATATTATTGATGGTAAATATAAAATTAAGTGGCAAGTGTGTACTGAGAAAAGTGTTCAATCATGCACTTGTTATAAATTTAAGGAGAAACAAATTGCGTGTATATTGAAAATCTGATATTTAAAGCAATACGATAATTAATTGAAAGTGCGACTAATGTGAAGATATATCGATTTTGTTTACGGAATTGCAAACATTAGTTTCTGTTCCAGTGTGTTTCTTGTTGACATATTTGACATTTTGAATAATTGTTTCACGAAAGGTAGAAGTTAAACAAAGACAACTTGTTTCAATTAAATAAATTGTTCTAACAACTAACATTTATAAAAACATTTAGCGTTTCAAATATAATACATTTAAAACATCATATATTTTCGATGACACGAAAATATCTTTCATAACGGGTTTACTCCGAGGTGATAATTAATCGGAGCGACTATTTTCTTGAACTGTCACAGTGTCAACTAATCGGTCTTTCAAATAGTTTATTCATATACATCAGCGTCTGTGTCGGGGAGCGGGAGGGCGGGGGTAAAAAAAACAGTCAAGATTGCAAAACATAAATAATTTGCTCCAATTATTAAATTGTCCATATAGAGAAGTCAGTGTTGCCAATATTTCTATTCTTATCACTACCGATACAGAAAATATCTAGTAATTCCACCATGCCTGATATGCTTACAGACCCAATCAGTAATGCAGCGTTATATATAATTAAGTGGTTTTTCTATGCTATTCTCACTGAGATCATTGATATATTTGGGACTGTGACCAACATTATTAACATTGTCTGTTTTGTGAAACAAGGATTCAAGGATACAGTCAATATTAGTCTGTTAGGTAAGGCTTAACAGTACTTTAAACATTAGTTTTTGGGGGCAAAGTTCAACAGTACTTCAAACATTAGTTTGTTGGGCAAAGTTCAACAGTACTGCATACATTAGTTTGTCGGGTAGGGTTCAGCAGTACTTCAAACATTAGTTTGTCGGGTATGGTTCAGCAGTACTTCAAACATTAGTTTGTCGGGTAGGGTTCATCAGTACTTCAAACATTAGTTTGTTGGGCAAAGTTCAATAGTACTGTAAACATTAGTTTGTCCGGTAGGGTTCAGCAGTACTTCAAACATTAGTTTGTTGGGCAAAGTTCAATAGTACTGCAAACATTAGTTTGTCGGGTAGGGTTCAGCAGTACTTCAAACATTAGTTTGTTGGGCAAAGTTCAATAGTACTGCAAACATTAGTTTGTCGGGTAGGGTTCAGCAGTACTTCAAACATTAGTTTGTTGGGCAAATTTCAATAGTACTGTAAACATTAGTTTGTCCGGTAGGGTTCAGCAGTACTTCAAACATTAGTTTGTTGGGCAAAGTTCAATAGTACTGTAAACATTAGTTTGTCGGGTAGGGTTCAGCAGTACTTCAAAAATGTTTTAGACTACATTCATTTTGATGCAGTTAGCACTCTTCTCATAACAACAGAAGTTGTAATTGGTTAAAATAGAATCCTAGTTCAGTAAGGTAGAGTTCAATTAATATCAACAAAGATGTGGGTTTTGATTTGTACAGTGTTTCCTGAAGCTCTTTCACAATCCTAATACAGTATTCGCGAATTTAAAGTACTGTGGACCATTACCAGAAAACTAATGTGTAAAGTACTGTTGAACATTACACAACAAACTAATGTTTGAAATACTGTAAATTTTGTCCAACAAACTAATGTTTGAAGTACTGCTGAACCCTACCCGACAAACTAATGTTTGAAATACTGTTGAATTGTGCCCAACAAACTAATGTTTGATGTCTAGTATGTGAATTATGCTCAATGTATATGGGCTATAAATAAAGTTTGTTGTCTTTGGTCTGTGAATTATGTTTGATGTCTGTGAATTATGTTTGATGCCTTGATCTGTGAATTATGTTTGATGCCTTGATCTGTGAATTGTGTTTGATCTATGTGATATATTAATTCTGTTTGATGACTATAGTCTGTGAATTATGTTTGATGTGTGTGAAACAACAATCGTTCCTCATTTTCATTATCAGGCCTTGCAATATCTGACCTTGGTTGCTTGATTCCTCTGATGTGGACAAACATCTGCTACAACCCCGCCTTCAATGAACTTGACCTCCCGTTTGAGCCAATAGAATTCCAATACTTGACCGGTGCCTGGCCTCACGTGACATTTACAAGAGTGACAAGCTGGATCACAGCCTTCATCACCCTGGAGAGATGTCTGTGTATAACCATGCCTCTTAAGGTTTGAAATTTGCTTGGGTTAATTTGGTAGTTCCTCATCTTCTGCTTTCAGTCTCAAACGCTTGCAGATTATACGGATGTAATCCAAAGAACAGAATACTGTTCTCAATGTTTACATCGTAAATGCGATATCCGTCTGTCAGCCTAACATATTCATGCAATATCCCAGCTTGTAAATCTGACACATCCAGGTAATGTCCCAGATTTTAAACCCGACACATCGATGTAAAATCTCAGCTTGTAAATCTGAAAAATCCATGTTATATCACAGCTTGTAAACCTGACACAGCCATGTTATATGCCAGCTTGTAAACTTGATACTTCCGTGCAATATCCCAGCTTGTAAACTTGATACTTCCGTGCAATATCCCAGCTTGTAAACTTGATACTTCCATGAAATATCCCAGCTTGTAAACTTGATACTTCCGTGCAATATCCCAGCTTGTAAACTTGATACTTCCATGAAATATCCCAGCTTGTAAACTTGATACTTCCGTGCAATATCCCAGCTTGTAAACTTGATACTTCCATGATATATCCCAGCTTGTAAACTTGATACTTCCATAAAATATCCCATCTTGTAAACTTGATGCTTCCATGCAATATCCCAGCTTGTAAACTTGATGCTTCCATGCAATATCCCAGCTTGTAAACTTGACACTTCCGTGAAATATCCACGCATGAGATACTAACAATTGAATGTAATATCCACGCTTGACATCCTGACACATCTATACAAAAGCCATGCTTGACGTCCTGACACGCTTGTTTGCCGTCCTGACACGCTTGTTTGCCGTCCTGACACGTTTGTGTGCTTGTTTGCCGGACACATCCATGACTTTTTTGTACCGATGGGATGGGATTGTCAACTCTAGCCTCTATGTGATGAGACAGTTATAACTATCATCATACGTATTTAGCAGTTTTTTCTACATGCATGACAAATGATAGTGGTGCTTTTCTTTGCTCCAATTTAAGGTTCCGACAACACGAACATGTGTGTTTCCTGTTACGACATATGGTTCTGGTAATTACATAGATTACGCACATGTTATCCGAGTTAATGGTCATTACCAAATTGAACTAGAATTATGTCAGCACCCTGTTGGTCATCTCCCATGTCTTTTGAGGTTTCCAAATTTAAACAAAGGTTTATAACACTTGCAAATACAATCGATAATAAGTGAAACAGTTGTATAACTGTATAACAATAAGTGAGATTGTTGTGCAACTGTATACCAATAGTTAGTAATTCCACTAGGGCCAAAGATGGCACATGGGTGGGTGTCATAGATTTCCATGTGTCGCGTTTTATTGCAATTTCGTTTAGGTCTTCATTGTTTTTGATACCGATGGTGCAACGCTCTCTTGTAATAGTTCTACTTAAGGTATCTCGTGGTCATCCTCCTTTTTTGTCTTGCCCCTTGGTGACCACATTAAAGCTTGACAAGGAAGTCTTTTAGTATCCATTCGCAGCTCGTGTCCGATGTAATTCAAGCGACGCCTTCTAATATAGGTGGATACATATTCTTGTTTTGCTTCTTGCCGTACAAGTCTGACCAATGGATATTCAGTAGTCGTTTAAGACATTTTTTTTCAAAGGTGTTTAGTATAACAGTAGTTAGTAAAACACACGAACGTTCAGTTTAATAATGAACGCCCAGACCATCAGACTGTAGAACATGTGCATGGAAAAATGTATACACAACAGTTTCAACTTAAAGTTGAAACACAAAAGTGTCTTGTATACTGTTACTAGCTACGTATGTTGTATAAGATAACTGAGAGGTTTTTGATGGCCAGATTTTGCTCTCGAATTATACAGACCAAAATGATAAAAGCCACGCTGAAGTAAGATTTATATGGCATAAAGGAGACAATATGAAACTTTGGAACAGCGTATTTTGTTTTGTAGACTTGCTAATCTACTATAATTTTAAACATAAAAAAAAAAATGCTTCGAAGAACACCGGACTCAATATGTAGACATGTTAAACTGCGAACCCGACCCAATATGTAGACATGTTAAACTGCGAACCCGACCCAATATGTAGACATGTTAAACTGCGAACCCGACCCAATATGTAGACATGTTAAACTGCGAACGAGACTAGATATGTAGACATGTTAAACTGCGAACCCGACCCAATATGTAGACATGTTAAACTGCGAACCCGACCCAATATGTAGACATGTTAAACTGCGAACCCGACCCAATATGTAGACATGTTAAACTGCGAACCCGACCCAATATGTAGACATGTTAAACTGCGAACCAGACTCGATATGTAGACATGATAAACTGCGAACAGAAAGACGGTGAAGCTCGGTGATATTTTTGCAAAGTGACGTATTCTCTCTCGGACGTTGCCTTCCCACTCAACTCCCTGAACCCGTCTCTGTCCTGAGCTATACAGCTTGCAGTTTCCAACGACGTATTCATGTTATCTTTAATGTCGTCAGACCATCGTCTTCTTGGTCTCCACTTTCTCCTTCGTCCAGGTACTCAGCTCTACCAATATGTGTCTTTCTAAACAGATGTGTCTCTTTTTATGAGCACGCACGTGTAGTTTTCTTTTTGCTATTGTATTTTGTAACCAACACTCTGGAATCTTCAATGTGTTTATGATATCTGAGTTTCTATTTCATTCCTTCCATAATACTCTAAGTATCTTTCTGTTGCACTTCATCTCAAATGTGTTGATCTTCTTTGCCGCTGTTTTAATTAAGTTCCATGTATCACAGCCGTATATTACAACCGGAATAATAAAAGGTCTTAGCATTAGCAGTTCCGTTGTTTCTATTATGTTGTTTTTCCATATGTTTTCAGAAGTGTTATATTGTTTTATATCATTGAAAATCTCTTACTTATCTATGCCATGCAGTTTTCTGTGCATTGATGGTTGTTCCTAAGTATTCCAATTTATCCATACATTCTATCTGGGTATTGTCTATTATGATTTTTTGGTTATTGTGTTATATCTGTTGATATGCTTTTTGTTCTTTGCGTGTTTAAATATAGGTTTTGTGATTCGCTGTATTTCTTTGTGTTCTTGATTATTTGTGTCAATCCCTCTATATCATTTGAAAGAAGCACCGTCTTGTCTGCGTAGTGTATGTAGTTCAGGGATTTCAAAACCATCGATGTTTAAAGCATGGTAGTCAGCGTTGCGTATGTCTTCTCTCACATTCTTAATTATATTTTCTGCGCAGAAGTCGAACATGTGAGGTGAGAGTGTGTATTCCTGCCTTACTCCACTCTGTACCTCAAACTAATCTGAGAGTTCGCCCTATAAATTCACCGCAGTCTTATATGATCTTGGCTAAGCTCTTCTATTAGATGAATCAGATGTCTTGGGAAACCCGTAGTTTCTGGTGTTGGACTCAGTCGAACGTATTTGAGTAATCTATGAAGCACATGTTCAGGTCAGTTGAAAATTCCCTACACTTTTCTACAATAAGCCTCATGTTATAATTCACGGTTATATGGTATGTATCACGGTTATATATTATATATCACTAGAAATACAATACATTCTATTTAGAAAGACACATAACGGAGGGTAGAGAACCTGGCCGGAGAAGAAAGGACACACCAGAAGGACGATGGACTGACGACATTAAAGATAACATAAATACGTATTTGGAAAATACAAGCCACATGGTCCAAGACAGAGAAGGTCAGGGGTTAATTGAAAAGACAACGTTGTAGAGAGAATATGTCACATGACATCACGGTAATATACTTGTTTATATTGTTCCTCAACAACAATGATAATAATCAGCAACGACATGGAAGAACAAACCCTAACATAAACATACATGGAGAGAAACTACAAGTAAAACATTATCAATATCTTGGACACATAATCACAAATGATGACAGATAGAAACCGATGTGTACATTCAATGACATGAGGAAAAATAGTAACATCTAAGAAAATTACAAACAGGTTAAAAATTAGAATTATAAAATGCTACATCTATTTTATAGTAATGTATGACTCAGAAACATGGACACTAAATAAACAATTATAAGACAGATTTGATGCCTTTGAGATGTGGGTATATGAAAGAATAGGGAGAACATGATGGAAAGAGAAGAAAACAAACAAAGAAGTTCTAACAGCACTTAATATGAAGAAAGAATTATTAAGAGAAAAAAAGATCAGGGAAATAATTATGTTGGACACATTAAAACACCTTATTGAAAACCTTACTTGAGGGTAAAGTTAAAGGGAAGCGAGCAAGATGTAGGCAGAGATACAAGTGGGAGAGTAACATCACAAGATGGTACAGTCTAGCAGAGTGCACCACCAAAACAAGAGACGGGATAATCAAGGTCTGTTGCAGCCAACATTCGTTGACGAGACGGCACTTGATGATGATGATGAACATGTGAGAATATTTTTACATAAATTTAAATATATATTCTATCTCTCTCTCTCTCTTTCAGGTCAAGGTCATATTCACACGCCCTCGGGTCAACATCATCATTGCTTGTATATTTATCATTCTGATAGTAAACATGTTCCCCTTATATTATGCAAACAAACTGGTTTGGAAATTTTCTGCTGCAAGAAATAAGACTCTGATTGGCCTCGTGTTTACACACGATCGAGAGGAGATTGAATCTGTGACATTCTCAATAAACAATGTCTTCTTTCCTGTGGGAGCTTTCCTTACCGTTGTTATATGCACAGCAACACTCGTTATCAAACTTCGGAGTAAATCCAAATGGCGACAAATGTCGACATCGCAAGAACAAACTGATGTCACTTCCGTACGTGATCAAAAAGTTACAAAGATGGTGATTGTTATTTCAACGTTATTTATTGTCTCCTTTGTCCCTATCAGTATTATTGCAGTGGGCGTGATTGTGCAACCGGAATTATCTATAGAAGGAAAGTATAGAAATTTATTTATATTTCTTTGTAGTATTGGTTTCGCCCTGGAGTCTACGAACTCCGCTACAAATATTTTTATTTATTATCGCATGAGTAGCAAATATAGGACGACATTTCGACATATTTTTCTTCGTCAGGTCTAATATATCCATTATAACCAAGCAACATTTAAACACATTTTGAATATCCAAATTGCAAGCAAGAGAGTAATTGGGAAAATCATTTGACTTTGTTTCAGATGGCAAGGCGTGGTATTTGTACAAGGATACCACGTATGTGCTTCTTCCCCCAGATCTGGGATTTATTTCTTTTGGAATGGGGGTTTTCCCTAAATGTGGTTTTCTAGATGTATTCGAGGTTTAGATATAGATGAACAGACGGCAATAAAACAATTGAGAACAAATTGAAAAACTCAGTTGTCCAGATCATTACATGGATATACTGCCCTGGTCATGTTGAGGTCAGATGATACGGGAGAGCCAACTTATTGGCAGGCAATGCGGCGATTGATGGCACATTTCTGATAAGAGATAAAGCAGACTTAAAGAAGGCAGTAATAAATTCATTTCAAGATGCAGACGATGGCAATGAGGTCGAGAACGTACACATACAGAGAATGTTAGAAATGGGAGTATCCAGAGGTGAGGGAAGGACAAAAATTTTTTTTAGGTAAGTCCCAAAGATCACACAATCAACACCTGACCGGGATACTGAGTCTACATGATGTTCGTCCGTCGTGATCGATGATGACCAAAATTTCAACCATAATAATAATAACAATAAATAATAAAATAATAAAGTTAATAGTGCGTTTTTAAATGACTAGCAAGTTCAATGCGCGCACAAAATGTTCTTTTACAGAATTGACAACAATAGAAGATATCTGTGTGAGGTTGAGATGTTTTTTTCTTTTCTACGTGTCCGCTTCTGTCTTGCAGTTTCTTGTCTGAATTCTTCCGCCGCTAGTGCTCCCGTTCTAATGCTGTAACGCCATGCTGTTCTATCCTGAGCGAGGCTCTCCCAAGCGCCTACGTCAATGTTAAGATGTTTTAAGGATGACTTGAGCGTGCCTTTGAACGCTTTTTCTGTCCACCAGCTTTTCAAAATCCTGCCTTGAGTTCTCCATAATATATTTGTTTTGGCAAACGCGAGTTCTCCATACGCACAAGATGGCCTGCCCAGCGTGCCTGCGCCTTCATAAGTATTGTGTGGATGCTTATTGAGGTTGATTTTTCCAAGACCTCGTAGTCTGGTACTTTGTACCACCAATGGATGTTTAGTAATTTACGTAGGCAGGTAAAGATGGAAATGATTTAACTTTCTTGCATGTCTATCATACACTGTCCACGTTTCGCAGGCGTATAGTAAGGTTGGTATAACATCAGCATGATATACTTGTAGTTTGGTGGTTGTTCTTATACCTCTTCTGTCCCATACATTGTTGCGTAATCTGCCAAATACAGCACTAGCTTTTGCCAGTCTATTGTTAATTTCCCCATCAATGTTGACATCGCGAGAGAGAGTGCTTCCAAGGTAAGTAAAATTGTCGACTACCTGCAGTTTTTCCTGATTGACGATGATGGAAGTAGCAGTATGTTGGCTATTTGATGTTGTTTGGTGCATGACTTCTGTTTTTTTGGTGTTAATAGTGAGACCAAAGTTGTTGCAGGCCTTTGAGAAGCGGACTATGGTGCTCTGCATGTTTACGACAGAGTCAGCATACAATGCACAGTCGTCAGCATAAAGTAATTATCTAACAGTACTAGATTTAGTTTTCGTGTTTGCTTTTAGATGACGTAAATTTAAAAGACCACCATCCGTTCTGTAATTGATCATTATGCCAGCTGTTTCATTACTATGGCGTGTTTCCGTTAACATGGCCGTAAATAACAGGCTGAACAGAGTAGGGGCCAGCACACGTCCCTGCTTTACACCATTTGTGACAGGGAATGCAGGAGATACTCCTCCGTCGCAGATAACACTAGCCATCATACCGTCATGAAAGTGTCGTATCACAGTGACAAGTTTTGGGGGCATTCGAACTTTGTAAGCACCTTCCACAGTCAAAATCCTACACTGGGATGGCTGCTGGATTGGAGAGTGGACTAATTATGGGAATGCCTCGCATGTTGTGAAACCAGTTTCTAATCAAGAATCAAGAGAATCCGGAACAGACGCCAGCGTCTTGTAATCGTATTTCTTGCATATTATAATGAGCTATCAGTCTAATATATCTTTGTAGAATGTGTGTTTATACATGCTGGTCATTTGCAGACAGCTGCAGTAATATGTCTTACACCGTAGATCGTGTCACAACTTTGAGTGTTTCTTTTATTCAGAATGACTTTGCACCAGTGTTCACTTTGCTACTGAAGATTCGACTATATGGGGAATAAAATACAGTCTGTTGTGCGAAAATTATGATTATACCTACGTAAAGATTGCATCTTCATACTGACAGCATGCACGCACGCACACACACATCAATATCAATCAATAAAACCCATAACCCTTCAGGGTCGTAGGAGTACCACATTGGATGCTTCAGCACACAGAGTCATCCAGCTAATTCTATCCTCAGCAATAAGAACATAAAGAAACACCAATATTGGAAATAACAGACTTAACCAAGTGACAGAATTCATATACATAGAAAGCAATATAAAAACAGACAGTAAGAGCAGTAAAGAAATACACAATAGATGTAGTAAAGCATACCAAGTCCTAGGGAAAATGACACCAATCTTCAGAAACAAAAATGTACAGTTAAACACCAAAAAAAACACTATTCAAAACAATTATTATGCCAACTCTCTGCTACCATCGCCAAACATGGACAACGACAGCACAAGACAAACGTAAACTTGTGACCACTGAAATGGCATGACGCGCAGAATCATATGAATATCGCTAAGAGACAAAGTGAAAAATGAGGACATTAGACAAAGAACCGGAACCGTCTCAATCTTGGAATATATTAAGAGCCAACAGCTCAAATGGCTTGCACACATCAGCAGACTACCACCAGACAGCATACCAAGCAAGCTATGATACATATATATGTATTGAAGGCAGACCTAGATGTCAGCCACGAAAACTACGGACCACAGAAATAAAAGAGGCGACACATTTTACAATATACTCAGCACACAAGAGGGTCATCTTCAGACAACTCTTCTATCACTGACACAGAAAGGCAATAAAGGGTTTATCGAATAGATATATATATAGATAGGTAGGTAGAAAGATAGGTAGATAGTAGTCTACTACAACAGGACAAAGCTGCGATGTCCTCTAGCATCATCTCGTAGTCATCCGTAGCGACATTATGACAAAGAAATGAAGTCAGAAATCGAGACAAGACTTGCAGTGACGATGATTTATTTCACAGATTGCAGGCTGTTTGGCACCTCCAACATTCCTTAGTCGCCTCCTATGACATGCTTGGAAAAAAGACAGTGACTAAATCCCCTATTATTTGCACACTGGAATATTGTTCGTTTCATAATTAATAATTGTGTTTATCCCAGTTGGTATTATTTTTCTCCAAAACAACTTGTTAGATCAAAAAAATATTTTGCATTCAACTTGAGATTCTCCATGACCCTATGAAATAATTTTTCCCCCTTTAAAAATGTAACTACATTAAAACATTTTCTCTATAAATTATACATTTATACATGTTTTGTGAATATATAAAACGCTTCTACCTCAAATATGACTCACGAGACACAATGGGTATAGTTCATGACACCATACAATAGAATTCATACCATCTGTCTTCCTTAAGTCATCGGCCGTTCTTTATAAATAGTCGTCCTGAAGTACCTTCGCGTTCTGATCTCCTATGTCTTCTTAGATTGTAAGTAAGCCCCCTCTATAAATAAGGTAGTATTGTCATCTTAAGTTTCTCAAATAAATTGCTCCCGTACTTGAGCTTAATACAAGCAACGTATCACAATCATTGATCCTTAATTAACCCGCTTAGAACACTAAATACAACACATCTCTAAGAATCGAAGCCTAAGTCCAATCGGGTTCAATAGTTTACTATTCTTCTTCTTCTTCTTCCGCGTTCATTCTCAAATTCCCACTGGATTTCTCTTGTAACAGGACAATGGTCCTACATGATTTCCAGTTGAATGTAGTCCAGAGAATGGAAATGCGCTGTGATGCCGTTGTATTTGCGCCAATGGTCCAACACATACGTCTTCGGCGGTGTTTACTATTCAGGCTTGCTAGAGCCGCCAACACATAACATTAATCCACATAAGATTAACCTTATAATTAAACACATCAAATCAACTTATAATTCAAAATTAATCTAAATAGATTACAGCTAAACTCCACAGTCAATACCCTAACTCAGATAACAATTAAGCACACAAGACATTTCCATTATGTGTACTACCTAGTTAAATTGTCCAAGTTAATTATTCAGCACACTGCTCCAGGGGTCACTTAGTCTTGCAGTTGTTGATGTGTAGTTCCCTAAAATTACGACCAGATTAGCTCATAACTTCTAGTTCAGTAGGTGTGTCGGTCTAACAGTAAACGATGGTATTGGACTCACAGGTTGTCTTCGCTATACTTTAACTTCACATATTTCTCAATCAATATTCTTTATAATCACATGCTACTCAATCAATATTCTTTATAATCACATGTTACTCAATCAATATTCTTTATAATCACATGTTACTCTATCGAAGCTCGCTGTACGGCAACTATATACATTCATCAGATATGTAGATCAATGTATTCTCTGTTGATCAAAGTTAACAACTTGTAATTTTCGCTTGTAGTTTTCTGTCTTTCTTTGTCATACATTTCGTCTACAACTAAATCACATATCGGCTCTCTTATGAGAACAATATATACGCAAAATTGTTGGTGTTCCAGATGCAGACACATACACTGGGGAGCCACTATCTCCCATAACTGCATGCAATATTACTCACACAATCCTCCCAAGCTCCACTCTAACAACGTGGACTTTCCCAAAAGATCTCGTTTACGGCAGAACTTTGATACTCCATGTATTCTCAACGGACAAACTTTGTATATTATTGCAACATTTCTTCTGAATCTCCGTGAAATTATGATTTCGTCAACCTGTTGTGTCGGTCTAACATTTATAACTCTTGAAACATCTGGAGTCACAATTGTTACGTTTTTTTGACATTGATGGTTGCTGATCCAGCGGGCCATGGGCTCATGCCCTATGACCCAATGCCATTAGATAGCATTATATTGCTGGGAAATCTGTGGATTTTCGGCTCACCCCGGGACAGAGCCAGAGAATAACTATCACACCGCCAGGAAGGTAGGTTTCAACCTATGCACTGTGCCTAGCCACTGTAGCCAAGATAGGGATCACTGTGCTCATTCCCCGCCACCAATTGACTACTGCTTATGCCGAACTTCTCTATTGCTCCAGGCATGCAACCAAATATTCAAGTCAAAAGGATTGTCGCATCCTGAGTCACGGTGTCTACATTCTGATGGTTCTCAGCCATAGGAAAAACATTGATGTCAGTTTCCTCCTCCTCAGTGCTGCACAGTACATCTCTGGCTCCCTCCCAACCACAGAGGGTGCATACATATATATTCAGGCAAACATGGAAAACATTTCAACAACAAAACAAAATCATAACTGTATAGATGACGTGCCATGAAGCTTCTATAAGAAGATAACCTCAATATAACGACATGTCATCCACTAAGGTTTTCTGTTGCATGGATGGTATGTCTAGTGGACCATTGGTGAGACCCACAGACGCAACCACATGCGAATTAGACATTGATAAAACTAAGTGTTTGGCCATAGAAATATTCTCAAAAACATATTACAAATTCCATAAAACATTCTGACTCTTAGTCACCTCAAGTACTTGACCGAACGCCGGTGTATGCGGTAAAATTCCTTCTCCATACACCTCTTCCCTGCCAGTAGCTCACTTCAGGCAAGACTGACTAGCAATCAGTATTTGTCTTTTAACCTCCAAATTCAAATTCCACATGTTACTCGTATTGACAAAGTTCACTCTCACGTGAGTCATTTCTTCTCTCTCTGAAATGACCATCCACTTATGCCAACTGATCTCATGTTATGGGACCACTTGCCCCAAAAAACTACAACATAAACGTCTTCCGTGTACAACTGTACATAATGTGCATTGTTTGACAGTATTAAAACCGAGCATGTCGGCAATCCCGGTTTATGAGGGAAAATTAACCTCATTTGTTTATTGTTTTTTTATTCTCTCCAATTTTTCATGGGCTGTGACGTTTTTCATACGCATCGAGTCACTACTGTAGAGATATCACGATTTCCATGAGTGCCAATGCGTCGACATTTCTCGTTTATTTGAGATTTCATTGCAAATGACAGACTTGGTGAATTTATTTGGCATGAACATCTTCGTCATCATCATCAAGTACCTTGCCGAACGGTGTTGGCGATCATATTTCTCCATGTACATTTATCTCTCATATTTGTCCTCATCTTTGCTGGTGTCGTCAATCGAAGACATTTAGTCAAACTGTCCAGTATTATATGTCCAATAACTGTCCAATATTATATGTCCAATAACTGTCCAATATTATATGTCCACTAACTGTCCAATATTATATGTCCAATAACTGTCCAATATTATATGTCCAATAACTGTCCAATATTATATGTCTAATAACTGTCCTATATTATATGTCCAATAACTGTCCAATATTATATGTCCAATAACTGTCCAATAGTATATGTCCAATAACTGTCCAAGGTCTTCCCTTTGATCTTTTCCTTTCTATCCTTCATGTTGTCACTATTTTCTCAATGTCTCCTCTTCTCAATATGAGCCAAATAAATGTTGACTGTCGTTTTCTTATATTATCAATAATGTATCTTTTTACATCCATCCTTCTAAGACATTCTTCATTAGTAATCTTTGCTGTCAAAGGATTGTGTAAAATTCTTCGAATAAACCACATTTCCGCTGCATGTAATGATTTTTGTGATGTTTTATTTATTGCCCATGCTTCACTTCCATAGAGTAGCACTGGTTCAGTGTAGCATTTGAGGAAACGTTTTCTAGTATCCATCGATATGAACTTGTTGCACGGGATATTTTTCATTTTATGGAATGCTACTTTTGCTTGTCATATTCTGCTTTTAATTTAGGTCATGCATTTACTATCTGAAGTTTTTAATGTTCCTAAATATTAGAAACTATTCACCTGCTTGAAGTTTATCTCATTTATTACTTCCTACTATTTGGTTGGGTACTATTTCCCGATATTATCATTGTCTCTGTCTTTTTTATGTTTAAACTAATACCTTTTTGTTCACTTTCTATCACCATTCTGTTTAACAGATCTTGGAGATGGTTTTTGCTTTCTGCTATCAACACAGTAGCATAAACATATCGTAGATTATTGATATTGTTTCCTCCTAGTTTAAAGCATGGCATAAAAAAAATCCAAAAAAAACTATAACCCTTCAGGGTCGTAGGGGGTACCACATTGGATGTTTCAGCACACAGAGTCCTCCAGCGAATTCTATCCTCAGCGATGCGGATGAGTGTGGAAACACACTTGGAAATTTGAAAACAAGCCTGGCATATTCTTATTTGGATTCAGGTATTCTCACTGTAAAGAGAAAATAAACCTGGAGATAATACACATCCCTTCGTGCTTTATCTTCGTGTTTTCCTTAAACAATGTGATGTATTGTCAACATTTTTACCAATTAAAAATACAGAAATACTGAGGTACACCTATAGAAGATACATTTTCTGGACATTTAATGTCAGGTGTGCTGTATTTTTGGTGGATTATGTAATTTTTTTATCGTATAACAATAGTTAAAATCCAGTTTATAAATGACGTAATAAGACTCAAATAATCAACGTGATTTTTTGTGGTATCTTGTTCGCTTTGGTCAATTTATATATGTAGTTAAGACTTTTATTACAATATGCATTTGAAGTGTAAATTTACTACTATAGAAAATGTGACTGAACAATTGTGCAGCTACTTTTACACAGACACTATAAGGGGCTGTTTATATTATGACATGCAAAATTCTAAAAAGAAAACACTGCATGCTCTCGGATTGATCAAAAATGTAATTTAACCGTTGGATTTAACAGATATGTAATTATGTTAATCGTGAACGACAGCAAGGTGCGAAAAGGAAGAACTGACGATTTTGACAAATGTGTTATTGTACGTGACATGTTTAAAATGTTTCCGTGAATGATGTTGTAACACTACATAAATTTAAAGTGTGTTTGCGTTGCCTTTGTAATACTAATATTTCTAAAACCGCGTCATTGATGGTTATTAGTAGTAGCGGTTTCTAATTTTGGAAATCTCTTAAGGGTAAGAATATATTATGTGAGAAAATGCACATCATCGCAGAACGATGCAAATATCTGAGACATACACGTGAGCGTAGGATGGAAGTTTGTGACATACTATATCAGGATGAATCGTGGACAAATATTCACTATTCATTTGATAAAGAATGGCACTTGACGAAACAAAGAAAAGGGTAATTTCAAGCAGGAGCGGTAAAAGCATTGTAATATGTCATGCTGGCAGTAACGGAAACAGTCGTTTCAGAGAGGCAACAGTTACTTTCCAAGCAGTAAATACAGGTGTTAGAGACTACCACACCGACATGAATGAAATTATTTTCAGAAATTGGAAACCCACTTCTACCAGCACTGGATAGGCCTTCATATTTAGTTATGGACATTGCCTCCTATCATAACGTAGTAGCCCATGAATACAGATTCTCACTTCATCAAGCACAACTCAGGAAATCATGACATGGCTTACAATAGAAACTGAATCTCTTTAACAGCAATACATTCAAATACTAGTTGTTAAAACGTGTGTGACTCGGAAAAAGAAGACGAAGATTTTTGTAATTGACAAAATCATCGCTGAGCATGGTCACACTTCTCTTCGACTACCACCCTACCAGTCACATCTCAATTCCATTGATCTTGTGTGAGCTGCAGTCAAAGATCAATTTGCCGCACTAAATAAGACAAAATGTATTTGATGTAACAAACATAATACGCGATGACCTTGCACAAATAGATATTTAGTACTGGAGAAAATGTGAAGAACATGCGCTTCAAGAGGCAGAGACATATTGACAACGAGATTGTTTATATTTTACCCAGCCCTTAGCAGTAATGGATATTTTCTAGTATTCAAAATCCGAATAAAATACTTGATGTGCCAATCTCTGTTGGTCTCACATGGACCAAATATCTTATAATATCACTGACTTATAACAATATCAACTGTTACTTCATTGTTTTGCTTCTCCCAACGATTTGTTTGCAGTCACCTTTATTTATGCAATGACCAAATAACATACCACGCTTCAAGACCAATGCCACCAGAAAAACATAAGATTATTTAGTCATCAAAGATACAAACTGCCTCAAAGATGATAACTAAATAACATTTCTTTTTATATGTAGCTTGAATATATCGCTACATTTACAACTTTGTGTATTACGGTAAAATGTTAGCGCTATGATTTGCTGCTTATGAAATACTACATAGCAAACAACGTTTCGTGCAATTTCCAATCTACTCTATCAATTTGTCAAATATAAATTGCTTAGGTCGTGCTGTATATAAGATTAACTGCGTAATATGATTGCTATGCGTCAGATAATAGTCGGGAAAACTGTCGTCAAGTGAGTACCATGAATTATGGAACAAACTAAAGAAATTCAGGCCCTGGTTGCGACACGGGGGAAAACTTTGATTTAAACACTCCCATCTTCTTGCAACCTACCACTGAATGAGAATATCTACCTGTCGGAAAATATTCACGTCGTGCATGTTGGCAATATTCTTCTTCTTCTTCAGCATTCATTCTCAAACTGCGGCTGGATCTCCTTTGTAGCAGGCCCATGATTTACAGAAGGATGTAGTCCAGAGAATGGAAATGCATTGTGTCATGGATTTATGTGCGCCAATGGCCCGACATCCGTCTTCGGCAGGTAGAGGTAATATAAAATCTCAGAACCTCCCATAATGATGTGAGTGTCTCTGCATGTGTTTCATGAGTGGACAAAAGTTGAACAATGTTTGCTTACATATTATCAGGGTCCTGCCAACTGCATGTGTTTAAGGAGGGCAAAAATTAGTGTCATTTGCCTACATATTATCAGGGTCCTGCCAACTGCATGTGTTTAAGGAGGGCAAAAATTAGTGTCATTTGCCTACATATTATCAGGGTCCTGCCAACTGCATTTGTTTAAGGAGGGGACAGAATTAGTGTCATTCGCTTACATATTATCAGGGTCCTGTCAACTGCATGTGTTTAAGGAGGGGCAAAATTTAGTGCCATTTCAATTTGCTTACATATTATCAGGGTCCTGCCATCTGCATGTGTTTAAGGAGGGGCAAAATTTAGTGCCATTTCAATTTGCTTACATATTATCAGGGTCCTGCCATCTGCATGTGTTTAAGGAGGGGAAAAAAATAGTGTCATTTGCTTACATATTATCAGGGTCCTGCCGATTCAGGTATTTCGGGTGGGGGGAAGGAGTAGAATACTGTTTGATGACATCTTATCTGGGCCGTAGATACGTTTTCAGTACTCATGGGGTTTAGCCATTACAAAGGGGAAGCTATGCCTATAATTTCCGCTCTCAAATTGATGAGAAATTCCACGTAGGTTTTCCGATACATTTTTAAACGATGGGTTTAATCCAACCTTTGTCTACTTTTATAGTACTAAAAGTCACTTTAAAGGGGAGGGCATTTAAACACACCCTACTCCTTTTCACTAAGAGATTGCAAAATATAGCAACAATCATTATAAACGCACCAAAAGCTTGTCCAATACACCCTTCAATTGCTTATTTCAGTAAACGATTTTCAAACAACATGATTGTATACAGGTTAACTTTAATGTTTTCACGTTTTATTGGCGGTGTCATGTTTTAGTCCACTTTTACATACTTCACCTGTAACACATCAAATCCTGAACTCTGGTCATATTACTAGTCCAATCAAATTGCTGAATTCTGGTCATATTACTAGTCAAATCAAATTGCTGAATTCTGGTCATATTATTAGTCAAATCAAATTGAAATTCGGTATAAACTTTAGCAAACTTTCAGGGAGTAAAATGCCATCTTTTGTTTTCACCGAAAGGAAGCGTGTTTTTGTGTTTGCGATGCCTCGACTTTCGTCACAAGAGCAATGGCAGGCTGTTGGTATGCTGAGGAGGTTTATCGTGATCAGGAAAGTTGCCAGCCATTTTATCGTGACCATGCCACTATAATTGAGGCTGAATGAGACATTATCACAAATGTAGACATCTGGCTACAGGTACAGCCAATGACCATTCAAGGGTCCGCTGGCATGTCATTAACAATGTCCATGATCTCGAGCGAGCAATCATTGCATAATCGGATCTCACACTCCCAAGAATTTTTTCATACACTGTGCAATAGCGTGAAACTCCCATGCCAAACTTGTATTGATGCGACTGTTGCTCATACACGGTATTAATGATGTCCCCGACTTACTGACAGTAAGTGCGATTCTGTTCACCCTCAGTGTCAACAACTGCTTATGTAACGCTCCTGAATTCGTTCAATGTTTTAGAAAAATGCTGATTTGGGCCCGTAAGTGAAAGATATTTGTAAATTTACTTGTATTGTGTATTTTAAATTCAGCACAAAATATTTCTACCCTTAAAAACAAATTTACTAGTTCTTGGATGTTTTGTCTGTGACAAATGCCACGATTTGATACGTATTTGTCAACTGTTGCCTGTTGGATCTTAGATGATGTGTCTGTGTGTCAAACACTACGGTATCATATTTAATGTAATCGATTGCTGCGTAGCCCAAAGAGGTCAGACACTATTATCTACGTGACCAGCATTATAACGACTACATTTTTACTTGGTTTTATTATGTAAACCAGAAGTATTCGTTGTTTTCACGAGAAATCATACGTGCTATTATATTAACGAATTACCTGACGTATTGGCTTGTTTTCAGATTAAACATTGATTTGAACGTTTGTACATAAAGTGTTCAAGGATTATTTGAAAACCAAGAACTGTGTTGACTATGTTTATGAAAGATTATCGGCCAACCTTTGAAAACTCATTTGGACTCCCTTGATTACTCCTCCAGCACCCCCGCCCTATAAACACTCCTGTGGCTGAAACCTGTGTTCAGTAGTGACAACACATACGTAACTGCAGCAATTACAGTACAAATAAGAGGTTTTGAACCAGATGACATAGACAGTCCGATAGTGCTCAGCATCACAACTTCAGGAGAGGATACCACTATACGATCAACGGTGATAAAGAAGCAGCGTGAAGATTCTTCCTCTGAAGATCGCATACTTAACTGTAACACTACCAACATACGATGAATCAACCTTCAAAATATACGGGCACAAGAGTATATAAACATAGAAAATCAACAGTAAAGTATATGAACAGAAAGAAAATCAACAGTAAAGTATATGAACAGAAAGAAAATCAACAGTAAGGTATATGAACAGAAAGAAAATCAACAGTAAAGTATATGAACAGAAAGAAACTCAATAGTAGAATATATGAACAGAAAGAAAATCAACAGTAGAATATATGAACAGAAAGAAAATCAACAGTAAAGTCTATGAACAGAGTGTTCATATACAGTCTAAATATGTATCCGTAAGTAAAATTTAACACAACACAAGAACTAAACATCGAGTTTGCGACTGCAACAAAATTGTATCAATGCAAGGAAAACTAACGCAAAGGTAAATGCATATATAACCAATAAAGTAGATTTAAGTAACAATTCATTATTTCATATTTTGTAATAAAGAAAGTATATACTATATAAAGTAAACATATTGTAAACAGTATATTTTTTTTAGTTACGCGCGTTACACTAAGTTGATATACAATTATTGCATATTAACATACAGTGATCTATGTTAACGTACATAACACATCAAGAAACTATTTCACATGAAACTATTGTTATATCCTCTCGCTCTCTCTCTCTCTCTCTCTCTCTCTCTCTCTCTCTACTCACGCTCTCTCTTACTGATAGAATTATGAAATTTTTGTTGAAACATACAGGATAAACGATCATACAAGATTGAGTACATATCTAGACAATGTTCAACATCCTGTGTGGTGATACAATAACGTAAGCGTCCAATTTATGGGTGTGTCGTCAATATAGTATATCGTATAGAATGTTCTGCAGTTAAAGCTCTCTGTGTCACAACTTTTAACATTTCATTTTACGTTTAGACCAGAGATATTAATGTTAATTATACTCATACTTTTATTGAAATTGATAACTCGGGGAAGTATATTAACAAAATTGAATAGAAATATGTGTAATTCCCAAGGATACATTAAACACAATCTCAATTCCCGTAGCTTACTATTAAATTATTCTTTTTTTTTTCTGAAATAATCTATTTCGTCCACATTCAAATCAGTGTTGCCAACTGATCATATATTACGCTTGCTAATTTTTCCGAATCATCGCAATAACTACTCGTCTTTTTGCTGCTGTTGTAATGTGTTTTATTATTCACTAACAAATATATGGTATTTCTCAGTAATCGTATCATTATAACTTTTATTGCACAGATTATAATATATCTTTGTACAAAGGTAAGGAAACGTGATGACACTTGTTAAAATGTAATGTCTGTGTTTAAAGAAAATCACAATTGGGTAGCAACAGGAAACAAGAATGTGGCTGATAGTTTATTTAAACAATTGAAGTTTAGAATAGAAGTTTAGAATAGAAGTTTAGAATAGAAGTTTAGAATATAAGTTTTGATGTTGTGTTGAATATAGTAGGAATATACGCTTTCAATTTCCATGAGGGAAAGTGTTTTCTGAGTTCGATTATAATATCTCTTATAGATATGTACAATGACTAGATAATCAGGATACATATCACAACAACGTTACATGATTAAATTGATTGTATTGTATTATATTCTTATGTTTATTTCATCACTATTTGAAAAACAGCAGCAAGGTACCTGCTGAGTGTATCACTCATGGACGTTGCTCTGCAGCTTCAAGTGAGAACGCTCAAAGACTCTAAAGACGTAGACGATTGGCTTCATTGTGCTAGGGTTTCCCAATATCTGCACTGTCCCTTTAAACGAAGAAGCAGGCACACATCCTGCTAAGAATATCACTAATAGCACGTAACTCCGTAGCTTCAAGCGATACTTCACATATATCTCCAAAAATGCACTTGTAAACACAACGTTACACTCTATATCGAACCAACACTCCCCTGAGCATTCATAACACTCATGCCACTGAGATTTCCGAAAAATAGATTTAATTATATATTTAATTTATATAATCAAAATAGTTCTAATATATTGTGGTCGGCCTCTTTCGCATCTGTTAGTGAATTAGTCGCGCAATCTCAAACCTGCTAAACTAGACCGATATTGTCGACGAAGACGGATGTGTCGGGATATCAAAGCAAATAAGACAGAGACACAGTGCATTTCCATTCTCTGGACTACATCTTCTGGAAATTTAATAGGATCATTGTCTGGCGGAATCCAGTACGAGTTTGAGAATTAACGCTGTAGGAAAGACGAAAGATGAATGATTACTTCACAAATAAGTTCCAGTTTATTTGCACTGTCTATTTATTACAAATGGGAACTGAAAACTCTACATCGCTGACACGTTGTGCACTATTGAAGATGTTTGTTATCGTTATCATTACTATTATAATTATTATTGAGGATATCTGTTATCATTATTATTATAATTATTATTACTTTTATTAATACTATTATCAGTATTACTGTTATTATTTATTATTGTACAAACATGTTAAACAATCAGGATTGAATGGTGCCATGGTTGCTGGTGCGTTTCTTGTCCTGGTAAATCTGACGAGCACCTGTGATTGCTTGGGCAGAACTGTGGTCCTGCTGGATGTAAGCGGTAGACAGATCAGTCTTAGTTTCCAGCCTCTGTTGGCTTGACTAAGCCCCATTTTATGGTCAAGGAAATGACCTCGATGGAATTATTATTATTATTATTGTATAACTAATAATTACCAAGTGGAAAATCAATGTTTTTCTAACGACACAGCCATTGGGAATTAGCTATAATTCATTTATTCCAAATATGATATAACAATCTTTATATCATTTATGATTTCTGAATATTTTTATCACATATGATTTTAGAATCGTTTAATGAAATATTATTTCAGAATGTGGTTGTATCGCATCTTATGTCAGAATCTAGTTATAATTATAAAAGTATATCACATATGATTTTATTATCTTTTTTTATTACATATTACGTCAGAATCTAATTTTATTCCATATGAATTGATAATAATTTTTGTCACATATTACGTCAGAATCTAGTTTTATTACATATGAATTGATAATAATTTTTGAATACTAAATCTTAGTTCGCTGACCACCATATCGTAGTTCACTGACCACTAACTATTAGTTCACTAAACATCAAATATTTGTACGTTGACCACCAAATCTTAGTTCACTGACCACTAACTATTAGTTCACTGACCACCAAATCTTAGTTCGCTGACCACCAAATCTTAGTTCATTGACCACTAACTATTAGTTCGCTGACACCAAATCTTAGTTCACTGACCACTAAATGTTAGTTCGCTGACCACTAAATTTCATACAATATTCAGCAGCATAACCCAATACCCATCCCCTCATATTCAAAGTATAATCTTGTATTCGTGTCTTCTTCACCAGAACGGATGGTTTCAGAAATTTAATGGTGTCTTTATTATTCCGTGTATTATAATTCCGTGTAACTTACAAGACTGCGCATTCGACTGAAACAATTTAATGTCTTGCATCCCAAAATTCAACAACTCACTGTATGGATTACTAAGTCAACTTCAGACGACCTGCACGTATTTAATAGTAGCACTGAGTTGTTCAGAAATTAACTGTTTAACATTAACTGAGTATCGATATGTTTTATGGTTCCACATTTTCAAAATTAGCACCTGAAGGACAACCATCGATATCAGCATTATGATACCTACAATATCCATATTTCACCATATCTCATGATACCTATCATATCTCATTTTCCATATCTCATGATGCCTATCATATCTCATTTTCCATATCTCATGATACCTATCATATCTCATTTTCCATATCTCATGATACCTATCATATCTCATTTTCCATATCTCATGATACCTATCATATCTCATTTTCCATATCTCATGATACCTTTCATATCCATATTATACCATATCTTATGACACTCTCCATATTCTATATCTTATGGTACCCACCATCTTCCATATCTTATGAACACCACCATATTCCTTATCTCATGATACTTCTTACCATATCCCATAATCCACATATAATGATACCTACCATACTCACATTCCATATCTTATGATAGCATATCCATATTCCATATCGTGTGATACCTATCATATCCATATTCCATTTTTTCATATCTTATTATACCTACAATATCTATATTCCGTATCTATGACACCTTCCGTATCACTCATTTCATATCTTATTATACTTACCATATCTATATTCCATATCTCATGATACTTACCCTATTAATATATTAAATCTTATTGCACCTCAAATATTCCATATCGTATGATACCCACCATATTCCATATCTCATGATACTTACCATACCCATATTCCATATCTTATGATATCCGTTGAATGCTTCAGCACACAGAATAGTCCAGCGATTTCTTTGAAACTAGTTTTCATGTTACTTCATACAGATTAGCTTTGTGTGTGGAATAGTAAGAACGTATTGTAACGTAAAAAAATTGTCTGTATGACTACGCCGTCATTTTGCATAGAACTGGAAGTTCTATCAACAGTAAAATGTCGGAGCTAACATGGAACAATACTACATTTATAAAGACAGAAGATGTTAATCACATTGAAAAGTTCATCATTTCTGGAAATCTCGTCAGTAACGGAATAAGAGAAATATTCCAATGGGTTCTTTACGGTGCTGTATGTAACGCTATCTCCATCTTTGGTATAGTGACCAACATTATAAACATTATCTGTTTTATCAAGCAAGGATTCAAAGATACAGTCAACATTAGCTTGCTAGGTAAAGTTGCATTTGTTATTGTAAATTGTGCACATATACTGGGTGTCTACAAAGTCATTGTGCACGCATTTACATTGATGATAATATTAGGTCATATGAATTGTATATATTTTTCGAATACGTGTGATATAGTGCACAGCGACTTCAAAGACACCCTATATCATTAGTATTTATTTGCTTTGTGTATTGTTTTGTCTACCAATTAGTGACTTTATCTGTGAAACAGCAACACTGAGCGCATATTACAAGAATGTCCGAACTTCGCTGGTGACAGAACGTCATCATGGTTCGCAGGACAATCTCTGTAAATCAAGATATGGGTTTATATATAGATATATATATATATTCCTCTTCTGAAGTCAAATTGAGAGGGACTCAGCTGTTGTTCTGCAATGTATTGAATTCTCTGTTCTATTATTTTTGTGTAGATCTTTCTGAACAAGCTATTGTGAATAATCTGGCTAACCACAGGGCCCCTGTGTTTCTACACGCTTTTATTGCTTCGCTTGCTATACCGTTCTCTCATGTTGATGTATTGCTTGGGCTATGTTTTAAAGCTTCTTCTATTTCTTGATTTAGTATATCTGGTTCTGTGGTTTCTCGATCTTTTTTAGCGTTGGTGGGTCTATATTATGTTGTCATTATTGGGTTGTATAATTCCTGGAAGTATTATGTCCATCTTACTTTCCTATTTATCCTGTTCACTAAGGGTGTGCCATTTTTTATCATTGCTGATTGTTATGTGATTGTAGCTCTCTTCTCTCACTCGCATAGATTTAATACTTTTGAACAATTCTCTTGGGTTTGTTTTACATAAGTGAGTTAAATGTTCTCCATACTTGTTCCATGAATTAACTTTTGCTTCTTTGATTATAGAATGCATTTCTTCTAGTAAGTCGATATTGTAGATAGCCTTGTAGTTTTGATTTCAGCCAATTCTGCAAACATTTTATTTTTCTGTTGTACGACTTTTTCTATCTTCACACTACACCATGATGTTTTCTTATCTTTCTTGGGATGTCTTGTGCTGCATATATTTTGTAGTTGTTTTAACAGTGAATTTGTGAAAATATATCATTCTTCTTGAATGTTATCAGTTTATTTTGGTAAGCTTTGAAAAATTTGAGCCATTTCTTGCACAGATAATGGATTTTCATTGATTCAGAAGAAGTTACTAACAGAAGAGTGAATTTGAAATTTATCAGATGTACCTGTGCTCGTTCCTACTGAGCACTGACTATTGGCAAATATGCTCCGACATTGGTTTATCAGATGTACCTGTGGTCGTTCCTACTGAGCACTGACTATTGGCAAATATGCTCCGACACTGGTATATCAAATGTACCTGTGGTCGTTCCTACTGAGCACTGACTATTGGCAAATATGCTCCGACACTGGTTTATCAGATGTTGGGGAACTCCATATGTTTGAAGTGTTATCCATAGTTGTGCTCTATCCACTCTGTATGTACACATAACGAATGAACATATATTGCCATTACAACAACTAACACGGGTACCAGATGACAAAGGAATGAACAAAAACCAATAGCTACTCTTCACAGAACAACTATCCATAGAATATGACTATGGGTATAAACAACATACATGAATTAAACACAGCAGCATCACATCGCTCGAGTTGGAGAACTGTAGTTCATGCCCTATGCACGGTGTTCGACGTTGAAGGAACATTGATAAATTGATAGATATACAGATGGATAAAACCAACAAATCTGTGGTTTGTCAAGATCCCGAAAAAAATACGAAAAGATTATCTCTTGCTTCCTTTATTAGCTGACGTGGCTACTTTAAATTTTTGTATAACCAGGTAACGTCAGTTTTAGGCTGTGCAAGGCTTATAGACATATCCTCGTATTCACAGGAGCCCTATAGCTCTACATAATAGTAAATATATGCGCACAGTTAAAATTATATCTAGGTATATATTTTAAATTTAAAAAAAACTAATGTAAATTGTGTGTATTCAGTTATATGTATATGTTGCTTAAAGTGTACCACAGGATTCTGAAAACATTTTAGTCGCTGGTGAGAATAGGTAGCGGAGATTTTGTATAGAACATATATTATTTCATAGATTAAGTTTGTAGAACAGACATTATTTGATGGATTACGTTTGTAGAACTGTCATTATGTGATAGATTACGTTTGTAGAACAAACATTTTTTGGTAGATTAAGTTAATTTTGTGTTACTTGTCCATGTTATTGTGCAGTATTATGATGTGAAGTTGAAGTGTAAGATTGTACGTATCCTTCTGTAGATATACACTGTGCGGACTTTTTCACTTACCTTGGCTCATCCGAAGTTATCATTGTTCACGTTGCGTGTAATTTGTGCTGTCAGTCAATGCAAAAGTCGCATCAAAGAACCGACAACTGATGGGACCAACCGACATTAGAAAAATATGACCTATAGGCTTATTTGAAATCAGATTACTTCAGTCACTCAACTTTTCGCTTGATTTTTATTGGCTGTCGACAGAAAGTACACACATAGGGACCAATGAAAATGACGACAACAATAAATAAACCACTTTAGAAGGCTTTCAAATGAGCTCACGGGGAGTATATATGTGGTTGGTCACGGACAAGTCCTCAGATGCTATATCCAGTTTTAACATGTGTCTTGTTTATGTTTGTAGGTTTGCCATATCATGTCAATACCAAAATTGTATGTTATTCATGTCTTCTCTACCAGGTCTTACAATATCTGACTTGGGATGTCTTTTACCTCTGATCTGGACAAACATCTGTTTCATTCCCGCATTCAGCGAACTTGTTCTTCCGTTCGAGCCAATAGAATTCCAGTACCTAACCGGAGGAATACCTCACGTGATATTTACAAGAGTGACAAGTTGGATCACAGCCTACATCACTGTGGAGAGATGTCTGTGTATAACCATGCCTCTAAAGGTGTTATCATTTGTTATTCTGTCAAACTAAATCAAATATGTACGATTGTTCAGACATTAGCTCACATGTAATCTTGTCCAGATATTAGCTAACATGTATGCTTGTCCAGACATTAGCTCACATGCGTGCTTGTCCAGACATTAGCTCACATGCGTGCTTGTCCAGACATTAGCTCACATGTAATCTTGTCCAGACATTAGCTCACATGTATGCTTGTCCAGACATTAGCTCACATGCGTGCTTGTCCAGACATTAGCTCACATGCGTGCTTGTCCAGACATTAGCTCACATGTAATCTTGTCCAGACATTAGCTCACGTGTATGCTTGTCCAGACATTAGCTCACATGCGTGCTTGTCCAGACATTAGCTCACATGTAATCTTGTCCAGACATTAGCTCACATGTAATCTTGTCCAGACATTAGCTCACATGTATGCATGTCCAAACATTAGCTCACGTGAGGTAGAAATACTGAAAAGAGCAGTATAAACAGCACTTCTATCGGCGATAGGCATGCCCGTAGATAAGGGGATGGAGGCGGTTCTTCTTATCCTTTTGAAAATTAGATCATAGATTTTAGTACTCAGAATTTAGCTTAGGGGGTGAAAACCCCATTCTTTCACACCGTTTCCCTCCCCCTTCATTTCTTTCAAGATTTCCTCTTTAAAAAAGTAATCAAATTTCTAATTTAAATATAGCGAATTACGGACGATGTTGGCGAATCACTTTTGTTATAAGATAACAAGGCAACACCACCTCCTCCTTAATAAAGCAATATATATATATATAGTCCTAAGAGGGAGATGTGTTGTCTTACTAAATCTTTGTGCAGCTTTTTCTTGAAAAAGGCACTAATTAGGATATAGTACCATCTCTTGTTGTACCATTCGGGTGAAGCCTTGTAACGTTGACCAACCACATTCACGGGAATAATGGAAAACATGAACCATAAGACTGGATTGAATTCTGTTGGTAGATCTTCCAATTATTGGCGACAGTCAGGGTATTCCGATTTCGGAAAAACATCAGCGCCTGTCAAACTTAATGATCATGTGATTAAAAAAAAACCCATATTGTTCTGCCCGGAATTCAATGATGTTGGAGATAACCAATAATCAATAACATTACGGCAGAAATCCCCCCCTCCCCGATATAGCGTTTATGTAATGCTTATATTAAGATTCAATTATGGAAAAAAAATACAATACAAAATATTCATAAAAAGAGGGAAAAAAGAACATAAACAACACGAGACCATGTGCTAAATAAAAGCTTTGCATGAAAACAGAAAATCAAGAAATTGGTAACTGTGTTCAATTCCCAGTAGAGTCAGCTCTTCCATCATTCAAATAAAAATGGATTCACCATTGGTAGCAGATTCAGGCTGGTCACTAGAACTAATTTGTAACTGCTGCACCGCTGTCATTTTCAGAAGTTAACAGTGGTTGAGTATCTATTAGGTCACATTCACAAGTGAACATGGGCTGAACATCTATTAGGTCACATTCACAAGTGAACAGTGGTTGAGTATCTATTAGGTCACATTCACAAGTGAACATGGGCTGAACATCTATTAGGTCACATTCAGAAGTTAACAAGGGTTGGGCATCTATTAGGTCACATTCAGACGATAACGTGCGTTGATCTTCTTTTACGCCATATTTCTAAGCGCAGATTTTATTCAGTTTTCTGTTATTTATTATTATATAATATGTTATTTGTTATTGTATAATTTGTTAAATGTTATTACATAATTTGTTATGTGTTATTATATCATTTGTTATTTATTATATAATTTGTTATATGCTATTATATAATTTGTTATATGCTATTATATAATTTGTTATATGCTATTATATAATTTGTTATATGCTATTATATAATTTGTTATATGCTATTATATAATTTGTTATATGCTATTATATAATTTGTTATATGCTATTATATAATTTGTTTTTTGCTATTATATCATTTGTTATTTATTATATAATTTGTTATATGCTATTATATAATTTGTTATTTATTATATAATTTGTTATATGCTATTATATCATTTGTTATATGCTATTATATAATTTGTTATTTATTATATAATTTGTTATATGCTATTATATCATTTGTTATATGCTATTATATAATTTGTTATTTATTATATAATTTGTTATTTATTATATAATTTGTTATTTATTATATAATTTGTTATATGCTATTATATAATTTGTTATTTATTATATAATTTGTTATATGCTATTATATAATTTGTTATTTGATATGATTATGATTTGTCTGATAACATATCGTATGTACATAAATTACGACAACAATTGGTAGTGGAGTTGGGGGTTTGTTGGCTGTTCCAAGGGGGGGGTTGACAAAAGTCGACGCCAAACAATCAAAAACTTTGCAACACTGACATTGTTTCCATTTGGAAAATTTGGCAAAAGATTGAAGAAATAAAATGAAGTAGTGTACTTTTTTTCTGACTTTATTTAGGCACAACAACAATTCTGGACGAATTAGATGTGGACCTAATTAAGTAGGGAGATGGTTCTCTGAATTCTTGCCAGTTAGGATTTTTTTTTTATAGGGGAAGGTAGTCAAATATAGCAAAAATATGCTAGCCATTTATGGACAGCCCCCCCCCCTTTTACCCCTATCACATCCCCCCCCCCCGTTTATTGACTTAAAACCTGTACTAAAGCGATCATCTTCTGTTTCTTCAGGTCAAGGTTATATTGACACGTAGAAGGGTCAGGTTCATCATTGTGAGCATCTTCGTCATCCTTATCGTCAACGTCTTTCCGCTTTATTACGTCAACAGATTGGCCTGGAAGTTTTCTCCTTTCAGAAACAGAACTTTGATTGGGCTAGTCTTTGCTGAAAATCGAAAGCAGGTCGAGGGTGTGACTCTTCCTATTGCCACCGTCTGTGTTGAGTTCACTGCGTTTATAATCGTTGTTGTGTGTACAGTCACTCTGGTTGTTAAGTTGCAAATGAAATCAAAATGGCGGCAAGCATCAGTAACAAATCAACAAATAGAGACGGCGTCTAATCGAGACCAAAGAGTGACTAGAATGGTTATTATGATTTCAACACTTTTCATTGTATGCTATATCCCAACATGTCTAATTATTGTTGGCATGCTTACCGTGTCGGAGTTATCTATAGAGGGAAAATATAGCAACTTGTTCATTTCTATTTGCAGCATCGGATTCGTTCTTGAATCAACAAATTCTGCTATGAACATTTTTATCTACTATCACATGAGTAGTAAATACATGTCCGTCTTTAGAGAGTTTTTTTTCTAAATCGTGAAGAATATATGCTAGGAAAAATAGGTTTCTTCTAATAGGTGTGAACTTTAATTCTTTAGTTGACTAAGTAGTTAGCCGAACGTACACTATATATGGAAGAGTTACTCCATCTAAAATTCGAAAGCCAAGTTTCGTTAGTTTCATATAGTATGTGATCAATAATGTGTTTTCTGACACCAGTCATTCCTTAAGCGCGCACAAAACAACTATAGACTCTATGTCTAGGGAAATGCACTATTCCCATGTAAAGTATGAATGCGCGTAAATGTATTTATGTAATGACATGTAGCACCTTTGGTTAGAATGAACAAAAATGGCGTCGGTGAGATCAGATGTGAGATGTATGAAGAATTTTTATTGGTTGGATGTTTTTGCTAAGTTGAGGAGAACTTGACAAATTGGGGGATTCCATGACAGTTGGAAGTTAGGTAGCGGCTAGGAAAGTCTCGAGAGAAATGTCGACTGTACGCCGTAGCGTAGAGGGACAGATTCCCGGATAGCTACTATAAGTACTTAGCAGTTTTAGAAGAAGTGGTTAGAGTTGTTAGCTGGGAGTTGCTAGAGTCAGAGCTTGGAAATCTATAAGTTGGTTGTCAGTACGATCGTGTGACGGTCGGTAGAAGAGACAAACATTGTGATATATGGACCTAGGGATGTAAATTCTAGCCGCTTACCATCACGTACGAAGAGTACGAAGGTTATGTAGAAGGAGAATCTTAGGTTGCAGAACAGGACGAATGAATGTATTAGCGGCAAGTCAGTGAATAAAGTAATGTGTGGTATGCCTAAGATGATGTACATTTGAATTATAGATGTTGTAACACTGGATGTTGTATTCTTGATTTTGTAACACTGGACGTTGTAACCTTGATGTTGTAACATTGGACGTTGTAACTAAATAAATTTGTTATATTTATTGGAACTCTGATGTCGTGTTGATATTTGAATACTGATGCATTTACATATAAAACCAAGGTACCTCATACACATCCACTGAACCTCCACATTCTAAAGTTTGTATATAATCTCCTACTGTTTGACGTGTTTCTGGAGGGGGGGGGGGGGCGGGGTGTTTATTATATATAATGTACTGCTAGTGTAATGTTATATCACTTTAAAACTTTTCTATAGTGGATGTCTTCTTTAATTGCTGTTTTGTTTCCTGTTTTTATGGTCCGTGGTTCGCGTTCTTCTTTCTCTGTATGTGTCATGTGACGTATTCCTTCCAGAACGCTGTCTTCCCAATGAACTCTCTGAACCTCTCTCTGTCTTGGGCGATGTGGCTTGCATTTTCTAGCGATGTATTCATGTTATCTTTCATGTCGTCAGTCCATCGTCTTCTTGGTCTGCCCCTTCTCCTCTTCCCGGGTACTCTTCCCTCCATTATTTGTCTTTCTAAACAGTTATGTCTCTTTATATGACCAAACAGGCGTAGTTTTCTTTTTGTTATTGTGTTTAGTAACCAACACTCTGGAATATTCAGTGTATTTATAATATCTGAGTTTCTGATTTTATCCTTCCATGTATAGTGTTTCTAAATCTGGAATGTCTGTGATGTTATAAGTTCTTCTTCTGATGTTCGTTGTGCGTTTGCGAACTAAAAGAGGCTTGTCCCATCTAAATGTAAATGTAAATAAGTCTTAGATTCGAACAGAAAAGAAGCTGTATAACACATAGATATCATGAATAACAACTTTCTTTCATGGACATAAACGTGAGAACAATCTATGTTATGACATATAACACATTTTTTCAGTCTTTATACTCACAGGAAAGGAGGCAGTTGATTCCCTTGTAACGGATTTGGCAGGGGGGAGGGGGTGTAATTTTGTGTTTGGATGTCATATATCTAATCTGCATGGGTTACTATAACGTTTTCCCCGTCCTAGTCCGTTACTTACTTCTTACTTACGGCAAGGGGTCAGTCAAGCTGTTAGCCAGGGGTCATTCAAGCCGTTGGGCACGGGTTTAAACAATTTCCCTCATAAGGGGCAAGATCCTATCTGAGTCCCTCGAGCCTCAGGCACAGCTCTGGCCGGACACCCTTCCGTAACCCTAGTAATACTTCATAATCGTCAGAAATCCCTCGAAGATTAAGTAGTATTTCCAGATGTATTTCTATATGACAATCAAAACAACGTAACTGCGTGAAACGTAACAACAATTAGACTTGCGTACAACACAGGTTTATACGAGCGATTCGAGTCTTTTCCATATTTCCGTTGGACTTTGTGATAATTTTTCCATTCGTCGTCTTTTGATGTTTTGTTTGTGTCTTAATAAAGACCTTTTGGTTGAAACGTTGAATGTGATGTGTATATTGTAATTTTTATTATTTCTTGTGTGCTCATCATTGCCCATCATTACCTACTAGTTTTAGATATCGATGACTACCGTATCTCTCTAGTTAATCACTACCATCATTCTCCCTCGAAGGTGCACGATTCTACCAGCAACTCTTCAGGTACACAGTTCTACCAGCAACACTTCAGGTACACAGTTCTACCTGTAACCGTTCAGGTGTACATTTCTACCGGCAACATTCATTTCAAACACGATTCCATTGCTCGCGTGTACTCGAAATTACATTTTTAAGATAAGTCATATGATATAATCTCGTATGTGCACACATCTATAGTAACGGATGAACATATGCACAAAAGTCACACAACAGTATATGAACAGAAAGAAACTCAATAGTAGAGTATATGAACAGAAAGAAACTCAATAGTAGAATATCTGAACAGAAAGAAACTCAATAGTAGAATATATGAACAGAAAGAAACTCAATAGTAGAGTATATGAACAGAAAGAAACGCAATAGTAGAATATCTGAACAGAAAGAAACTCAATAGTAGAATATATGAACAGAAAGAAACTCAATAGTAGAATATATGAACAGAAAGAAACTCAATAGTAGAATATATGAACAGAAAGAAACTCAATAGTAGAATATATGAACAGAAAGAAACTCAATAGTAGAGTATATGAACAGAAAGAAACTCAATAGTAGAATATATGAACAGAAAGAAACTCAATAGTAGAATATATGAACAGAAAGAAACTCAATAGTAGAGTATATGAACAGATAGAAACTCAATAGTAGAATATATGAACAGAAAGAAACTCAATAGTAGAATATACGTACAGACTGTTCATATACAGTCTACATATTGTAAAATATCCGTAAGTAACATATAACAGAAACAACATACGAACTAAACAATCAGTTTGTGACTGCATCAAAATGGTATAAATTCAAGGGGAAATAACGCAAAGGTAAAGGCCTATATAACCAATAAAGTAGATTTAAGTAACAATTCATTATTTCATATTTTGTAATACAGGAAGCATATACTAAATATAGTAAACATATTGTCATCGGTATCTCTTTCAGTTACGTGCGTTACACTAAGTTGATATACATTCATTGCATATTCAATTCACATACTGTGAACTATGTTAAGGTATATAAACACATCAAGAAATTATTTAACATGAAACTATTGTTATATCCTCCTCCCTCTCTTTCCTTCTCTCTCTCTCTGTCTCTTTTCTCTCTGTCTCTTTTCTCTCTCTCTCTCTCTCTTCAATTCACACATTGATCTATATTAAGGAAAATAACATCAAGAAACTATTCACATGAAACTATTGTTATAGTCTCACTGTCTGCCTCGCTCTCTATCTCTCTCTATCTCTCTATATCTCGCTACCTCTCTCTCTCTCTCTCTTTCTCTCTCTCCCTTCATGATATAATTATGAAATTGATGTTTAAGCATTCAGGATAAACGATCATACAAGTTTAAATCTGGGTACATAACAAGACAATGTTCAACATCCTGTGCGGTGATATAATAACTTAGGCGTCCAATTTCTGGGTATTTCTTCAATATATTATATCATATAAAATGTTGTGTGGTTAAATCTCTCCTTGTCACAACTTTTAATATTTCATTTTACGTTTAGCCCAAGGTTATGATAAGTAATTATCATGATACTACTATTGAAATTGATCAATGGGGGAGGGGGTGGAGGATTATTTTAAAAAAATACACAAATCTGTACTTCCCAAGGATACACGAAACACAATCTCAATTACCATAGCTTATTATTAAAGTATTCTTTTCTTTCTGAAATAATCAATTTCATCTACATTCACATCAATGTTGCCAACTGATATATATTACACATGCTAATTAGTTCAGATAAATCGCAATAATTACGCGTATTTTCGCTGCTGTTGTAATGTGTTTTATTATACAATTAAAAAATTAAAATGTGTAGCCTATCCTATTCAAGACATAGGCATCAACCCTGCATTTTTGGGTTGTACTAACAAATATATGATATTAACCATATTTTTAAGTACTCGTATCATTATAGCTTTTATTGCGTAGATTATAATGTCTTCTTACAAAAGTAAGAACACTTGATGAACCTGGTTGGAATGTAATGTTTTTATGTTAAAAAAAACCAAATAGGTAGCAACAGGAAATAAAAATGTGGCTCACAATTTATTTAAACAATTGAAGTTTAGAATAGAAGTTTAGTATGTAGCAGGAATATGTGCTTTCAATTACCATGAGAAGAAAGTGTTTTCTGAGTTCGATTACGATATGTGATATAGATATGTACACAGGCTAGATAATCAGGCTAAATATCAAAACATAGTTACATGTTTGAACTGACTTACACACTTAAAAGAGTATTGATTTTATTGTATTCTAGTTTTCTCATGTTTATTCCAACACTCTTTACACACAAAAAAGCAACAAGGTACCTACTGAGAGTATCACTCAAAAACGTGGCCCTGTAGCTTCAAGTGAGAACGCTCAAAGAATCTAAAAACGTAAACGATTGGCTTCATTGTGCTAGGGTTTCCCAACATCTTCGCTGTCCCTCTAAACGAAGAAGCAGGCACAAAGCCTGCTGAGAATATCACTAATAGCACATAACTCCGTAGCTTCATGCGATACGTCAGATAGATCTCCAAATAATGCACTTGTAAATACAACGTTACACTCTATATTGAGCCGACAATCTCCTGACCATACATAATCCTCACGCCATGTAAATTTCTAAAAATAGATTTTAAGTATATATTTAATTTATAGAATTAACATAGTTCTAATATATCGTGGACAGCCTCTTTCTCATTTGTTAGTGAATTAGTCGTGTAATCTCAAACTTCCTGAACTAGATCGATATTGTCCACGAAGACGAATGTTTCGGGTCATTAAAGCAAATAATATAGCGACACAGTGCATTTCCATTCTCTGAACTACATCTTCTGGAAAGTTAATAGGTCCATTGTCTGGCGGAATCCAGCAGGAGTTTGAGCATGAACGCTGAAAGAAAGAAGAAAGATGGATGTTTACGGAACAGATAAGTTTCACTATATTTGCGCCGTCTATTACAAATAAATGACGACATAAAACTCGACATGACTGAAACGCTGTCCACTATTGAGAATGTATGTTATATTAATCGATTATACGTGGAGTGTAATTCATTCATGTTCGTTCCGACTCGCAAACTACCTATTTTCGATTCAGACAAAAAAAATGGCATCTCGACTACACCAGTTAACCACTAATTTTTCCGTAGAATTAATCAGCGTAGAATTTCCTCTCAAAGAGACAACCACAGGTTAACAACAGGGAATGTAAATCCTTAGACAATAAGTGTGTGACGGCGCGCGAGGCGAGGTAATCCAAGTGAATAAACGGCGAATCAGCAAAGTGGGTGGCGCACAATTGGCAAGTTTAGGGCATAAGAATGAATTTTGGCTGGCCACCGTGTATAAGACAAACATTACCACGTACACCCCAAAACCAAACAACTGGTCAACAACGTCTAAAGATTAGGAAAAAACATTGGAATAGGAACATGGAATGTTAGAACACTACACCAGTCACGGACACTAGAAAACGTGATATTGGAATAGGAACATGGAATGTTAGAACACTACACCAGTCAGGGACACTAGTAAACGTGATATTGGAATAGGAACATGGAATGTTAGAACACTACTCCAGTCAGGGAAACTAGAAAACGTGATATTGGAATAGGAACATGGAATGTTAGAACACTACATCAGTCAGGGACACTAGAAAACGTGATATTGGAATAGGAACATGGAATGTTAGAACACTACACCAGTCAGGGACACTAGAAAACGTGATATTGGAGGCAGAAGCAGTAAATGTAAATATTCCAGGAATAGCAGAGATAAGATGGACAGATGCTGGGTACACAAGAAAGGAAAATTCTAGTTTTATACATTCAGGAGGAGATTACCATGAACGAGGGCTAGGAATATTGATCAGGAAAGAAATAGAAAAATACACCAGGGGGTACTGGACATATAATGACAGAATGATGATGCTAAAGATCAAAGCAAAACCGTTTGATCTAGCCATTATACAAACATATGCACCAACTACAGATTACACTGAAGAAGAAATAGAACAGTACTACGAAGATCTACAACAACTACTCAAACCAGTAAAATCAACAGACATTTTAATAATCATGGGAGACATGAATGCAAAAACAGGGAAATGAAGACACAAGAACATTGTAGGGCAATTTGGACTAGGGACAAGAAATGACAGAGGAGAAAGACTTATACAGTTCTGTGAGGAGAACAATATTATTATATGCAATACATTCTTTGAACATGAAAATAGAAGATTATATACATGGAAAAGCCCTGGAGACAGAAAGAGGCACCAATAGACTATATTATGATCAATAACAGATTTAGAAAGTGTAAAGAACACTAAAACACATCCAGGCGAAAATATCAACTCTGACTATAATCCAGTGCTGTTCAAAATAAATGCCAAACTTAAAAAGATAGTACATAGAAGAGTTCAAGAATCACAGATAGGCGCATTAGCACTAAAACAACCAGACATACAACATATATATCTTGAAAATGTAAGGAATAGATATGAACATCTACTGATAGAGTGCATGGCACAATACAGAAGAGAAAATTCAGAAGAGAAAATAGACAATAAATGGGACAACCTAAGGAAAAGTATTCAAATATCAAATGAAAATTTACCAATAAGAAAAGCCAAGAAAAAACTAACATCGATGACAGATGAAATATTAGAGAAAATGTCAGAAAGAAAGAAAGCTAAAAATACGCCATAATACTCGATTATAGACAATGAGATACGTAACATGTGCAGAACAGCGAAAAAACAATGGCTAGAAACAAAATGCAGTGAAATAGAGGAGATGTCCATACAACAGAAGACACAATTAATGCATAAGAAGCAAGGCGGATCACAAATAAGAAAAATCCTATAAATGAGGGTGGCTGCATTAAAGATAAAAACGGAATCATAATATGTGATAAAACAGAAGTACTTACAAGATGGGAAGATTATGTAACAGAACTGTTTGACGACCAACAGAACAAAAAACCGACAATATACAACAATGATGGACCAACAATAATGAAAGCAGAAGTAGAACATGCAATAAAATCGATAAAATGTGGAAAGGCTGCAGGCTCTGACAACATACCAGCAGACATAATAAAACAAATAAATGAATTTGGTGTGGATATTATCACAGAACTTTTCAATGACATATATGAAACAGGCCACATACCTAAAGACCTAACATCATCAATATTCATACCACTACCTAAGAAGCCCAGGGCTGTGGACTATACAGAATATAGAACAATAACTCTAATGAATTAATTAACTAAAATACTCGTCAAGATAATACATTAAAGAATTAAAAACAAGAAAGACACGGAGGTTGGTGAAGAACAATTCTGTTTTAGGAAAAACAAAGGAACCAGAGAAGCTATACTTATTATCCGACTAGTGATAGATAAATATATAGAAATCCAAAAGAGTATCTAAATTTGCTTCATAGACTATAGCAAGGCTTTTGACAGAGTCCAACATGAAAAATTAATAAAATGCAAAGTGCACCACCAAAACAAGAGACAGGGGATGTTGGAGATCTTTTGCAGGCAACCTTCGTTGCGGAGACGGCACTTAATGATGATGATGATGTTATCATTATTATTACTATTATAATTATTATTGAGGATGTCTGTTATCGTTATCATTACTATTATAATTATTTGTATTAATAGTATTATCATTATTACTATTATTATTTTGCAAAAATGTTAAACAATCCGATTGAATGGTACCATGGTTACTGGTGCGCCTCTTGGCCTGGTATATCTGACTTGAGCACCTGTGTCTGCTTAAGCAGAACTGTGGTCCTGCTGGGTGTAAGGGATGGACAGATCAGCCTCTGTTGGCTGGACTAAGCCCCATTTTTACGTCAAGGAACTTACCTTAATGGAATTATTATTATTATTTTTTAAGCAATTATTACTACGTTGGAAATCAATGTTGTTCTATCGACATAGTCATTGGGAATTAGCTATGATTCATTTATTCCAAATATATCAGGCACGTTTTATCAATTATGAATTCAGGCTATTTTCTCACATATCAAAATCGTTTGATCAATTATGATTTCTGAATATTTTTATTATATATAATTTCAGAATCGTTTTATTATTTCACAGTGGGTTTTTATCGCATATTACGTCAGAGGCTAGTTCTAATTATAAAATCATATAACATATGATTTGATAATATTTTGTCAGGCATTATTTCAGAATCTAGATTTATCACATATGAATTGATATTAATTTTTATCACATATGAATTTATATTAATTTGTATCACATACTGTGTCCGAATCGCTACTGTTAAAAAGCGAAACGCAACATTATGCAGTGCTAATGGACACCAAATTTGAAACTTATACCAAAATTAAATTTTACGAAATTAATGTTTCAACCATGGCATGAAGAACCGTTCAGACCTTGGCAATGAAATGATGTTCATGAAATTTGGTTTAGACTTTTATTCTTTGCTACTGAGACTTCTGTTTCTGTACGATTATGCCCTTCTCTGGCTTCTATCAGATAACGACATCTCCGTGACATGGATCCGATTAGCCGATGGATCTGTTGTTGTGGGATCTCTTTCCGCAGTGCAAGAGAAAACTGATTGACTAGAGCCACGTTTTCCTGGCGGAGTCGTCTGTCGAGTTCATCTCATAAGTGTTCTATGGGGTTCATGTCTGATGTCATGGCTCGCCACGGAATGGTCTGCATGTTGTTGTCAGCGAGGAACTGGGTGGTGAGTTCTGCCACATGAGGTCGAGTGTTATCCCGCTGAAAAATAACCCTCGTGCAGCCAAAATTTAAAAGACGCAAAGATGAACAATTACAGTGACGTATTGTTTGACATTACGCGTCCTTCAATATAATCAGGGCACTTCTTTCCATGAAGGTTATCGCCCCCCCCCAATCAGTACACTTTACCACCATGTCGAGAAACCTCATTAACCCTGTTCTGGGCGTCGCGCTCATGGACTCTGCGGTAAACTCTTCTCTGTCTATTCTGTTGCTGGAGCACAAAAAAAGATTCACCACTCACTAACCCAAACCGTCTCTGGTCGTTTCAAACAGTCCATTGACAATGCTGATTCGCACACTGCTGTAGCTTCTGGTGATGCCGGTGCGTAAGAACATGATCTCTGTAGGACATTCAAGCCCAAAGACAAACGTTGTCTAGTCGGTTCCTGGACTTTTGATCTGAAATTCAAGGAGCTGCTGGCATTGTGTGGAATGTGGAGGACGCAGATGCAAATTGATTCCTAAAGTGACGCATCCGTATGAAGCAGTCTTTGACAGTAGTTGTGATTCTGTGTCTACCACTGTGTTGCCGGTCTGCCACTGAGCCAGTTTGTTAAAATTGCACCCAAATGCACAAAATTGTGCTTCTAACCACATTAAATTGTCTGGCATCTACACATTGTCCAGTCTGTAAATTTTCAATGTTCAATTTATCGTTGTTCTGTAGTAAAATGAATCCTACTTGAGCATGGAATTTTTAACTTAATTTATTCGAGGACCGTCAATCTTTTTAATGGGCATTCGGCATTCAATAATATGGTCAGAGAGTTGTGTTTTCATTAATATTCACAGAATTCTCATGAACCTGTTACGAGTTATTGCCGAAAATGCTGTTGTCCTTTTCTTCTTCAGCGTTCAATCTCAAACTCCCACTGGATATCTCTTGTAGCAGGACACTGGTCCCACTAGATTTCCAGCAGGATGTAATCCAGAGAATAGAAATACGTTGTTTCGCAGTTTTATTTGCGACAATGGCCGGACACATCCGTATTCGGCGGGAAAGTGTTTTTTCCTCTGTATGACCTCAGGAATCATAAGGTTATACAATCCAGTAACCACAAGAAGTTTAATGACCAGCTGGGCACAGCCGATAGGTTGAATGATGTCCAATTAGCGAATATCTTTAGTAAAAGTAACTCCAAAACAGTTGCGTTTCTTTTTTAACAGTCTAATTTAATCCCCTATGCTTTGATATTTTTTCTAACATTTTATGTCAGAATCTAGTTTTATCATATACGATTTGATAATATTGTTTTGTCACATTTTATGTCAGAATCTAGTTTTATTTGATAATATTATTTCTCACATATTATATCAGAATCTAGTTTTATCATATACGATTTGATAATATTGTTTTGTCACATTTTATGTCAGAATCTAGTTTTATTTGATAATATTATTTCTCACATATTATGTCAGAATCTAGTTTTATCATATACGATTTGATAATATTGTTTTGTCACATTTTATGTCAGAATCTAGTTTTATTTGATAATATTATTTCTCACATATTATGTCAGAATCTAGTTTTATCACATACTGATAATATTTTTGTTACACGATTTTATAATCACGATAAGAGAACTATAACGGTCTATATATAGTTTATGATAATTGGTAGTGCCCACTACTTTAAACCATAGACACTAATTCATGTTGTCCTTATCAGAACGTAGGAGCATCAAATGTCCACCTCCGAGGGGAATTAGTAAAATACTAAATATATACACACCACTATCGAAGCCGAATGTGTCGAGCCATTGACGCAAACAAAATCCCAACACACCGCATCTCCAATATCTGGATAGCATACATCCTGATGTAGGAACATTATCTCCATCATCTGGACAACATACATTCCGATGTATGGACATTATCCATGCTGTAAGATTGATGTAATGGTAGTTTAAGAATGAATGCTAAAAAGGCGTATTTATCCATAGTTCGCTGACCACTAAATCTTAGTTCGCTGACCACTAATTCGTAGTGCACTGTCCACTCATTAAATCTTAGTTCGCTGACCACTAATTCGTAGTGCACTGTCCACTCATTAAATCTTAGTTCGCTGACCACTAATTCGTAGTACACTGTCCACTCATTAAATCTTAGTTCGCTGACCACTAATTCGTAGTGCACTGACCACTCATTAAATCTTAGTTCGCTGATCACTAATTCGTAGTGCACTGACCACTAAATCTTAGTTTGCTGACCACTAAATTTTAGTTCGCTGACCACTAATTGTTAGTTCGCTGGCAACTAAATTTTAGTTCGCCGTCCACTAAATCTCATACAATATTCCACATCTTAACCCACACTCACCTCCTCATATTCAAAATGTAATCTTGTATTCGCGTCTTCTTCACCAGAACAGATGGTTTCAGTAATTGAATGGTATCTTTATATATTATGATTCTGTGTAACTGACAAGATTGCATTCGAATTTTGCAATTCAATGTCTAATGTATCCTAACATTCAGCAACTCACTGTAAGGATGACTAAGTCAACTTCAGACGACCTGCACGTATTTAATAGTAGCACTGAACTGCTCAGAAATTAACTGTTTAACATTAACTGAATATCGATATATTTTATTATTCCACATTTTCAAAAAATTAACATGTGAAGGAGAATCATTGGTGTCATCTAATGATACATAACCTTTCCATATTCCATTACTTATGATACCATATTCCATATATCATGATACCTACCATAATTCATATATCGTGATACCGACCATATTCCATATATCGTGATACCGACCATATTCCATATATCGTGATACCGACCATATTCCATATTCCATATCGTATATTTTCCATATCCACAATCAATAGTTCATGTCTTATAATATCGTCCATATCCGCAATCCATTTTTCATACCTTATGACATCAACGATATCCACAATTTATATTTCATATCCTACGATACCCACCATATCCATGTTTCGTATTTCATATCTTATGATACCTACCATATAATATTCCATATTTCACATTTTATGATACTTACCATTTCCATATTCCATATTTCACATTGTGTGATTTTTACCATATCCACATTCCATATGTCATTTATTGAGATACCTAACATAACCATGTTCTGTATCTTATCATACATACTATATCCATATTCCATATTTTATATCTTATGTTACCTACCGTATCCATATTCCATATTTTTTTAAACCTACTATATCCACACATTTCATATCGTATGTTTCCTACCATATCCGTCAATCGCACCAACCATGTCATTTAAGTCATTCTCCTGTAAGACTACGGTACTATAAAGGAAGAATGGATTCACAGCTACGTATTGCCACTTAGTTTGTTCCTTTCGTGCCGCAAGAGACACATAGGGCAGAGGTTTTGGTTTTCCATATGATGCGATCCGCTGCCTGCAGCTTTAGTTCCTGGATGGTCTTACAGCCTAGTAATTCCCCTTCTTTAAAGAATGGTGTTTTTAATGGTTGCTTGAGGACTTCCTCATTTTCTTTTTCCCTCAGGTGACCACATAAGGGCTTGTTTGTTTATTCTGTTTATATTCGTAAAACGTGACCAAGGTATTTCCATCTTCGTTTTCTTATGATGTTTGAAAAATACTCTTGGTGTGTTTTGTCTCTTAATTGTCATTAAAGAAGCCCAATAAAAACCACGCCCAGATACACGGCTACGGAACCATAACGATGCAGACCACCGCGGACAAGCATGTTGAGAAGATTATAGCACTGCACCTCGTTCGTGCCAGGAAATAGCTACATTTTTCCGGGCACGTTTGGAGGCTCCAGACGTCAGAAAGAAACATGGCGCAATGCCGTTTTTTTTCCCCTACGATGTATTCGAAGGCTTCCACCCAGGTCTGGAAACGTGTGCAGTCGCGATTGACTTGGAGGACTCGACTTAGAGGACTCGTATAACAGAGTACCTCATCAACATGCTCTTGCTCTTTATTGTTAACACTTTCGTCGTCAGATGGATATCAGCGGTATTGCTCGAGAAGAAGGTGGCCCTCAAGTACAGTTGTTGGACATCTAAACCCATAACAATACGCTCAGGGATTCAACGGGGATCTCCCCTCTCACCCGTATTATTCAATGTCTACACCGTGGCAATCACACAGCACCAGTTCGATGGAAGAGGTAGAACAATGTCTTTTGCGGATGACATACAGACAGGGAAGGAATAGAACAGAAACTGTCGGATCAATGCAGAATGAGCTTGACCGTATCGCGTACACTAAACAAATACAGCTCGTAATTTAAATGTGAGTTTCTTGTCCTCCCTGTCATTGAATACGAGTACTATCCACGAGCCACTATCACCGCCAGCTACACACAGCTTGAGAGGAAGGCGAGAATCCAAAACGAAGCGATGCGGATCATCCGTGGTTGTACAAGGGACACACTCTGCGTAGCTATGAGATTTTCCCTTGATTTTCCGAGCATATCTAATAGCATTGATATGTGGCGTGCCCGTTCACACCTCAGAGTGAGTTCTGACATAGATCACCCACTATACAAAGAGCTCCTTCGCGTGAAGGAAAGCAGGCTCAAGAGAGGTAAATCGTGGATGGGTCGTGCGGAGGATACTGTTAAACTCACCTGCACCCCAGAGGACATAACTCCTGGCGTAGAATGGACATCTATTCCTACGGCCTATCAAGAGACATTCAAGGCGGTCATTATACTCAATAGAGGGGTGCAAAGGGAACGCATTGCTCTAGGCGGACCCAGAGTTAGCAGATAACCAAGATCCCAAATGTACCTCCACGCGGTGCACCCTGGAAACAGAAATACAGCAGCTCGTGCTGATTCTGGCCAAATCATTTGGGGATCGTGTCCGAGAATGTGGAGGTAGCAGATGGAAAGAGATTTGACTGCACAAGAGACAGACAATATCTCCGACACCACCAGCATCACCACGTATAGCGACACTGTCGACATACAGTGAAGCTAGTCAGTCCAGTCCGAACATTGGAGGGGCGGCCAATGTAAAATGCACGTAAAGGTAAATGCATGGCGAGAGACAAATATGTTTCATACAGAGTACAATGAAACAATGAAAGGGCAGAACAGCGCTAGAGGGCAGCGAGAACTGCAAATAGAAAGTGAAAAGTCCCTAGGAAAGGGAACTACAAGCTCCGTCAGCTCGAGACGGGCTTCTAGTCACCAGAGTTCCTAACAGGCAGAGACTCAGACCCATCCATCGGCGTTTGGTAAAGCAAAAGACCTAACCCAACTCTAATGTCGAGCCTTCCTAAATCGGAAATATGCTTGCAAAGAGAAAGGGTTCTGTACCCGATGGGTGTAGGCAAGAAAGGGACAACGATGGCAGTCCTGGCCCAACTCTACTGTCAAGGTTTCCTATACCGGAAGTAACTTGCAGAGAGAAAGGGTTCCATACTCGATTCGCTCAGGCACAAAAGGGACAACGATTTAGCCCTGGCCCAACTCTACTGTCAGGTTTTCCTACACCGGAAATACACTTGAAGAGAGAAAGGGTTCAGTACCTGATGGGCTCAGGCGCTATTGGGACAAGGACGCTCAGCTCGAGAACGCCTTGCTCTCAAACGCGTGGTGTGAGACTCGAACTTGGACAAGGGGTACACGTCGGTGAATGACACCTCGGCTAAGAGGGCGAAAGAGCCAGTGTCCAACTCCTCTGTTGAGTTCTTCCCCTTAAGGAACCAGGCTCACGGATGAGAAACGGTTCGGTACCCAATGGGCACAGGCACAGCACGTCCAATTACACGAGGCAAGTTCATAGACAGTGGAACACCTCGTTTGAGTCAGACTAAGAGCAAGAAAATCGTCTGGGCGAAGAGTCTCCACTACGCGTGCCTGGAGACAGATATAGAGGCTGTCACAGGCTAAGGGTAGCCCACCCGAATTGTCAAGGCATGTCGAAATCGGATGTGCTAGGCCTACAAGGCGCATAACGGTGGCACAACGTAATCACGCTCCCGGCGGAAATCGCACGGATATCCGTGATGGTTACAATGGAGCGAACGAAAAACAAACAAACATACTCAATAGAGAGTGCAGGGAACTCAGCTCCGTGAGCGTGGGCGCTGAGGTCAAGGCAATAATATGCGAGAATACCGATGACAAAGATATTATGATTTACACGGACGGGTCGGTCATCCGTCACCACCGATGAGCGTGGCTTTCACTGCCAGATCAAAAGGAAGACCAGTACACGAAGCCAGTGGTGCATTTACCGCAGCAACAGGCAGCCTAACAATGGACGTATTCGCTGTAACACAGGCACTTAACTGGCTGGAATCGCCAAGCCTATTCCCATGCTTGCATACTAATTGACTCTCTGAATATTATTTAGAAAGTGAAAACAGATGATGTAAGTAGGGAATGGGTGGAGTCATTAGAGAGAGCTAAAATACGGGCATCACTACGAAAACTCACGATTACTTTGTCCCCGGACACGTGGGTGAGGAGGGAAATGAAGAGGGACCGACCAATTATTTAGCCTCGCCACCACAACAGATGGTTAGCTTATGGACTGAGAAGACATACTCATTGCTCTTCGTGAATCCTCACGATCAGAGGATTTTAAGATGAATGAGCATGAGTCAATATCGAGAATGCACCTATTGGGAGTGAAGATGTACGTGGCCCGTAGAGAGCCCCTGACAAAGATCTCATAATAGCAGTGAACTAATATAGAACCAGAACCATCAGCGGTTATACCTTGAGAGATTTACTGAAGCGGAGATCTGAGCACGTATGGACATGTCCGGTGTGCGAAGAGGATAAACAACATGCCTAATATTAAATATCTAATACCTATCATATCCATATTCCACATTTCATATCTCATTACACATACCATATTCGACAAATTGTGTTTGAATACACTGAACTTTGCTGTCCGACATGTGGTGTACCATGTGTCTTATTCCAAGTCCTGGATGTTACTTTTATTCGCTATGGATTACACAATTAACTTGTGTTTTTATGTGTTCTTAAGCGTGCGAAGTAATAATTCTACAACCTTAGATGGTGTAACCATTCACGCACCAGTCAACGGGTATTTATCTACACACCGCTATGTTCAATCATGTTCAATATGTCACTGAGTCAAGCTAGACCCGATAGTTATAATTAAGTTTAGCACTAGCAAAATCAGTCAAGATGTCTAGGGTATGTGTCGAGAAGAACACAGCTTCCACGCGTAATAACGACTGGAAAAATCAAGGGGAGAAGAAGACATAGGGGACGACAAAGAGAAAAGTTTATAGATGGACTAGTATTGTGATACGGTAGAAGATCACCAACCGAGCTTATTGGCAACACAAGAGACAGAGAGTTGTGAAGATAATTTCTTTAATCTAGCCTTCACTAGTGGATTATCATCGCTACCAGAAAACTACAGGAAAAGTGTCGCTTACTGAACATTGGTCTCTACACTACATTTGTCGACCTAACAAAAACATCCGACACTGTAAATCGCGAAGGACTATGGAAGTTTATGGCCAAATTTGGATGCCCCGAAAAATTCACCAACATGGTTCGCCACTTCCATGATGATATGATAGTCTGTGTGCAAGATGACGGCGCACACTCAACCCTGTTTCCAGTAACTAACGGTGTCAAATAGGGTTGCGTCCTGGCCGCAACGCTCTTCAGCATGGTGTTCTCTGCCATCAATCAATATCAATAAAACCCATAACCCTTCAGGGTCGTAGGGGTACCACATTGGAAGCTTCAGCACACAGAGTCCTCCAGCGAATTCTATCCTCAGCGATGCGGATGAGTATGGAAATATCTAGCCCTGTCCATTCCTTGATGTTGTCTGTCCATGTCTTTATTTGTCCTCCTCTGCTTCTTCCACCCTCGACAGTTCCCTGCAGTATTGTTTTTGACAAGTTAAATGATGTATTCCAGAATAACAGTGTAGCCATTTGCTTTCGCTATCGAGCTGATGTAGGACTATTCAATATTAGTAGAATGAAGGCCGACCACCACTAAGACCGAAATTGTTCGCGACCTCATGTTCGCCCACGATTGTGCACTAAAAGCTACCAGTCTGAAAGACATGCAGGACAAGATGGACCCCTTTTCTTTGGCATGTTCGGTCTCACCATCAGCACCGCGAAGACATTAGTAACTTATCAACCAGCACCAGGTGTCCCATACACAGAACCAGTAATCACAGTAAAGGGACAAAAACATAATACTGCCAATAATTGAGTATATCTTGGCAGCACCCTATCGCAAACAGTGACAATTGATGAGGATGGTGTCCTGCGTATTGCTCGCGCCAGTAGGGCATTTGGAACCTTTGTGCCAACATCTGGATCAGGCGCGGTCTCAGTGACAATTAAGTTGGAAGTGTACCGCGCAGTGGTACTACCAACACTGCTTTATGCTGCATCATCCTGGACTGTCTATGCGAGACACTCCCGAAAGCTCAAATGTTTCCACCTTCGGTGCATAAGAAACATCATGGGAATATGTTGACAGGGTCGAGTACCAGACACGAAAATACTTCAAAAGTCACGTATGCAAAGCATCGATGCCCTGCTGATTAGGTCCCAACTCCGCTGGACTGGCCACATCGTCTGTATGCAAAACAAGCGCCTTCCAAAGAGATTATTCTATGGGGAGCTGTGCAATGGTAAACGTTCAAGTGGAGGGCAGAAAAAAGGCTTCAATGATCACTTAAAAAACTCTCTCATGCACTGCAGCACCCAAATCACTGCAGCATCTATCCTAGCTTCTGTGAGACAACAGCTCTTGATTGCTCAGCTTGGGACACCCAAATCACTGCAGCATCGATCCTAGCTTCTGTGAGACAACATCCCTTGATTGCTCAGCCTGGCACACCCAAATCACTGCAGCATCGATCCTAGCTTCTGTGAGACAACATCCCTTGATTGCTCAGCCTGGCACACCCAAATCACTGCAGCATCGATCCTAGCTTCTGTGAGACAACATCCCTTGATTGCTCAGCCTGGCACACCCAAATCACTGCTGGCATCACTAATTTTGAAATAGAAAGAACACTGAAGGCAATTTACAAGATACGGAAGCGGAAGGATAAATTCGAAAACGCTCCTACCACGAACCCTCTGCACTCCTGCATGCACTGCAATACAACTTTCCTTGCACGAATCGGACTCATCGGGCATCTACGAACTCACAAACCAAATTAGACATTCACAAATATTTTTTTTCTACTTGTTAATCACATTTGTTGTTTTCATGCCATGCTCATCTTCGCTTGTGAATGAGGAACATCATCATTATCACCTACCATATTCATATTCCTCATTTCATATTTTATTATACCTACCATATCCATATATCGTAACTTATGATAGATGTCATTTTCCATAACTTATGATAGCTGCCAAATTCCATAATCCATAACTTATGATACTTTCCATATTCCATAACTTATGATATTTCCATATTCCATACCTTATGATACCAGCCGTATCCACATTTTTGTAAAAAAAATTCTCAACAGTTTTTCTTCTTATTATGCCATCAATTATTAAATATCCAGTCGGACATTAGTCATAGTTTGTCAATACAGTGACTTGTTTAGGTTGACCATTCTTCGTATGGTGTTTTGTATATGCCGTATGGTATATGGATTCAATTGTGTAGCGTAAACGTCCTCTGCCAAGTTTCGTTTCTCGTGGGCCAGCGTCTCCGCACATCAATGTTTGCGAAGTATCTTGATGCCTGAAACTGGTTTTCATGGGATTCCCTGCAGATTAGCTTTTTGAGTGGAATAGAAAGAACTTACTGTAACGTCATAAAGTGTCTGACTACCTCGTTATCTTCATGCAACCGGAAGTTCTATCAACAGTAAAATGTCAGAACTAGCACGGAATACTACATTTATCAAAGCAGATGATTTTAATCACATTGAAAAGTTCACCAGTTCTGGTAATCTGATCAGTAACGAAATAAGAGAAATATTTCAATGGATTGTTTACGCTATTGTATGTAACGCTATCTGCATCTTTGGTATAGTGACCAACATTATAAACATTATCTGTTTTATCAAGCAAGGACTCAAAGATACAGTCAACATTAGTTTGCTAGGTAAAGTTGCATCTGTTATTGTAATGTGTGCACTTATACTGGGTGTCTACAAAGTCATTGTGCACTAATTTATATTTGTGATGATGCTACGTCATATAAATTGTATATATTTATTTCGAATATGTGTGATGTCAGTGCATAGCGACTTCAAAGTCACCCTATATCATTAGTATTTATTTGTTTTGTGTATTGTTTTTCTACTAATTAACAACACAGAATCAACTATTTTATACGTGATTAATATAGAATTAGATGTATAGTCATTAATCGAAGAAGGTGTGTAGTCCCAGTATAGATACGTCATCGATTGTCGTGTACCAACGTAAAGCTGTGTCATTATTTTTTCTGTAATGCAGTATATATGCATCATCACTTGTTGTGTAACAAAGTAAAACTGCGTCATCAATTGTTGTGTAAAGCAAGTATATATGCGTCATTAGTTGTGGTGTAGTAGCAGTATAGATACATCGTCAATTTATGTGTAGGAGCAGCAGTATAGATGCGTCATCGATTGTCGAGTACTAACTTAAAGCTGTGTCATTAATTTGTCTGTTAGGCAGTATAGATGCATCATCACTTGTTGTGTAACAAGGTAAAGCTGTGCCATCAATTTTTTTGTAAAGGCAGTATAGATTACTTTTTAGCATTGCTATAGAGTGGGCTATATAACATTACTGCCAAAACGAACAATATCATTTAATAAAATGGAGTGGCTATACAACTCTCAGTGATCGTGATTTTTCAGATGACTTGGCGTTAATCCTGATACGGCACAAGATGTGCTGAATCGATTTTGTCATCTTTCAGAACAAATTGGCCTTCAGATCCACATCTCCAAGACTAGGATCATGAATTTTACTAACTGAAACCTTTAAATCAGCTTCAAAGTAGAAACAATACAGACAGTTGATAACTTTTCTTATTTAGGCAGCAAAATGACACAAGATGGAGATACAACAAAAGAGATCTCTACCAGAATTGTGTTGGCATCACGTGTGCTCCACTATCTAACAAACATCTGAAAATCAAAAACAATAAGTAAACACACCAAACTACGACTGTTCAACTCTAATATAATATCCGTGTTGAAAGTTGGAAAATGACAAAGGCACGAGGAAAAAACTGACTTCACTTGAAAATAAATGTCATGTAAAACTCTTAAATATTGATTGTGAAGAATTCAAGTCAAACAAGCAAGTAAGGGAAGACTCATATCTATCTATTCGTTAAACCTAGCTCCGCGGTGAAAGAACATTGCTAAATAAAGATATATATATAAATGGAATAAACCATAAAATCTGTGGTTTGCCAAGTTCCCGAAGAAATACGAGAGAGTATCTCTTGCATCCTTTATTAGAGAAACGTGGTTTCTCTAAATTGTTTCATAACCAGTCCACGTCAGTTTTAGGCTTTTCAAGGCTTATGGATGAGAAGAGGTTCTATAAACCTACGTAAAAGTAAATATATGGACATAGTTCAAATTGTATCTAAGTAAACATATTAAACAAAGACAACTTATATAAATTGTGTGTATTCAGTTATATGTATATGTTGCATAGCGTGTACGATTCTGAAAACATTTTAGTCGTTGTTGAGAATAGATAGGGAGCATTTGTATAGAACAGATATTTTTTGATAGATTAAGTTTGTAGAACAAATATTACTGATAGATTAATTTTGTAGAACAGACATTATTTAATAGATTAAGTTTGTAGAACAGACATTATTTAATAGATTAAGTTTGTAGAACAGACATTATTTTATAGATTACGTTTGTAGAAGATACATTATTTTATAGATTAAGTTTGTAGAACAGACATTATTTGATAGATTAAGTTTGTAGAACATATATTTTTTGAGAAGTTAAATTTGTAGAACACACATTTTTGTATATATTAAATTACTTGTGTGTTCCTTGTCCGTGTCATTGTGCCGTATTGTGCCGTATTACGATGTGAAGGTGTGCCGTATTGAGCTGTATTACGATGTGAAGTTGTGCCGTATTGTGCCGTATTACGATGTGAAGCTGTACCGTATTGAGCTGTATTACGATGTGAAGGTGTGCCGTATTGTGCCGTATTACGATGTGAAGATGAAGTATAAGATTGTACATATCCTTCTCTAGATATATACTTTGCGGACTTCCTCAGTCATCTTGGCTGATGCGAAGTTATCATTGTTTACGTTGCGTGTATTTTTTGTAGTCAGTCAATGCAAATGACGGACCAGTCAAAAGTCCACCAACTGATGGAATCAGTCGACACGAATCAGAAAAATTATGACCGATGAGCTTATTTGCAAACATATTTCTAAAGTCACTCAATTTTTTGCTTGATTTTTGTTTGCAGAAAGTACACATAAAGTTACCAGTAAAATTACCAAACTTTAAAAAAAAAATTATTCACTTTAGAAGGCTATTTTCAAATGAGCTCACGGGGAGTATATATGTGGTTGGTCACGGACCAGTCCTCAGATGCCATATCCAGTTTTAACATGTGTCTTGTTTATGTTTGTAGGTTTGCCATCTCCTGTCAATACCAAAAGTGTAAGTTATTCTTGTCTTTCCATCCAGGTCTTGCAATATCTGACTTGGGATGTCTGTTACCTCTGATCTGGACAAACATATGTTTCATTCCTGCATTCAACGACCTTGTTCTTCCGTTCGAGCCAATAGAATTCGTGTACTTAACTGGAGGAATACCTCACGTAGCATTTACAAGAGTGACAAAATGGATAACTGTCTACATAACTTTGGAGAGATGTCTGTGTATAACCATTCCTCTTAAGGTTTGCCATCTGTTACACTGTCAAACTAAATCAAATATGTACTATCATCAAGCTAGTATCTCGCATGAGGTAGAAATACAAGAAATTATCACACATAAGGTAGAAATACAAGAAATTATAGTGCATGAGGTAGAAGTACAAGAAATTATAGTGCATGAGGTAGAAGTACACGAAAAGTGCAGTATAAACAGCTTTTCTAACGAGGAGAAGCATGTCCGTAGACAGGGGGAATGGGAGAGGTTACTCAACTCCCTCTCTCCCTTAGAAAATTCGATCATAAATTTTAGTACTAGGAATTTAGCCTAGGTGTTGATATCACCACCCCTTAACCCCGATCCACCTTCTCTTCTTTCAAGATTTCCCATTAAAAAAATTAATCCAATTTCTAATATAAATATAGCAAATTACGGATGATGATTGGCGAATGACTATTGTTGTAAGGCAACACCCCCCCCCCTAACTGAAGATGTATTTACGGCCCTGCGAAGGAGGGACCTTTACTTACAAAAAGCGTTTGTGTATATGTGTTGCCTTTTCAGTAGAAAGGCATATAGTACCATTTTTTTACGATTTTACGATGGTTTTACGATTCCGATGTCACCTGCCAATCAACGACATGTACGGGAATATTCCAAAAACATTACCCAAAAGTCTGAATTGAATTCTCTTGGTAGATCTTCAAAATTTTGGCAACATAATTATGATTTCGGGGAAAAAAACATCGGATCTCAAACTTAATGTTCATGTGATATATAAGACAATATTGGTGTACCCGGAGTGCAACGAAGTCGGTAGATTTCTAATAATTAATTACATTCCGACAACCACCACCCCCCCCTCCCCCATCCTTCCAACCCGGGTATTGAGTTTATGTAATGCTTATAAACAATCTTAGATATGTAGATGACATTGTTGGCTGAAAGTGAACATGAATTACAAAGACTAATAGATCAAGTCAACAAATCAAGTAATGAATCAAACGGTATAAATATCCACAACAAAAAAACCATGATAATCAGCAAGGACACAGAAGAACAAGAGCTAAACATAAACATACATAGAGAGAAACTACAACAAGTAAAACAGTATCAATATCTTGGACACATAGTCACAAATGATGGCAGATGTGAAATAGAAGTTAAAATGAGAATAGAAATGGCTAAACGTACCTTGAATGACATGAGGAAATTATTAATATCTAAACAAATTACAAACAAGTTAAAAATGAGAATTATAAAATGCTACATCTATTCTATATTACTGTATGGCTCAGAAACATGGACACTAAATAAACAATTAGAAGACATAATTGATGCCTTTGAGATGTGGGTATATAGAAGAATAGGGAGAACATCATGGAAAGAGAAGAAAACAAATAAAGAGGTGCTAAAAACACTTAATATGAAGAAAGAACTTGTAAGAGAAATAAAGATCACGCAAATAAATTATTTTGGACACATTAAATCGCATTACACTTTATTGAAGACATTACTTGAAGGTTAAAGTTAAAGGGAATCGAGCACGAGATAGATAGAGATACAAGTGGGAGAGTAACATCACACGATGGACAGGTTACAGTCTAGCAGAGTGCACCACCAAGACAAAAGACAGAGGATGTTGGAGATCCGTTTCAGCCAACCCTCATTGCGAAAACGGCACTTGATGATGATGAGTACTTATATTAAGATTCCATTATGGGAAAAAAACAAAGCTAATCAAATCCAGAAAAATATTCAGAGGGAAAAAAACAACATAAACAACATGAGACCCTAAATAAAAGATGTGCATGAAAAAAAATAATAATCCAAACATTGTAACCTTGTTTTATTCCCAGTAGAGTCAAAGCTTCGACACTCAAATAGAAATGTATTCACCATTAGGAGCAAATTCAGGCTCTTCACAAGAAATAATTTGTAACTGCTGCACCGCTGTCATTTTAGAAGTTAACAAAGGTAGGCCATATTAGGCCATATTCAGGCCATATTCAGGCCCTATTAGGCCATATTCAGAAGTTAACAAGGATTGAATATCTATTAGATCACATTCAGAAGTTGACAAGGGTTGAGTATCTATTAGGTCACATTCAGAAATTAACAAGGGTTGAGTATCTATTAGGTCACATTCAGAAATTAACAAGGGTTGAGTATCTATTAGGTCACATTCAGAAATTAACAAGGGTTGAGTATCTATTAGGTCACATTCAGAAATTAACAAGGGTTGAGTATCTATTAGGTCACATTCAGAAATTAACAAGGGTTGAGTATCTATTAGGTCACATTCAGAAATTAACAAGGGTTGAGTATGTATTAGGTCACATTCAGAAATTAACAAGGGTTGAGTATCTATTAGGTCACATTCAGAAATTAACAAGGGTTGAGTATCTATTAGGTCACATTCAGAAATTAACAAGGGTTGAGTATCTATTAGGTCACATTCAGAAATTAACAAGGGTTGAGTATCTATTAGGTCACATTCAGAAATTAACAAGGGTTGAGTATCTATTAGGTCACATTCAGAAATTAACAAGGGTTGAGTATCTATTAAGTTTGTTTGTTTGTTTTTCGTTCGCTCCATTGTAACCATCACGGATATCCGTGCGATTTCCGCCGGGAGCGTGATTACGTTGTGCCACCGTTATGCGCCTTGTAGGCCTAGCACATCCGATTTCGGCATGCCTTGACAATTCGGGTGGGCTACCCTTAGCCTGTGACAGCCTTTATATCTGTCTCCAGGCACGCATAGTGGAGACTCTTCGCCCAGACGATTTTCTTGCTCTAGTCTGACTCGAACGAGGTGTTCCACTGTCTATGAACTTGCTTCGTGTAATTTGACGTGCTGTGCCTGTGCCCATTGGGTACTGAACCGTTTCTCATCCGTGAGCCTGGTTCCTTAAGGGGAAGAACTCAACAGAGGAGTTGGACACTGGCTCTTTCGCCCTCTTAGCCGAGGTGTCATTCACCGACATCGTGTACCCCTTATCCAAGTTCGAGTCTCACACCACGCGTTTGAGAGCAAGGCGTTCTCGAGCTGAGCGATCTATTAGGTCACATTCAATCCTAAGCGCAGATTTTATTCAGATTTCTGTTATTTCTTATTATGTATGTGTTTGTTTGTTTTAAATTCGCTCCATAATAATCAGCACAGATATTCCTGCGATATCCGACGGAAGCGTAGTTACGGCGTGCCACCGTTATACGCCTAGTAGGTCCAGCACAGCCAATTTCGGCATGTCTTGACATTAAGGGTGGGATACCCTAGCCTGTGTGACAGCCTTCCTTTATGTTGCCAGACGGCGAATGTGTACTGACTCTACGCCAGACGATCATTTTTTTTATTATACAATTTCTTATTTGTTTTTATATAATGTGTTATTTGTTACCATCTAATTTGTCTGATAACACATGGGGTGTCCATAAATTAGTTAATAATTAGTGGTGGGGTGGAGTGGGAGAGGGGGTGCAGTTCAATAGCTGTTGGCAAATGGATGGAGGTTGGTAAAAGTTGACGTCAAATAATAAAAAAAAATGAAATTATTTAAATTAGAAAATTTTTACGAATCATACAGTTTATTTCGTCTTTTGTTGCGACAAAAAGAAAACAATTTGGAGGAAGTGGTAAGAAAATGTTGATGTAATTAATTAATGAGTGGTATCTCTGTAATTAATTAATGAGTGGTATCTCTGTAATTAATTAATGAGTGGTATCTCTGTATTATTAGCAGTCGTCAGGCTTTTTTTAATAAGGGGGAAGCCAGGCGAATATTGCAATAATATTATTGCCATTTATGGACAGCCGACCCCCCCCCCCCCATATTGACTTAAAACTGTACTATAGAGAACATCTTATTTTTTTCTTCAGGTCAAGGTTATTTTGACACGTAGAAGGGTCATGGCCATCATTGTGAGCATCTTCGTCTGCTTTATCGTCGGCCCCGTTCCAATTTTTTACGTCAACAGATTGACCTGGAAGTTTTCTCCTATCAGAAATAGAACTTTGATTGGGCTAGTCTTCACTGAACATCGACAGCAGGTCGAGGGCGTGACATATCCAATTGCTGTCTTCTTTGGCGAGTTAACTTCGTTTATAACCGTTGTTGTGTGTACAGTCACTCTGGTTGTTAAGTTGCAAATGAAATCAAAATGGCGACAACAATCAGTAACAAATCAACAAATAGAGACGGCGTCTAATCGAGACCAAAGAGTGACTAGAATGGTTATTATGATTTCCACACTTTTCATTGTATGCTATACCCCAATATGTCTAACTATTGTCTTCATGGTTGTTGTGCAAGAGTTTTCTATAGACGGCAAATATAGCAATTTGTTCATTTCTATTTGCGGCTTCGGATTCGCTCTTGATTCAACAAATTCTGCTATGAACATTTTTATCTACTATCACATGAGTAGTAAATACAGGTCTGTCTTTCTAGAGATTTTTTCTAAATCGTGAAGAATATATGCTAGCGAAAATAGGTTTATGTGTGAACTTTAATTCTTTAGTCGACAAAGTAGTTAGCTGAACATATTGGAGTGTTACGCCTCCTATATAGGGTTAATAGAGTTGTCAAGATAGGACGGTTAAGTTTCGAATTTCTGGAAGACAACATTTCTGATCCGTATGGTAGCCTGTTTCTTGACAGTGTTATTTCTATTGAGTCTTAACTTTTGCAAGTCGACGTTGACCATTCGTGATTCTCATGTTGAAATTTACTCACACCTCAACTGTATGATTTTATTTTACTAGATGTATTGTGATTGTTTTAATTCAACTCAGGTGAATTTGCGGTTCTATAGGTCCGTATCTCCTGTCACCTAAATTTTACTAAAGTAAACACCAACGAATTTACAATCTGAAACAGTTGTGAAACATGGAGCGTGATTGACCTGACAATATCTTAACATGATGTAGCAGATGATTAGGACCAGCATGATTTAGACATGTTATATGTTTGTACTTAGCAGCGTATGCTCTTTATTTTGATGAAAGTTATGTTATCGCATTTTGGAAATTGTGTTACTTACTTTTACTAATACGAGTTGTTACGGGTTGTTAATACGGGTTGTTACGGGTTGTTAATACGGGTTGTTACGGGTTGTTAATACGGGTTGTTACGGGTTGTTAATACGAGTTGTTACGGGTTGTTAATACGAGTTGTTACGGGTTGTTAATACGGGTTGTTAATACGGGTTGTTAATACGAGATGTTACAGGTTGTTAATACGGGTTGTTACGGGTTGTTAATACGGGTTGTTACGGGTTGTTAATACGAGTTGTTACGGGTTGTTAATACGGGATGTTACGGGTTGTTAATACGGGTTGTACGAGTCGACTGGGGATAGTTCATGGAACGTCTGATTATTTGTCATCTGTAAAAACATTTCAACTAGAGATACTTGTGTTGCAGTATAAAGAAGTTGGGGGGGGAGGCTTATATATTTGCTTATATATTTCTCTTCTGACTTCCTATTTGTTCTCTAGCTGTCTTAGCTAACTGAACTGAACTACTGGTTTGTTGAACTAGCTGTCTTAGCTAACTGAACTGAACTACTGGTTTGTTGAACTAGCTGTCTTAGCTAACTGAACTGAACTACTGGTTTGTTGAACTAGCTGTCTTAGCTAACTGAACTGAACTACTGGTTCTTTGAACTAGCTGTCTTAGCTAACTGAACTACTGGTTTGTTGAACTAGCTGTCTTAGCTAACTGAACTGAACTACTGGTTTGTTGAACTAGCTGTCTTAGCTAACTGAACTGAACTACTGGTTTGTTGAACTAGCTGTCTTAGCTAACTGAACTGAACTACTGGTTTGTTGAACTAGCTGTCTTAGCTAACTGAACTGAACTACTAGTTTGTTGAACTAGCTGTCTTAGCTAACTGAATTGAACTACTGGTTTGTTGAACTAGCTGTCTTAGCTAACTGAACTGAACTACTGGTTTGTTGAACTAGCTGTCTTAGCTAACTGAACTGAACTACTGGTTTGTTGAACTAGCTGTCTTAGGTAACTGAACTGAACTACTGGTTTGTTGGCTTAGCTGTCTTAGCTAACTGAACTGAACTACTAGTTTGTTGAACTAGCTGTCTTAGCTAACTGAACTGAACTACTGGTTTGTTGAACTAGCTGTCTTAGCTAACTGAACTGAACTACTGGTTTGTTGAACTAGCTGTCTTAGCTAACTGAACTGAACTACTAGTTTGTTGAACTAGCTGTCTTAGCTAACTGAACTGAACTACTGGTTTGTTGAACTGTTAATGTGACTATGAACTTGAACTCAAACGTTTCTACATATATCTGTTTATTTGCATATCACAACATCTATAGGTTCAATTCACGCATAAAATTGTTCATGAACATCATCAGTTAATATTACAATACAAAATCATGATTCTTGAATCAGTCATTGATTCTCTTCTATCATTGATAAGATACATTCTTCTTCTATAAACTAGCCATTCAGCTAACGTCCGGTGTTGACGACTATAACATCCCCAGGTTGTCTAATGTTCTTGCCTAAAATAATTCGGCAAATCAGCGATCGATAGCGTATCGAATCTCTGTTCTAGAATCTTGAGACTTCTATTCCATAACTTCAAGTCTACGACTTGTAACTTTGTGGTTCTCAAACTTGAAACCGTAACTGTTCTCATAATCCTCCATGAAGTTATTCCACTCAAGTTCCCTAGTTTTTTTGTGTGAGAAGACGCCCGTTCCGCTCTCACACTCGAGTTCTAATCTCTCGTTCTACCGTTCTCTCCAACAGTACCAACTCGAATATCTCCAATAGTACCAACTCGAATCTCTCCAATAGTACCAACTCGAATCTCTGCAACAGTACCAACTCGAATCTCTCCAATAGTACCAACTCGAATCTCTCCAATAGTACCAACTCGAATCTCTGCAACAGTACCAGCTCGAATCTCTGCAACAGTACCAGCTTGAATCTCTCCAACAGTACCAACTCGAATCTCTATAACAGTCTAGTGTGCCAGAGCTTGGAAGACATATCTCAGTAAGATGAGGAACCTTTCACAAGCTAGGGACATCACAGTAGATAGTGAGAACCCTTCACGACAGCGGGAGATTGATGGGGTAAATGCCACGATTCGTTGCGTGGTCAGCCAATATGGCTCATGTGAAAATATTGTCCCCCTATCTGCCTCAGGGCTAAAATAAGCATTGTTCTTAGGATCTTGTTGTGACAACAAGCAACCAGGTAGACAGCCAGAAAGTATGAATGTGCAAACATTAAATGACGTGTCTCACCTTTGTGTATAATAACCATAAATGCGCGGTTAAAAACAGATGGGAGTATGTGAGATGTATGAAGCATTTTCATTGGTCGGAGTTTTTGCCAAGTTGGGGGGAACTTGGCAATTTGAGGATTCGATTCGATTGCTGGGATACATAGAGTGGGACATCGACTAGGTAAGTCGAATAGGGGATGGTTATAAGTCGAAAGTGTAGCATTTGAAACATTCCCGTAGAGCGAGACGGTTCGTTAGAAGTATCAGCAGAAGTGGTTATACATTTTTAGATAGGAGTTGTTAGAGTGTTAGCTTTAATAACTCTACGTTGGGAGACTAAATATGTGTTGTTAGAGTGTTAGCTTCAATAACTCTACGTTGGGAGACTAAATAGGAGTTGTTAGAGTGTTAGCTTCAATAACTCTACGTTGGGAGACTAAATAGGAGTTGTTAGAGTGTTAGCTACAATAACTCTAAGTTGGGAGACAGTGTATGCTTCCCAAGTAAGCCAGGCTTCTCGCTGGATAGCGTACAATCGGAAGAGACAGTTTCAAGGAGTTAAACCGATATTGTGAACCAACAATTCTCGCTGGATAGCGTATAGTCGGGAGAGACAGTAACGAGAAGTTAAACCGATATTATGAACCAAAGATTCCAGGGCGTTAAAGAGTATCGCAAACGTCGCGGGACATTGTGATTGAAATTGTGAATTCTCTACAGGCATATAGGATCCAACGATTGCAATTACGATCGACACACGGTCGTTTAGAATAAACAAGCCTTGTAATATATAGACCTTGGGTTGTAAATTCTAGTCGCTTACCATCACGCACGGAGAGTTAAAAGGTTAGGTAGAAGAAACTTAGCTTACAGAATAGAACGAATGAGTGTATTAGTAGCAAGCTAGTAATGAAGAAATGTGTGATATGCCTAAGATGATGGACATTTAATTATAGATGTTGTAACACTGGACGTGATAACCTTGATGTTGTAAACCAGATAATTAATTGTAAATAAATAAACTGGTTGTATATATTGGAATTACGGTGTCTCGCTGATATTTGTCTGCTGGTTTTTGTATATAGAGAACCAAGATACCTCATAACTCGCTTACTGTCACACAAGGACTACAAATCTCTGTACTTACCAGAGATCGGCCGTCTCTTCAACGGTCAAAAACAATCCCTCCAAAATCTTATCTCGATTTTCTTCTTGCTTGCAGACTTTCCCCTTTCCTGGGTTCTGTCTGAGACGTCCATTGGTCAACTTGTAAGTTTGCCCTCCACGGAGCAGATACTTGACATTTCCCGTTAATCCACCGTCATTTCTTTGCTCTATCGTCTCGTCCATCGTGCAACTCTTAAAACTGTCACAATTTACTGACTTATTCTCATGTACTATCAGGAAGCTGCTTCTACTGATCAGCCTTCAAATAACCTAGGAGCTAAAAATCTAGTTTTTCATCTTCGCCGAATCCCAATTTCTCACTCACGATAACATTTTCAGTCTTTCATACTAACATGTATAATTCACTACCCCATGATTGTAATTTTCAACCTACCCCATTATTGTAATTTTCAACCTACCCCATGATTGTAATTTTCAACCATTGACCACTTTTTGTAATAATGTCTTACACGGCAGTTTCTGTAACAACACTGAGTGTTCGTTTTATTCACAACAATTTCACATCAGTGTTTACTTAGTGACGGAAGAGTCGATTTTGTGGGGAATAAAATAGTATTTTGTGAGGAAATTATGATCACACCTAACTAATGATGGCATCTTCATAGTGACAGCATGTCCACACAACTTTGCGTCGGACTAACATTTTTAATTCTTGAACCATTTGGATACTATCTGCCCACAATTACCAAATTTAACATAATTAACGACCGGTTTCCTCGATCCAACATTTCTAAATCCTGCAACATTTGGATACTATCTGCCCACAACTACTAAGTTTCACATTGACAAAACCACGATTCTTGGCCACAGAAATATGCTTACAAACACATTCTCCACAAAACTTTCCGACACTTAGCCACCTCCAGTTCTCGACAGCCAGCCTATGTTTACTGTAAAATTCCTCTCCCTACACCCCGAACCTGCTAGTGGATCACTTCGGTCAAGACTGACTAGCAATCAGTCTTTGTCTTTTAACCTCAAATTCCACATGCTACTCGTATTGACAAAGTGTTCACTCACACGTGAGTCTTTTCTTCTCTCTCTGACATGATCATTCCTGACATACCAACGGATTAAATTTTATGGAACCACTTGCTCCATCTAAAACTACAACATTTAGTTCAAACATTTAGCATGAGCCCATGGACTGCTGGATCATCAACATTCCAAAACTACATTATAAACTTCTCCCGTTTACAAACGTACGTAATGTGTCATGTTTTACAGTATTAAAACCGGGTATGTCGGCAATGCTGGTTGTGAGGGAAAGAATCCTCATTTGTTTATTGTTTTTTTTCTCTCCAACTTTTTATTGGCTGTGGCGCTTTTCATGCGCATCAAGTCGAACTTCTATAGTAACGAAATAACGATTGTCATAACTGCGAATGTGCCGACATATAGATATTCGTTGCAAATGACAGACTTGGTGAATTTATTGGCATTAATATTTTCGTGAATTTTATTGGTCACTGTGATGAGTTGTCAAAATTGTCACCAATGAAAAGTGCAGATATACTGGGGTATGCCTATGAAAGAGACATTATCCGGACATTTAATGTCAGTTGTGCTGTACTTGTTAATGGATAACGTAATTAATTATTATTATATTAGCTAAACTCCAGTACATCAATGGCGTATCATGACATGGCTTGCAAAAGAAATTGTATCTTTCTGCAGCAATGCATTAAAACCAGGGTTGTTAGAACATGTAAGACGGACAAAGAAGACGATGACTTTTGTAACTGACAAAATCATCGCTCAGCATGGTCAAACTGCTCTTCGGTTACCACCTTACCAGTTACATCTCTTTCTCATTCAACTTGTGTGGGCTGCAGTCAAAGATCACGTTGCCACACTAAACAAGACTTTCAAACTTTTTGATGAAACGAACATAGCACGCAGTGCCCTCGCATAATTAGATGTTGAGTACTGTAGAAAATTAGAAAATGTGAAGAGCATGCTCTTCATGTGACATAATGGCAACTAGATGGTTTGCATTTTATCCAGTTTTTAGCCGTAGTCGATATTTTCCAGTCTTCAGAATCCGAATAAAATGTGGATTTGTCAATCTCTGTTGTTCTCACATCGTCTAAATATCTTACAATATCACTGATTTATAACAAAATCAACTGGTACTTCTTTGCTTTGCTTCCCACAACGATTTGTTTGCAGTCACCTTTATTTATGGAATGACGAAATACACAAATTTTTCTTCAAAATCAATGCCAAAATAAAAACATAGGACTATTTAATCTTCAGAGATAAAAACTGCTTTACATACATTCTGAAAGTAATGATAACTGTCTCATGTGTCCTGTTATATGTGGCTGGAATACAACGTTGCATTTACAATTTTCTGTAATACGGTAAAATGTAAAATGCGAGGGTCATGTTTTGTTGCTTCTGCAATACTATACAGTAAACAAAGCTTCGTGAATTTTGCAATCTACCTATCGATTTGTAAAATATAAATTCCTAAGGTCGGGCTGTATATAAGACTAACTGCTTAATATGGTTGCTATGTATCAGATAATTTTCGTGAAAATTGTGCTCAAGTAACAAGAATTATGGAACTATAGAAATTACGGGGGGCAACTTGGATCTAAACAATTCCATCTTTTTGCAACCTACCACTGAATGGCAATATCTACCTGTAGGAAAAAATCCACATCGTGCATGAAGGCTTTATAAAAACTCAGAACCTGCCATTACGATATAAGTTTCTCTGCATGTGTTTTATGAGTGGTCAAAAGTAGAATACTATTTGCTTACATCTTATCAGGGCCGTAGATACGTTTTCAGTAAGCATGGGGTTTCGCCTTCAACAAAGAATCATTTGCCTGTAATTCCCTCTTTCTTGTTAATGAGAAATACCATAAGGGTATTACGAAAAAAAATTTTAAACGATGGGTTTTATCCACCCTTTGTCTACATTTCTAAACAATGGGTTTTATCCAACTTTTGTCTAATTTGTAAATGCTGGGTTTTATCCAACCTTTGTCTACATTTCTAAATGCTGGGTTTTATCCAACCTTTGTCTACATTTCTAAACAATGGGTTTTATCCAACCTTTTGTCTAATTTGTAAATGCTGGGTTTTATCCAACCTTTGTCTACATTTCTAAATGGTAGGTTTTATCCAACCTTTGTCTACATTTCTAAACAATGGGTTTTATCCAACTTTTGTCTAATTTGTAAATGATGGGATGTATCCAACATTTGTCTACATTTCTAAAGAGATGGGATGTATCCAACATTTGTCTACATTTCTAAAGAGATGGGTTTTATCCAACCTTTGTCTACGTTTTTAAACGATGGGTTGTATCCAACCTTTGTCTACATTTCTCAATGATGGGTTTTATCCAACTTTTGTCTACATTTATAAACAATGGCTTTTATCCAACCATTGTCTACTTTTCTAAATGATGGGTTTTATCCAACCTTTGTCTACATTTCTAAATGATGGGTTTTATCCAGCCTTTGTCTACATTTCTAAACGATGGGTTTTATCCAACCTTTGTCTACATTTATAAAAATGGGTTTTATCCAACCTTTGTCTACATTTCTAAATGATCGATATTATCCAATTTTTCTCTACATTATTAGTACTAAAAGACATATTCTAATAAGCTTGTAAGTGGTGGGGGGGGGGGATACTGCAACCTCCGACTCCTCTTCAACCAAGAGCTTGCAAAATATACTAGCGTTCATTAAAAACGCGCCAAAAGCGATTTTCGCACTTGAAATGTTTATTTCAGTTAGTGATATTCAAACCACGTGAAGGTGTACAGGTTAACTTTAATATTTTCACGTTTTATGTCGTTGTTATGTTTTAGTCCACTTTTTGCGTTATTCATGTGTAAAACATCAAATTGATGAATTTTAGACATATTAATAGTCGAATCAAGTTGAAATTAGGCATAAACAGTAAACTTTCAGGGAGTAAAATGCCATATTTTGATTTTATCGAAAAGAAGTGTGTTTTTGTGCTTACGATGCCTCGACTTTCGTCACATGAGCGATGGGAGGCTGTTGGTATGCTGAGGAGTTTTATGGTGACCAGAGAAGTTGCCAGACATTTTAATTGTAACCATCCCTCTATAGTGAAGCTGAATGAGACAATTCTGGCTACAGGTACAGCCAAATACCATTCAAGGTTCCACTGACATTTCATCAACGATGTCCGTGATCTTGAGCGAGCATTCATTGTAGAAAGGGATGTCATACCCCAACAAAATTTTCAGACTCTGTGCCATAGCAGGGCATCACCATGCCAAACTTGTATTAATGCCACTGTTGGTCATACACGATGTTAATGATGTACCTGACTTACTGACAGTGTTAGTGCGATTTTAGGTATTTAGTTATTTAATCGTTGGATCAACATCACACACTCCGGACAAGTCCATAGATGCCCAGGTCTCTCCTTGAGTGTATCCGCCATTACACGTTGATTGACCATAATTCTTTCTGGCCCACGAAACCGTTCTTTTCTAGTGACACCACATGTCAAACCAAGCCCCCTTAGTCTAGTCATGGAACAAGATCCATCGTCACTTATAGTAATTTTTGTGTGCATTTTCTCGTAGGGCATTCAAAATGTCTGCCCGATCCATCGTTCCACCAACAGCCGCAGTAGTAACTTATGCTGCCAACCTATTTGCTCTTTCAGAACACCCGCATGTCCTGACACAAAAATAAAAATCACTTTACGCACACAAGAATTCTTTACTGCATCCAGTCACTGTTCCCGAATGACCCGCCTGAACTTTCACAATCATGCTCATTGAGTCACTGAGTATACAGGCATGCTCGCAGGCAGTCTGCGAGCACATACATTTCAAAGTTTTGGTTACCGCCAAAATCTCCATTGTCATACTGCTTGTCGTCTGAACGAATGCACCACTTTCCTCTCTGATGGTCTCCTCCCACCTTTGAGCAGTGAAAACCGAGTCACTCCTGATGTGTCTTTCAACCGAAATATATATGTATATACAATCAAGGTAATATGAGTGCGATTTTATATAACCTCAGTGTAGACAGCTGCTTAGGTAGTGGTGATGAATTTCTACACTTTTTGGTAAAATGCACATTTGGGTCCGTAAATGAATCATATTTGTAAATTTACTTGTATTGTGTATTTTAAATTCACACAATTGTTAAGTTAAAAACAAAGTGGTGCATGTTTAATGATGTGATGGTATATGTAGTTATATACATCAATGTGTACATCAATGTGTACATCAATGTGTACATCAATGTGTACATCAATGTGTACATCAATGTGTACATCAATGTGTACATCAATGTGTACATCAATGTGTACATCAATGTGTACATACGAGTATATTATCATTCATGTTAAATATTCTTTCCATAACTTTGTCTTCTTTATACGTGCTTTGCACTCCTCAAAGTTCTGGGTGTTACCCTGATGCAGCTATGTATCTATAATCTGTAAACAGTCAGGATTGTAGGGGTACCAGAATGGATGCATCAACACGCAGTCAGGATCGTAGGGCTATCAGAACAGAATGGATGCATCAACAAGCAGAGTTCTTCAGCGAAGTATATCTTCAACTATCCGGACAAATGAGGGAAAATGTTTTCTTGCCCAGGTCTTGATGCTACCTGTCCATACTTGTATGTGTCTTCATCTGCTTCTTCAACCTTCGAAGATTACATGCAGTGTTGTTTTTTATAAGGAATCATGTCCACATACATGTCCGAAACATGCAAGTTGTCATTTTTTCACTATTGAAAACAATGGTAATTGTGAATCTGTATACATCTTTATTTTATTGATTATGTACACATTTGTCTTATGTTCGCTACAGTAAATTCGTAGATAGCACGTGTAGTTGAATGCCTGTAATGATCTCTCCATGTCCGCAGTGAATGTCCAACTCTCACAACTATACAACACAATACAGCTGTTAACATGTTGAAACACTCTGGATGCCATGGAAGCCAGTTCTTTGATATGGAGATTAGACATTATACGGACAAAGGAGACTGGAAACTAATACTGATCGAACTACCCCTTATAATCGTGACCACGACAGCCGTCTTGTCCAAACAAGCACAGGTGCTGAAGTCACAGATACCCGGCGAAGCGGCACACCAACAAGCATAGTACAATACAACCCGCTAAGATAACGTAGCATTCTAAAATATCTCTTATCCATCGTTGTCTTGGATCACCCTTTTCCATGTTACCAGCACCTATGCCTTCCATTACTAATTTGTCCATGATGTTATGTCTCTGTCTACTCTATTGTCTTTATATCGTTATAATATAACATTCTCAAATGTCTCATTTTACAATCAAAGATTATCAACCTATTTTGTTATAATATTATTTTAGAGACAATGTTCTTCCACATTCATTGATTTTAACACTTCTTGATACGTATTCTGTGCGGTTTATGGTATTCTCACTACATATTTGTTAATTGTCCATGTTTCTGATGCATACATTTACATTAGAGTATATATATCATCAAACAACTATCATGATTATTTATTTTTTTGTTGGAAAGGGGGAGGGGTGGACGAGTGGATAATGGGGCCACCTCACAAACGCAACTCAGTTAAATTAGCTCGTGCACTGAAGTTCGATATCTACATTACATGTCTGGATATCTACATTACAACAGCAACACGGCTGGATATATTAGTGACGTCTACAAATAAAACGATATTTGAATGACGATGTTCTATATACGATATGCGTCAATTATAATCATTTAACAATCATCAGATACGATTGTTTTTAACCTAGATGACAACAAATACCATTATATTGACTATTCAACAATTGGTATTCAACAAACTGTTCGCCAGATGAACAATAATAACACCCCTTGTTCTGCCATCTGATCGAATAGTAAATCCAGATCTAGATTGTCAACATGTGCGATAAATGTTGTTCGATAGGTAATCTGAGCAGTTTTGTATTGATTTATAATTTATGTGTACAGACACAGACATCAATTGCTGAAACAATAATTGTGATTGTGAAATTACTGCACAAGTTTGTACAGAAAGATAACAAAGTAATCGCTAATTCGTATGATTGTTAACACATTTATGGGAAAATTAATTATGTTTGTGATAAATACATTTAATATGTTGATATTCAAAGACGATGATATTTGCATTGATGATAAATACTTTTAAATGGCACGGCGTGCACCTCGCGCAAAATTACATTACATCATCGTAAATGGCGTTGATGTAAACAGCTAATGATTACATATTAAGCAGCTCTTTTATGAAATGTTGTAGTTACGAACTCAGAAAATCTGGTTTTATTTTTTTTAAAGTAATCTCACAATCAACATTTACATGGAAAGTTAGCTTACACTTCAAGCATAATATAATCTCGCTATTAACTCATATACTCCGTGCTGCCAAACAACCGGAAGGACTATTGTATTTAACTGTCACAATGTCAATTGATCGGCCTTTCAAATAGTTGTAAAATACTGCGGCGTCGGGAATTCTAAAGGACTCATAAGTCAGTCAATTATATATATATATTTCCAAATTATCAAACATCCATTCACCGCGTCGACCAACCGTGTCGGTTCAACACCGTGTCAGTGTTGCCAATATTTGTGTTTTGGTCAAAGATACGATAACAATATTGAAATATAACATCATGTCTGTTACGCATGCAGACCCTATCAGCAATGAAGCGTCATACGTTATCAAATGGCTGTTCCGTGCTGTTCTCACAGAGTTTATAGATTTATTTGGAACTGTGGCCAACATCATTAACATCGTCTGTTTCGTGAAACAAGGATTCAAGGATACAATTAACATTAGCTTGTTGGGTAAACATAAACAGTATTTCAAAAATCTTCTGTCGTGTATTAAATCAGTGGTTCTCAATGTTTTCTTCTCCCCTGACTATCATTAGGAAAACGTTCTCCCTAGACGTCCTTGTTACCTGATGCTATTGTTGTTTCTGTCGAAGTCCAATGATGTTGATTAGTTCTACTCTTGGCAGCATAGTTTCAATTTTAATAAGGTACAGGCCTTCTGAAGTTGATTTAGTTTTTCATACAGTGAACTAGTAGTTGTTAATACTATTTGTAAAACATATTTTATGGCAGTTGAGAGGCAATGGCAGTCTTTAAGAAAATGTTTGTTTCGTTGGGATGAGAGCATTATCTACGAGTGGGTAGCTAGTGGGGGTCTTATGTTGTGTACATTGCTATCGAATGTAGCATGTCCTGTTGAAACCCAAACGATAAGAGACATAATTTGCTTTCACAGTTTGTTTATGTTGTCATTGTATATTAGTCGTATCCTTTCATTAATAATTTTCATTCACTCAGCCTATTTGCTCATCTGCTCAGTCCCGTATTGTGTTGTTTCTGAGAATTTGTTACCTGTTTCCATGCCACAGCATAATTCCTTCTGTTATATTAAAGCATCATTTTTTTTCGCACGTATGTTTACTGTTTTATTTCCTGCTAGATTGCTTTTTACATCAATCCATTTCAGAGCCACACTGATGGAATATAGTGTGCTAGTTCCCTTTCGGCAAAAGATGACACACAGGACAACAGATGAAGTATGCGGGGATAAAACTGTGTACTACTCTCACTATACAGGGGATCTCCCTTGTATCTAAGGGAAAACGTACCGGCTTTCAACAAGATTTATTTATATATACATTCTTAGCAATTGTCAAGATATATGTCTATCTGTACCTAGATGACTCTGGTATATGGACTTGTCCGGAGTGACATAATAATAATTTGACCACTAACTAACTAATCAACAACTGTGTGTGGTCATCTATAAATGTTCGTCACCCTGGCAATTTCAATTGTACTATTATTTATTTGAAGCCCTACCATTTACACATTGCTGTGTCCCCCCTCCCCCAAGGAATTAATATTTGATATGTTGGGTACCACTGTAGTATATATGCATTTTGTTTACTGTTGTTGTTATTTGAATATTATTTGTGTTGAGTGTTGAGTCCAACTTGGTTATATAATGTCTTAGGAGAAAGAAATATTGATACGAGCTGGAAGTTCATGCAGTTCATGTCAATTGTAACTCATGGCATTTTTTGGTGGTGTTGGCTGCCCTACCAAATAGGTAAAAGAGACATATAAGTGATGATGTAATCACATTTGTCGGACTGAAAATTGCAGATATCGCTGCAGATATGATGTAAAGCCTGACCCAACTTGATGAATGATAGATTGCAGTAATACTGCACACCACGCGACAAATATGTATAATTAAAATATATACTAGCCTAAATAACAGTTTTATAAGGAGCAAAATAAGATGGATCAATCAACGTTTCGACTTCATCGAAAACAGTGACAAACTCACATAGACTTAAATATGGAGCTAAATTAATGCTCCACCGCTCGGTCTGCCTACTCTCTCGAGATTATATCATCATCATCTTATGAATGAGAACTATCATTATGTGCCGATTACAGTACCTGAGAACTATACATTTGTTATCAAACAAGCTGTGTGAATAATCGTTATCCTAACATATTTGTGTGAAATCGATCATATCGATCTACACGTGTTCTCTGAACAGCAGCAGACAAGTAGTAAATGTCATGTCCATAATTGTATAATGATACATCTATTCCACATTAAAGTATTGCTCAGAAACATGGATAGTGAACAGACAAGTAAAAGACAAAATCGATGATTTTATGGTGTTAGTATATAGAAGGTTAATGTGATTCTCATGGAAAGAGAAGAATACGAACATAGAGGGTGTAATCGATAATATGTACTCACTGCAGTGAAACTAAAATTCACCAGGCGAAACTTGGAACTGGGTTGTTGACTACATGCCTACATGACTGCATGGACTCAACGAGGTCCACCACTTAGGGACTTTAATGTGATATGTCGGCCATTTGCCGCTTTACAGATGGTCAGGAAGCAAGACAGGATAAATTTCTAAGACATTAGTCCTGACGTTTCACACATGACTGCTTTCCCCTGGCAGGTTTCGCACATGACTGCTTTCTCCTGTCAGGTTTCACACATGACTGCTTTCCCCTGCCAGATTTCCCACATGATTGCTTTCCCCTGGCAGGGAAAGTGCATTGTCTACTTGCACTAACCCCATCTTGGCTCTGTTAATTAAATGATCTATGATCTATGGGTAAGGCTCTGTGTGACCTGGAACAGGAATCGTCTGTGACGTTCACGGTACTGGGTTCAAATGCAGTCCCTGGCAATTGTCTATCCAAACCGTTCAGAACGTAATTGCTAAAATTTAACGTATTTATATTGCCCACAAAATAACTACAGCCAACGAATGGGCTGGTGGCTACGTTCTGTGTCGGATACCCTACCAATACGGTATGTTTTATTTATTGCCCGTACTTTGCCGGGGTCCGATAAGAGAGAAAAGAATAGCAACAAGGTTACCAGTCAGGCATGTGGTAAGAGACAACTAAGTCGGTTTGGGAGATGTGAGTTAGCTGTCCCATTCCATATAGGATCAATCGACCCTGAATTCGGATGTGTTCGGACAAATACGCAGATATCGTAACTTAGCTGTAAACCATGGCACAGCATATTCCGTTTTCTGGACTACATCATGCAAATCTGCTGGAGTCTGAGAAGCAACAAAATGGACAAACACGAAGTGTATTATCGGGGTATATGTTCTCTTCTTTTCCCTCCTGATTTTGCAGATGGCTTAATGTTATGAAGTCCAACCCCTGATAATGCATAACGTATGCTGAATCGACTTTGTCGTCTTTCAGAACCAACTGGCCTTCAAGTCAACAATTCCAAGACTCAGTTAATGAATTTCACTAACTGTAACCTTAAAATCACCCTCAACGGAGAAACAATTCAGACAGTTGATAACTTTTCTTATTTAGGCAGCAAAATGACACAAGTTTGAGATACAACAAAAGAGATCTCTACCAGAATTGCGTTGGCATCAAGTGCGTTTCAACACCTAACAAACATCTGGATATAAAAAACAATAGATACATATACCAAACTACGAATGTTCAATCTAATATTCGTGTTGACATATGGTTGCGAAAGTTGGAAAATGACAAATGCACTTGAAAAGAAATTGAATCCATTTAAAAAATAAATGTCTTAGAAGACTCTTAAATATTGGTTGGCAAGAATTCAAGTCAAAAATACAAGTAAGAGAAGTCACAAAACAGCAATATATTTCTACAACATTAAGAAGGAAACGATGGACTTATATCGGACATGTACTTAGACAAAATGTAAACACACTGCCACTACAAGCATTAAAATGGATACCAGATGGAAAAAGAAGATAACCAAGAGAGACTCTTCACAGAACAACCATCAAAGAGGGCATGACTATGGGTCTCTCAACAACATACAAGACGTACACACAGTAGCATGACATCGCACGAACTGGAGAGCTCTGGTTTATGTCCTATGCACCGTGTTCGGCGTTGAAGGAATATATATATAGATATATAGACATAGGTAATTCTCAATACACTGCTGAATGTTGTAATCATCTCAGCTCCTTGTTCCACACTGTTGAATATTGAATTCATTTGAGTTTCTTGTTGTGCAATTTTAAATGTTGAAATTGTATGCCATCTCTTTACACACTGTTTAATGTTAAAGCTATCTGTGCCTCTCTATACACACTGTATACTGTTGAAACCACATGTGTCTCTCGTTACACAATGTTAAATGTGACTCATATTTTCAGTGTATTTTCTATGATATATTTAGCACAATAGCAAATTTTATTTTATTCAAAACACGCAAATTTGACATTTTAATTACCAGGACTGGCAATATCTGACCTTGGATGTTTGATACCTTTGATTTGGTCAAATATCTGTTACAACCCCGCCTTCAATGAACTTGACCTTCCGTTTGAGCCAATAGAGTTACAATACTTGACCGGATCCTGGCCCCACGTGTCATTTACAAGAGTGACAAGCTGGATCACAGCCTTCATCACCCTGGAGAGATGTCTGTGTGTAACCATGCCTCTTAAGGTTTGAAGTTTGCTTGAGTTCATTTGGTAGTTACTTTTCTTGTGTGGTCACTTTAAAATCTAACGTAGTCACAAATTTCAGTAGTTGACTAGATACTTAGTAGGTGGATCCAGGATCTGACTGGATACTCAGTGGATCCAGGATCTGAGTGAATATTTAGTCGGTGAATTCAGGATCTGACTGGATACTTAGTCGTTGTATACAGAAACTGACTGCATACTTCGGCAGTGGATTCATGATCTGACTGGATACTTAGTCGGTGGATACAGAATCTGACTGGATACTTAGTCGGTGGATCCAGCATCTGACTGGATACATAGTCGATGAACCAGTATCGATTTCCAGTAAAGAAGGAGTGTTTGTTAAAACGCCATTGCTTTCAATTGTGAAACGAAGAGCACTTTCTTGGTTTGGAAATGTATGCCAACATGATTTCTTGTCAGAAACAATACTACAGTAAACCATCTAATGTGGAAGAAACAGAGGAGGTCAAATAAATGCAATCAATAGAAGGTAACACTGCTAGTCAAACTGTATGAAAAGAGTATTTACGTAGAAAATAGGTGATGACGATTTATTGCAAGGCGACTAGCACACCATCACTATCGGAAGCTCACAATACACACAGCTGAAAACAAGCTAAAACCATACAAATTGCAATACACATGACATAATCAACCTTTTGACCAAAAGACCTTTATAAAGATACGCAAAAACATCAAAAGGCGACGAATAGAAATGACCACACCATACAAACTGGTCCAACCGAAATATGGAAGTGAGATGCCAGAAGGACAGAAAGTACAATAAACATAAATATAGGTGGAAACGAAACGAATAAAAACATGACGTAAATCACAAACAAAATGAATAAAGACAAAGATCCCATCCCCCGAGAACTAGACAAACGAATGGTCGGAATTGAGTCCAAAAGGCTTGAGGGTACCCAATTCAAAAATAGACGATTTTATAGAGCGTACCTGGATCTATCATCGGTGGTGCAACATCTGATGAATATGACCTGAATATCAAGAGCACCATGATGGCCATAGCCGTTGAAGTGTGTGGCAACAGGAGTGGGTGTTCAGTGCTTGATGGCATGAATTATTACGTGCTTGATGGTTACAGAAGCGGTCGCTCAATTTTAAGTCAATTTTTCCGATGTTATATACATCCCATAATGTTATTTACGTGATCATATGTAAACGGCAAGCAGTCTCCCGTGCTCCTATGTCTCCCGTACTTCATCCATTCAGTTCCCCAAGCACCTGTTTCACATCCACCACTGTTTTTCCTGTCTCCCGCAACGTTGTGTACGCTATTACTTACAAACGATGCAACCTGATGTGATGTACATTGGCGAAACGGGAAGATTTCTAGCTGCTAGGTTTTCTGGACACTTGAGTGGCATCCGTAACATAACTCTTCTCTGCTGGCTCTCCACTTTAACAGTAACTCTCATCGTGGTGCACTGGACATTCAGGTAATTGCTTTGTCTCCTGTCATTTTGGTGACAGACAACGTTCCTCTTTAGAGAAAAGGTTGATTCTTAATCTTGGAACACTTAAGCCTCGTGGCATCAACGACAAGCTATACTTCAATAAACTTCCACTACCTACTCTTCTTCTTCTTTATTGCTCCTCCATATCATCTCACTGCCCTTCCCCTCTTTATTTTTCTTTTCGTCACTTTGCTATATATTGTTTCACTCCACTGTGCCGGTTCGACGTCGGTCTGTATTCACAGTTTTCATTACTTAGAGCTTTCTCAGCTGTTAATATTTCTCTGGCATGCACGTGTTCCACACTCATATCCTCCACTATTAGCGTAATTTCTCAAAAGAACAAGAATTATGATAGCACCCATTTAAAATGTTGAAACATTTTTTTTTATTTAATAGCCTTAATGGGAATCAAACTTACATCGCTTTTTGGAGAGGCTTACAGATGTTCAAAATATATAGCACAACAAGCTATTTGTGCTATTGTCCGATAACTGACTGTAGAACGATGAAGAAGAAGAAGAAGCAGCTAGATAAAGTACATTAGTGCTACAATATATACCAGCTCATTGGTGCATCCATGATGACGAAAAAGAAGACGAGCTCGTAAAGACAGGAGGCACCTTTATCATATCCGGGTAACTCAAAGTCTCAGGGCAGTAAAGTCTCTGCTAATACAATCTACGTGACTTCAGTGGAGAGAGCTAAAGAGAAACTATAACCCGGAGTACAAAAACGAACTTTCGCAAATTGAGCAGAAATGAACAAACATTTTTTTGACGCAGAACGGAAATCTGCCATCTAAAAACACACACGGAAACATTATCAGCGACTGTGCTGTCTCAATCTGCGGAGCAGAATCACAGACACCTGAACACATACTACACAATTGTCCCAGTTTCGCTGTTCACAGAAAACCAATCTAACCCACACGAGCTTCCTTGCAAAACTCGTGGGGGAAACTAAGACGACATAAACACAAACCACTCAATACATGAACCACAACTGGATTGGATGTTTAAAAATTGATCGCAGACACAGAATGGCGGCAAACAATAAACATTGAGTCAATACTGATAGATTGTTTAACCATTGATCGCAGACACAGAATGGCGGCAAACAATAAACATTAATCGCAGACGAAGAAACACTACAAAAAAAATAAATAGAGCATGAGATACTGGATTGTTCAACAGTCGTTGGATCATCATTACTACAAACTGGAAACTCCATAGTTGCTCTGATCTCTCTGAATATATCCGCCATTACGCTTCTGCTGACAGTACCGGTCCTGTGCTGGTTGACCATCATTCTTCTGCGCCTTCCAAAATGTTCCATTTTAGCACCACCGGATTTCAATCCCTGATCTTTAATCCTGGGCATTGAAAAGAAATCATCATCCACACTAGTCTCACTCTCGCGTCCTATATCTCTTATGGAGTTCAAAACGTCAGCTACATTCATTGCACCATCGTCATATGAACCCAATTGCGCTTGGCGCCAGTTGACCTGCTCTGTCACTGCCTCGAACACCCACATGTCCCGGCACGAAAATAAATATAGCTACTTTAAATCTTGCATTTCTCAAGACCTCAATCCACTGTTCGTGAATGAGACCCACTTGTACCTACCTAAACATACTCATAAAGTGACTTACGATACAGACCAGTGTTATCTTCTGTGTGCCTACACACTGAAGTGCCTTGGTTACCGCTACAATCTCCATGATCACGCTACTCGTAGTCACAGGAAAGGCCCCACTCTCCTCCCTCGTCGTTTTACATACACACTAAGCTATGAAGGCCCAAGCACTGCGAACATGTCTAATCACAGATCAATCAGTGTACATAATCACATTCTCCCTCTATAGCTTTCTTACTGACCAGAGCCTGCACCACTTGCTCCAGAGACGTGGTACACCATTCTCTGCATTACTTGCTAAGTGTTATTACTACTCTCAAACAAGTTTCGAAATCTGTGGGTAGACCTATCCATTCAGCTCATATTGACACATCTTGCAATCTGCAAACGCTTTGTATGACATCCTCATCAACTCCCATCCACAACCTTTTAGCAATTGTTCACATACGAAGAACTGCAAATAATATAAATGGAGCCAAAAATGCTATAATATAAATAGAGCAAAAAATGCTATAACATAAATAGAGCCAAACATGCTTTAACATAAAAAGAGCCTAAATGATATAATATAAATAGAGCCAAAAATGCTATATTATATAGAGAGAGCCAAAAATGCTATAAAATAGAGTCAAACATGCTAGATTCAGGAATTAGGATATGCAAGCTATGGTGTTTAGAAGTAGGTATACGTTGGAATGGGGCAGGTCGGCTTATATAACGGTAATGTGTACATTTTAAACACATGATCACGTGCATAAATATAGATACGTCACATTAATGAATAAGTTCATGAATACAGTAGTCAACAAAACATACATTTAAGTGTAAATAGATTTTATCAACTGTCTTCAACCCATAATTCTAGAAGCAAATCCCTCAAATATCAAAACCAACAACAATATCAGATTTCTACAAATCAATCTCGCAATCCATCATGTCAAAGGAACATCACAGTTGCATACCATCGTCATCCTTCATTTCAAAGCTAATATCTTCGCTATAGAACGCTTATTGAACAAATGACAAAATCAAGAAGTAGGGAAAACTACTGATATTTTGTTTTGTGATTCTGTTCATCTCATTACTGATCAAGAACATTTTGATAATTAAGATAATCCTTTCCGATGGAATTGTCCTTTCCGGGTTCTCTCAATCTCTATGCAGTTGTAAGATTTTCATGTGAAAGCTAATGCAAAACTTTTTCTTTTTGCGTCAATGTTAAAAACATATCCGTCTTCTTCTTCGTATGATCTTCAATTATCTCATAAACACGTACTTTGTTGGAAAAAAATTTCCGAAGATTCGCACTTTGAATTTTATTGTAAACATTTTACATAATTTTTATTTCGGCTTATAAACGGGCTAAAGAATTTGGACAAATGTATTACAGAAAATATACACAATTGTTATAGAAAAGTATCACATTCGATTTATATATGACCTAAAAATTTGTGGACACATGTACACAGCATATACACAAATTGACTTCTGCTACATGTCTAAATGTTTTCTTGAAATGTTAAAACTCATTATTTGATTAACGTTACAAAATTTCATCTATTTCAGATCAAAGTAATGTTCACACGTCGTCGGGTTATCCTCATCATCGCTTGTATATTTCTCATTCTGATAGCAAATATGTTTCCGTTATATTCTGTCAACAGGCTGGATTGGAAATTTTCTACTGCAAAAAACAGAACTCTGATTGGTCTCGTGTTTACAAAAGATCGAGAAAAGGTAGAATCTGTGCTACTCTCAATGAATAATGTCTTCTTGCCTGTTGCAGCTTTCCTTACTGTTGTTATATGCACAGCAACGCTGGTTATCAAACTTCGGAATAAATCAAAATGGCGGCAAATGTCGACGTCACAAACACAAACTGATATCACTTCCGTACGTGATCAGAAGATAACAAAGATGGTGATTGTTATTTCAACATTTTTCATTGTCTGCTTTGCTCCTATTAGTATTATTGCAACAGCAATGTTAATGGAATCAGAATTATCTATAGAGGGGAAATATCGAAATTTGTTTATTTTTCTCTGCAGTATCGGCTTCGCCCTAGAATCTATCAACTCTGCGACAAATATTTTTATCTACTATCGCATGAGCGGCAAATATAGGACCACTTTTCGTCAGATATTCTTACGGCGCGATTAATATATTCAAGAAGGTATAGTGTGTTGATGTACACACATCTTGTGATTAGGCGCACACATCTTGTTATGAAGTACACAAATATGGTGATGAAGTACGCACATCTTGTGATAAGTACGCACGTGTATCTTGTGATGAAATACACACATCTTGTGATAAGTACGCACGTGTATCTTGTGATGAAATACACACATCTTGTGACGATATAAACACATCTTGTGATGAAATACACATTTCGTGTAATGAAGTACGTACCCATTATGATGAAGTACACATCTCGAATGCTGAAGTACACTACTTTCAACAGGGGACGTGAATTCAGTTTGGTTTTTCCATAGCTTCTGACCATCATAGATAATAGAGGATGTGGTTCAGGTATTCCAGCCACACCAACCCTTGTTCATACAAAAAATATATTCATAATACAGTAACAACATTGTGTGAAACTGAAGTGAAAATAAGAATAGGAATGGCTGAATACATTTCAATAACATGATTAAAATATTATTATTTAAACAAATTACAAACAAGCTAAAAATAAGAATTATAAAATGATATATATATATTCTATATTAATGTTTGACACAGAAACATGGACAATAAACACACAATTAAAAAGACTAATTGATGACTTGGAGATGTGGATATATAGAAGAATGGTAGAACATCATGGAAAGAGAAGAAAAAAACTAAGAGATTCTAACAACACTTAAAATGAAGAAAGAATTATTAAACGAAATAAAGATCAAGCACATACAATATTTAGGATATATTAAATGACATGACACCTTGTTAAAGACCATACATGAGGGTAAGTTGAACGGCAGCGAGCAGGAGGCTGAGAGAAATACAAGTGTGAGAGTAATATCACAATATGGACAGGTTACAGTCTAGCAGAGTGCACCACCAAAAAAAAGATAGGTTAATTGGAGGTTTGTTGCAGTCAACTTTCGATGCGGAGACGACACTTTATGATGATGATGATGAGCAATGTTGTAAATCTGTTTTAGATATTCCAAATCAAGATATTCATTTGGAAAAGTCCAAATCAAGATATTCATTTGGAAAAGTCCAAATCAAGATATTCATTTGGAAAAGTCCAAATCAAGATATTCATTTGGAAAAGTCCAAATCAAGATATTCATTTGGAAAAGTCCAAATCAAGATATTCATTTGGAAAAGTCCAAATCAAGATATTCATTTGGAAAAGTCCAAATCAAGATATTCATTTGGAAAAGTCCAAATCAAGATATTCATTTGGAAAAGTCCAAATCAAGATATTCATTTGGAAAAGTCCAAATCAAGATATTCATTTGGAAAAGTCCAAATCAAGATATTCATTTGGAAAAGTCCAAATCAAGATATTCATTTGGAAAAGGTCTTGATTCAACTTATGCGAGCAATTCAGAAAGTCGTTTCACTTACCATCAACTCGGGTGACTCAACGTGAAATTGTAGCAGTTTTGATTGTACTAATTTTCTGGTCCATATTTCAGTTTAGTAATTTCCATTCCTGACTGAATTGTTCAACTTCGTGTAGCAAAATTTAACTGGTTACCTTGGGCCACAGAGATGTACTCATTTACCTCCAACGTAAATAGAGACGAGCTGTGAAGATCGAGATTTAAACACAAATACGAAATGGAGATAGATAGAATATACCCTCAGGAAAAGTAGATAGAATATACCCTCAGGAAAAGTAGATAGAATATACCCTCAGGAAAAGATATGACAATAAAATTAGATAAGTGCTTGACTGAAACCCAGAGTTGTAGAAATATTAAACTTTACTGCTGGTTGGAAAGTTTCTGAACAAATAAAAAAGAACAAAACAATTAACCGGATCACTTTAAGTCACGATGGACACAGTGGAAGAAGAAAACGCTGACCAAATGTTGCATGACATTAAAATGTTGCATCCTTATATTCAGACCGTAAGTTGCTGGACAATGATATTGTAATAGAATTACATTATGGAACTAAGACAAATCATTTAGACTGTGAGAATAAAGAGAAAACTAAATTGTATGAACAAAGAGACATAACTTAGGGAATCCACTGGACAGTAGTAGGGAAGAATATCAAACTGGACAATTACAAAATATTCAAATAAATAGATAACAGACAGTGACTAGGAGCCTGAAAACAAATGCTTGACTACGGGAAAAATAACGACCGAATACAGAGTGAATTATCTCGAGATTTTTAATTAGACTTTGGTCGAGTAGATCAGTTGAAGACGTAAACACCTTGTTATTTTACGTAAACGTGACAACTCAGATGGGAGGAATAATTGTTAATTTGTTCATGAGAATTGTAACAATTTTTGTTTTTATGAATAACTATGAGACAGACCACGTTGGGAGTAAAGTTGAACCGTCCTAATTGAAAATGCGAGGATGGTATCAACCAAACTTCGGGGGAAAAACGTGAAAGGTTGTTAGGTGTTCGAAGAATTTCAATAGAGCAGTGTGCAAAATAAGTAAACAGTTCAAGAAAATTATGTTGAGCTAAAATAAATCTAGAAGTAACTTTGGTCGGATAAATACGCAAGAAATTATCAGAGAAATGCAGATACCAGTAGAGCATTGCAGGTGGACATTCTGTCTGGTACAGTAAAGTAAAGTAACCCATATTATTTTTTAATGCCGTTGGGGTGTGAAATGTTAGCTATCTCACATTTCACAGTCTCTGCAAAATGAAGGCGGTAACCATCTCCTCTCCCTCGCAGTCTTTACTTCCCGGATTAATCCAGTACCCATTTAAGGCTGGGTCGACCTGGGAGCCGTTGCGATCAGAAAGACATTCCACTTATTTCCACAGAAAACTCATATGCGAAGTCAGTACGCTAACCACTGCGCTACGCGGCTTACTAGAAGTTATCTGGCATAGTGTGAGTTACATGAATTCTAAACTCATGAATATTAAGCGTTAATGTGAACTGTAATCATCATCATCTAGAGCTTTTTGTTGTATGGCGTGATGTAGAACATGTTCGTTGATGGATTTGTAAACACTGTTGAATGGATCTAAGTACCTGTGAATCTGATCGAAGTGCACCCATCTGTCAAGTTATCGTTGAATTGTCTTGTAATTGTAGTGAAGTTAACGAGAAATGTTAGATATTGTACTCATGTTAAGCGTATTGTTTACTGTACAGTGACATTGTTACGATGGAAATTATAACTTTTATTTTGAAAAACGATGTTAATTTGCTGGTTGGAATTCTGTCTAAACTGACCAGGTGGACATATATGTATTACTGAGCTTAGTAGGAGAGCAATAACTTACTAGGGATTACTTTCCTACATGATAAACTAAGATCTTTAATTTATATAATACCATTTATATAAAAGACTATCTGTGGCAGAGATTGGTCTTGTTAGTCACATCCATCAACACCATGGATATTAGATTATATTTCTTATAGCACAACAATAATACTATCATATGGAAGACGGAAAGGTGTTCACTACATTGCTACCGTTATCAGAAATATCCCAACAATAACAAGGAAAAGAATAGCAACAGTAAAGAAATAGACACATTCCAATTCGTGATCGTATGAATCCTCTCCAGAAGAAGGTTGTCGACAATAAAAGTTAACCAGACCGGAGAAATACAGGCAAGATTTAAATCTACTCACCTGCATCTTCTTATTCTTCTTTACCATTCATTGTTCTTCATCCTGCAAGATCTTTCCATGTCAAGCTCCGGGTAGAAACAATCGCGAGAGTCATTCTGTTGTTTTCATTTCATTGTTTCTTAGAATTTCTGTTCTTTTCATTTCATTGTTTCTTATAATGTTCTTATTATTTTTCACAACTCTTTTAGCGGATACGCAATAATTTATTTGTTCCACCATTTTCCTGCTATTGACCAGTTCACTCTTTTTTGTATCCACTCAGTGATAAAAAAACGATTTCACTCTAAAATCGCCAAGCGTCAATATGCGACAACAATGTCATCCTTGCGGAATATACCTTTTGGTACAATAAAAAGCCAGTGCAGTGGAAACTCAGTGCATCCGTTACTGAGAACAATGTAGCAAATAAAGGCGTACACAAAAATGTTTAAATGCATTCTGGGATTTCTTTATCGTATTGATTCAGTCCGTCTCCTTGTACTCAAGAGGTCGCAATTTCGAATCCTCCTTCTGACATCATTTTTACAAACTGGCTTTATATTTCGAAAACGCCTGAATAATGCATAACATTTACATCAGAAGTTTTTTTTTTCTCATGACCCACAACATCTATTATTGCTACACGATCTAGAACATCTATTATTGCTACACGATCTAGAACATCTATTATTGCTACATGATCTAGAACATCTATTATTGCTACATGATCTAGAACATCTATTATTGCTACACGATCTAGAACATCTATTATTGCTACATGATCTAGAACATCTATTATTGCTACACGATCTAGAACATCTATTGTTGCTACACGATCTAGAACATCTATTGTTGCTACAAGATCTAGAACATCTATTATTGCTACATGATCTAGAACATCTATTATTGCTACATGATCTAGAACATCTATTATTGCTACATGATCTAGAACATCTATTATTGCTACACGATCTAGAACATCTATTGTTGCTACACGACCTAGAACATCTATTATTGCTACACGATCTAGAACATCTATTATTGCTACACGATCTAGAACATCTATTGTTGCTACATGATCTAGAACATCTATTATTGCTACATGATCTAGAACATCTATTATTGCTACATGATCTAGAACATCTATTATTGCTACATGATCTAGAACATCTATTATTGCTACATGATCTAGAACATCTATTATTGCTACACGATCTAGAACATCTATTATTGCTACATGATCTAGAACATCTATTATTGCTACACGATCTAGAACATCTATTATTGCTACACGATCTAGAACATCTATTATTGCTACATGATCTAGAACATCTATTATTGCTACACGATCTAGAACATCTATTATTGCTACATGATCTAGAACATCTATTATTGCTACACGATCTAGAACATCTATTATTGCTACATGATCTAGAACATATATTATTGCTACATGATCTAGAACATCTATTATTGCTACATGATCTAGAACATCTATTATTGCTACACGATCTAGAACATCTATTATTGCTACACGATCTAGAACATCTATTATTGCTACATGATCTAGAACATCTATTGTTGCTACATGATCTAGAACATCTATTATTGCTACATGATCTAGAAGATCTATTGTTGCTACACGATCTAGAACATCTATTGTTGCTACATGATCTAGAACATCTATTATTGCTACATGATCTAGAACATCTATTATTGCTACATGATCTAGAACATCTATTATTGCTACATGATCTAGAACATCTATTATTGCTACATGATCTAGAACATCTATTGTTGCTACACGATCTAGAACATCTATTATTGCTACACGATCTAGAACATCTATTATTGCTACATGATCTAGAACATCTATTATTGCTACATGATCTAGAACATCTATTATTGCTACACGATCTAGAACATCTATTATTGCTACATGATCTAGAACATCTATTATTGCTACATGATCTAGAACATCTATTATTGCTACATGATCTAGAACATCTATTATTGCTACATGATCTAGAACATCTATTATTGCTACATGATCTAGAACATCTATTATTGCTACACGATCTAGAACATCTATTATTGCTACATGATCTAGAACATCTATTATTGCTACATGATCTAGAACATCTATTATTGCTACATGATCTAGAACATCTATTATTGCTACACGATCTAGAACATCTATTGTTGCTACACGATCTAGAACATCTATTATTGCTACACGATCTAGAACATCTATTGTTGCTACACGATCTAGAACATCTATTGTTGCTACATGATCTAGAACATCTATTATTGCTACACGATCTAGAACATCTATTGTTGCTACACGATCTAGAACTTCTATTATTGCTACATGATCTAGAACATCTATTATTGCTACACGATCAAGAACATCTATTGTTGCTACACGATCTAGAACTTCTATTATTGCTACATGATCTAGAACATCTATTATTGCTACACGATCTAGAATATCTATTGTTGCTACACGATCTAGAACTTCTATTATTGCTACATGATCTAGAACATCTATTATTGCTACATGATCTAGAACATCTATTGTTGCTACATGATCTAGAACATCTATTATTGCTACACGATCTAGAACATCTATTATTGCTACATGATCTAGAACATCTATTATTGCTACATGATCTAGAACATCTATTATTGCTACATGATCTAGAACATCTATTATTGCTACACGATCTAGAACATCTATTATTGCTACATGATCTAGAACATCTATTATTGCTACATGATCTAGAACATCTATTATTGCTACATGATCTAGAACATCTATTATTGCTACATGATCTAGAACATCTATTATTGCTACATGATCTAGAACATCTATTATTGCTACATGATCTAGAACATCTATTATTGCTACATGATCTAGAACATCTATTATTGCTACATGATCTAGAACATCTATTATTGCTACACGATCTATAACATCTATTATTGCTACATGATCTAGAACATCTATTATTGCTACATGATCTAGAACATCTATTGTTGCTACACGATCTAGAACATCTATTGTTGCTACACGATCTAGAACATCTATTATTGCTACATGATCTAGAACATCTATTATTGCTACATGATCTAGAACATCTATTATTGCTACATGATCTAGAACATCTATTATTGCTACACGATCTAGAACATCTATTGTTGCTACATGATCTAGAACATCTATTATTGCTACATGATCTAGAACATCTATTATTGCTACATGATCTAGAACATCTATTATTGCTACATGATCTAGAACATCTATTATTGCTACATGATCTAGAACATCTATTATTGCTACATGATCTAGAACATCTATTATTGCTACATGATCTAGAACATCTATTATTGCTACATGATCTAGAACATCTATTATTGCTACATGATCTAGAACATCTATTATTGCTACACGATCTAGAACATCTATTATTGCTACATGATCTAGAACATCTATTATTGCTACATGATCTAGAACATCTATTATTGCTACATGATCTAGAACATCTATTATTGCTACATGATCTAGAACATCTATTATTGCTACATGATCTAGAACATCTATTATTGTTTTGTGGTCACTGCTCTTAATTAGTACAACTGGAGTCACGTGCAATGTTGGTAGAAGGGTTTCTGACCATAAGATGTCATATTATATAGATGTCATACTAGGTTATATAGATGTTATAAGATGTCATGTTATATAGATAGCATAATATGTCATATTATATAGATGTCATAAGATGTCATATCATATATATATGTCATAAGATGCCATATTATATAGACGTCATAGATGCCATGTTATATAGAAGTCATAAGATGTCATATTATATAAATGTCATAAGATAACACATTTGTATATATTTTAACAATAATATCTACAGTTGAAAATGACATGTTGATAAATAAGAAAACCATAATAAAACAAAATAAAAACGTTTTGATAACATCTAGGGAGGTTTAAATATATATTTTGTATCTGGTAAAGCTGTAGAATCCATGTTCAAAGTTGAAACATGATCATATCCACATCCACTTCAACAACTGCTATTGGATATTCGTATGTGCACTTTTGTTCCAATGTCATAGTCAATGTACTTTTTTCCCCTTGAAGAACTTTCATATTCCTTCCCTGAAGAACTTTCACATATATTTCCCTGAAAAACTTCCATAATTTTCCATGAAGAAATTTTATATATTGTGTCACTGAAAAACTTTAATATTTTTTCTCCCCTGGAAAACTTTCATTTTCTGGAGTATTTTTTTTTTTTAAAGTATAGGGTGCTTCATAAATTACGTCAACAATTTTAAGGTAGGTTTCGCAAACTCTTCCCACCACTCCCCCCCCCCCCCCCCCCCCCGTTTCTGTCCCTTCCCTTCGCACATGGAGCGAAAAAAATTCTATTCAATTCGTAACACTTCCGAATATTGCTATAAAAGTTAATAAATATTTCTGTTGTGATTCTGAACGTGGACAACTGTATTATTCTATTAATAATCTGAGAGAGTATTGAACATTTGGAATTTAAATTAACGTTCATTGAATAAAAGTGTATGATCAGAACTGAATGGGTCACTCTTCTCAACAACGTGCAGAGCATTACATGGATCTACTATCCAGGTCATACTGAGGTCAGGGGAAACAAAAGAGCCGATGTTTTGGCTGGTAAGGCCTTGGTAAACGGCACCAAGATAAGAAAATATATGATTTAAGTGATTAGAGCAGTCATGGATGCCTACGAGAAGACGAGGTGGAAGTCGAATGAGACAATGTAGGTTTTCAGAGAATTGAGACATGGGAGAGACTAGAGACCATTGGAGAAAGTGTGTCCTCTCCGGAAAGATCAGAATATCGCGTTATCAGCAACTCACTGGGACACTTATTAAATGATTGACGGAACGACTAGCAGAACATATATGGCAATGCTCCTAGTGATGTGACACTTGTTCCTAATCTAGAATAGAAAGAATCATTGAACAGATGGATCAAAGATAGTGAGAACACATACTTAAGTGAATGAAGAATGGAAGGTAGGAGAACTGTTTTTGACACAGATCTCCATATAAGAGTCATTTTACAGTTTGTTTGATTGAAAAGTGTACGTAACATTTTTTTTAAATACTGACATTGATAAAAGTGTCTCCCTGGATAATCACTCTCCTCACCCACCACGAAGATGACGAGATCTACGTGTAACACCAGGTATATACTTCTACCTGAAACAGTTCAGGTGCATAGTTCTACCTACAGCCCGTCAGGTACACAGTACTACCTGTAACACTTAGAACACATATATATGACACGAATTGTAAAGGTACCAAACTTATGACAGTTCAGATAACACCTGCCTGCATGCATGCATGCATAGATAAATAAAGTAACAGAAGAATATGTGAACAAAGAACTTAAGTCGCAGAAAAATATATGAACATATAACTAACATAACAGAAGAATATATGAACATATAACTAACATAACAGAAGAATATATGAACATATAACTAACATAACAAGAATATATCAACAAAATAGCTAAAGTAATAGAATAATATATGATCAAATGACTAACGTAACAGAAGAATATATGAATACATAGTTAAAATAAAAGAAGGATATATGAACACATAATTAAAGTAACAAGAAAATATAAAAACATAACTAAAGTAACAGAAGAATGTATGAACACATAGCTAAAGTAACAGAAGAATATCAACGCATAACTAAAGCAACATAAGGATATATGAACACATAGCTCAAGTAACAAGAAAATTTAAAAATATAACTAAAGTAACAGAAGAATGTATGGGCACATAACTAAAGTAAGCAAGAATATATCAACAATAGCAAACTAACAGAAGAATATATGAAAACAGATCTAAAGTAATAGAAGGATATATGAATAAAGTTACTAAAGCAACAGAAGGATATGTCAACAAATAAGTAACAGAAGGAAATATGAAAGCACAACTGAAGTAGATAAAAATATATGGACACATAACTAAAGTAAGAGAAGAAATATGAACACATAATTAAGGAAACAGTGGGATACATGAAAACATAACTAAAGTAAGAGAATAATATATGAACATATAACTAAAATACAGCAGGATATATTAACAAAATAACTAAAATACAAGAAGAATACATAAACATATAACTACCGGAACAGAAGAATATATGCACACATAACTAAAGTAAAAGCAGAATATATGAACAAAATAACCAACATAACAGAAGCATATAAACAAATAAATAACTAAAGTAACCGAAGAATATATAAAGAAAATAACAGCAGTAATAGACTAATATATATACACATAACTAAAGTAACGAAAGGATATATGAATACTTAATTTAAGTAACAGAATAATATATAAACAAATAACTAAAGTAACTAAGGACTATATGAACACATAACTTACGTAATTCAAAAATATATAGTTCTACTCTCAGTACAGCCTAAACCAAAGGAAAAGTAGACATTATGTCTAGGTATTATGCGAGTATACACGCTGGACAATTTTTAGACTAGACAATTATTATTCATTTTTCGTTTATGGTTAAGGGGAAAGAATCAATCAATACTAAAATATTCTCAAAGTTACGGCGCTTGGAAGTTCACGTGACAACGTTAGCGCCGAGAATGGTAAACAGACTAAGATAAAGTTTGGGGTTTTAGTTAACATAGAGATATTCAAAGTTGGAAATTGTCACAAAATATACAAAAAGAGTAATCACAGATTCACGAGGAAATTGGACAAACACAGCATTTTCGGACTACGTGGGGTAAGATATAGGAATAATATAGAACGATTAACTAGCAATTTCTGAACAGCACTAAAAAAATTGGTGATATGGAAATATCATTATTGAATTAACAACAGGAGAGAAGAATCCAGTGGTTTCAAGAACAAGTAATTGTTTAAAAACTGGCGGACTGAGAGGTGTGAAGACAGACGAGAGGTTCACTTTGAATCATACAGAAGCATATTACAGTTTACTTCTATGTTACATATTGGTCATTTATTGTGTTATCTGCACACAACAGCTGAATCAAGGAGAGAAAACAGACGCGGAGAGGAGAGAAATAATGAGACCTCAACGGAACAACCAGCACTTAGACGTAACCTACGAGACATATTCAATTTATAGGAACATTGGAAGGCACATATTTGAAGTAATAATAGACACAATGATACAGACGACTTCAGAGCTTTACAGAAATATAACCAAGAGTACGGTTGTCAAGATTCACCAAGTTTGATAATTATGACCAGTCACGAGTTGTTTAGTGTTTGGATGAGCATGCAGTGAGTACACACATTAAACCTTAATTAAAAATACAGAAATATGAATGGTGTGTGTTTAGCCAGAACATACTAGAGTAGATGGGCTCAAGTACAGTATAGTTGTCCACTGTGACCTTTGCTCTAGTTTCGAGGTGTTACCTGACCTTTGTTGTGTGATTTGGCAAGCTTACGGGTAAGTACTTAGAGGACGGTTAGGATTAGAAATAATATTTATAATGTGTGCGCGCACCACGCTCCGTGTGTAGCGGGTAGAAATACTGATGGCTCACCACATTTGGTGCCCCTACACAACAGGATTGGTTTAATATGAGCATATAACTAAAGTAACAGAAGAATGTATAAAGACATAATTAAAGTAACAAAAGACAATATGAACACATAACTAACGAAACAAAAGAATTTGCAAACGCATAACGAAAGTAACAGAAGGATAAATGAAAACATAAATAAAATAACAGAAGAATATATAACAAAATAACTAATATAACAGAATATAATATATAATAATATAATATATATATATATAACATTATATGAAAACATAACTAAAGTAACAGAAAAATGTATGAGCACATAAATAAAGTACTAGAAGAATATATGAAAAAATAACTAAAGTAACAAAGCAATATATGAACACATAACTAAACTAGCAAACAAAATATGAACATAACTAAAGTACCAGAAAAACATATGAACAAATCACTAAAGCAACAGAAATATATATCAACATATTACTAAAGTAACATAAGATTATATGAACAAAGAATTGTGTAACAGAAGTAAATATGAACAAATAACGTAATAGAAGAATATATGAACAAATGACTAAAGTAACAGAAGGAATATGAGAAGACGGAAAATGAATAGAAGTTTATATGAATAGAAATAAAAGTAACAGAAGGGTAATGAAACAGAAAGAAAATCAATAGTTGAGTATATAAACCGAAAAGAAATCAACAGAAGACTAAATTTACAAAGTAATACATAATTGAGTATATGAACAGGAAACAAAAGTACACAAAGGTAAATGCATATATAACAAATAAATTAGATTTAAGTAACAATTATTTCATATTTTGCAATAAAGGAAGCATATAATAAATATAGTAAACATATGTTAATCAATATCTCTTTCAGTTACGTGCGTTACACTAAGTTGATATACCTTCCTTGTATATTCAATTCACATACAGTGATCTATGTCAAGGCTCATAATACTTCAAGAAACCATTTCAAACCAGTATTTGTTATATTCTCTCTCTCTCTCTCTCTCTCATTGATACAATTATGAAATCGATGTTTCATGATTCATGATAAACGGTAATATAAGTTTCAATCTCAGTAATTAGACAATTATTGTTTGACATGTTGTGATTTGATATAATAACTAAAGTGCCCAATTTCTTGTCGTTTCGTCAATGTATTATATCTTATAAATGTGCATTAGTTAAATTACACCTCATCACAACTTGTAATGTTTCATATTACGATTAGCGTAAGGATATCAATATTAATTATCATCATAGTTCTATTGAAATTGATAAGTCGGGGGAGAATATGTTTAAAACATTGGAGGGAAGAAGATTTAATTCACAAAGTTCAATGAAACGCAATCTCAAATAGCGTATCTTACTATTAAATTATTTTTGTCTTTCGGAAATAATCAATGTTTATGTTTGTTGAACACTGTTATTTCAAATTCTTTATATCAAAATGGTACGTTCAAAACAGTGATGTCATCTGATGACGTATTATAATTTATGTACATAAATATCAATAATTACCAGAGTTTTGTTGTTATTGTTACGTGTTCTATTATTTACACCCAAATATGTATTAATCACATTTTGTTTCAATAAGTGGTCAAATCATTATCGATTTTAGCTGTTCAGATCATAATATGTTTAATTTCATAGGTACGATAATGTGAAACGTCGTTGTATGTAGTGTTGTTGAAGTCACAAATGTGAAACATCAAGAAACAATCATTTTAAAAAAATTAAGTTTAAAACGAAGTTGTTTAGTTTATAGTTTCTTTAATAATAAATCGGCGATGTTATTTAGTTCATAGTTTCTGTAATAATTAATCAGTAATGCTACTATAGCTATATTATTTTTGTTTTGTTTAGAGTAGGAATTATGTGCGTTCTGGAACCATTGAGAGGGCACGTGTGATTGTTTTATCAACTTGTTAAGATAGTCTGATAAAGATATGCACAAAGTCTAGATAATCAAAATGCAAAGGTTAAATAATCAAGATACACAGGTTAGATAATCAAGATACACAGGCTAGGTAATCAAGTTCAATTCCTGTTAGCCTCAAGAATATTTTCTTTATCCACGTACTCAAACTTCTTCTTCTTCCTCGTTCATTCTCAAACTTCCACTGGATCTCTTTTGGAGCAGGATCAATGTCCTACTAGATTTCCAGCAGGTTGTAGTCCAGAGAATGTACATGCGTTGTGTCGCAGTTTTATCTGCGCCAATGGTCCGACACATCCGTCTTTGGCAGAATACTCCTACTTGAATGTACTTGTATAAAATTTTATTTGAAGCAACAGTGTACTGTCTCTATGTTATTTATATTTACATGTAGGACTATTGACCCTTGATTGCGAATACGGATGTTCTATGTTCATGATCCTGAGGATACTTCAAGTCTTGTACGGGATTTTCATTGTTGTTGTAATTGTCATTGTCTCAATTAGACTGTTCTCAGTGACTTCAGTACACAGTTTGAATGTCCGAAACTTGCACTTGCCAAGAGTACCACTCAGGGACCGTTGCTTTGTATCTTGTACGCGTTGAGAGTACCACTAATAGCACATTACTCCGTAGCTTCAAACGATAAAAGCTCAAATTCACAAAAGGCGTAGATGATTGACATTACTGTACTTGGGTTTCCCCAGGTCAAACCGTTACAATATGGCCAATACAGCAAGAAGGATGAGGAAATAGATGGAATGATCAAGAAGACAGCAGAATGGCAGTAAGAAAGTCTCTGAAAGAAACACAAAGAGGACACAGAGCATGTAGACGGTAGACGACAGGTAGTAGCAGGTTATCGGAAGTGTAGTTTCTAGTTGATGTAGAGTTTTAAGGTGTGCCTACATTGAAAATTGTGACTTCAACTATCGACACTAGCGACTATGCAATGATTTCAGCGTCTACATGCGGTCTGGGACATACGGCTGACAGATTAGTCTCGTGGGCGGTAACCCCACTACGTCCTCTATAGGAGCCAACGAGCAGTACGAGCAATGACTACCAACGGAAGTAATGACTTCCTCATTGAAAATTCTGCCACCCTGACCCATTCCGACCACAAAACATGGGTCTCACGACATTAACTAGCTACTTACGAGGGTCCAACAATAACCACTGTGCCATACAGTGAATTCCACATGCCTTAGTTGCAGCTTCGGGCTTACTTCCCTCCTTCATGGCTAATGATTCCATCCCGCTTCTCCTTCTACCACAGGTACTCCCTCCTTCGGAATCGCCTTCTCAAGTTCTCTCTTCTATCACTCATCCATTGCCTTTCCTCTCAGTACATCCATTTATAAAGTGATACTTTCTTATGAAGCGACGGTCTTCACCGTTTAGTAATATCTTCTCTGGCTCCCCTCTCCTCCACCTCATCTCTGTATGTCCATCTCCTATGGCATGGCATATCTCTGTTATTTTTCGTGAGCCCACACCGGATCGTTACTACGATTGCTGACTGTATCGTTCCTCCTAGTTCTTTCCTTTCACTTACTCCTACTTTTATATTCTGTTCATTGCATGCGCCTGAGTCGCGTCATGGTTGGTCTTTGGATCACGATATCTGCGCCTCTCTTCTCTATCCGGTCCTACCCTGTGGGTTGTTTTGATCCCCAGAGAGGTCTTCTCTACCTTGTTCCTAGCCCTTCCTTTTTCTCTCCTACGGGCTTGCCTTTCTCCTGATCATTCTTTATTTACGTATCCAGATTAAGGCGGGATTTGTTTTACACTCTGACTTTCCCTTTGTCCTTTATGCACTATAAATTTTGTCCTGTCCATAACGTGATCCCTGACACATTGTCCTTTGGTTTTATGTAGAGTGGGGAGGCCATTTTTCGCTAGGTTGTTCCCTAATACTGTGGATTTATCCATTTTACCTGGGCTAGACAGAGATAAGTCATCATTTTACCTAGACTACACTGTGATATGTCACCATTTTACCTGGGCTACACAGAGATAAGTCACCATTTTACATGGGCTACACAGAGATAAGTCACCATTTTACATGGGCTACACAGAGATAAGTCACCTTTTTACCTACCTGGACTACACAGAGATAAGACACTCTTTTACCTGGACTGCACTTAGATAAGTCGCTCGTTGTATTTATTATTTATTTTTGTCTCATCTTATTGCCTATCTCATCATCACTGTCATCCATTTGTTCTCGTTATGCTATGTCTTGTCCTCTCTTTACTTGCTGGACCCTCCCAGCTTCAATCTCTCTCTCTCTCTCTCTCTCCTACAACATGTTTTTTACCACGCATTAATCTCTTCTTCCTACCATCCTCATATTTGCTTACTAAGTTATACAGTAAGTTATTTATTAATTTTTTTTAATTTTTTAGGTCTTTCGTGCTGATGAAGGTTTTTAATCGAAACGTTGTTTCTCGTTAATTTGTTGTTTTTTTTGTGTGCCTAATATTGATAAAATTTATTTTTTTGGGTAGGAATTTTTTTATTTTTTTTTAGTAGGAATTTATCTCAACATTTAAAAAAGTCTCACTGCGTCGTTATCTTGGTGCATTCTGAAGTTCTATCAACAGTAAAATGTTGGATCTAGCGTTGAACAATATTACATTGAACACAGTAGAAGTTTTTACTTACATTGAAAAGTTCACCATCTCTGGAAATATCGTCAGTAACGGAATAAGAGAAATATTTCAATGGGTTGTCTACGCTGTTGTATCTGAGGTTATCTCCGTCTTTGGCACAGTGACCAACATTATAAACATTATCTGTTTTATCAAGCAAGGATTCAAAGATACAGTCAACATTAGCTTGTTAGGTAAAATTACATCTGTTATTGTAATTTGTGCACGTATACTAGGTAACCCTACGTCGTATGAACTATGAGTGTTTGGTTCGTATGTCTGTGATGTCAGTGCACAGCGACTTTATATGCACGCTATATAAGTACTGGTAGTATTTAATTGTTCTTGCTTTTTTTTACTAATGATAAGTGATTCTGCAGCCTCCATCTGTGACGCAATAACAAAGAATCATGAGGGCATATTAAAGGAATGTCCCAACATCGCTGGTGACAGAAAGATAGCATGGTCCACATGACAGTCTCTGTAAATCAAGATATGGACTAGCATTAACGACACAAAATAAATTGTTCTATACATGACCAAAATAGGGCTACTTGCATAGTCATTGATCGAAGAAGTTGTGTAGTAGAAGTATAGATGAGTCATCACATTTTGTGCACAAAAGTCATCAATTTTTGTGCAGTAGTGGTTTAAATACATCAGGGCTTGTTTTGTAACAGTAGTACAGATGCTTTTGAATTGTAATGTAGTAGCAGTAGTGATTCGTTATCAGTTTATGTGTAGTAGCAGTATAAACGCGTCATCAGTTGATGTGTAGTAGTAGTATTGATTCGTCATCAGTTGATGTGTAGTAGCAGTATACACGCGTCATTTGTTATACGGGTATTATCATGATATCAGTGATATCAATCCACAATGATATAAAATAAACCGTTCTATACATGACCGACATCGTACTAGATGCCTACTATTACTTGATCCTGAAGAAGAAGTAACAAATATCATTGTTTCTGTTAACAGGCTGTTTTTTACTGCCTGCATGAATATCATCATTTTAAATTGTGACGATGAGTTGAAATGTTTCTGTTAACACGTTGTTCCTGACTCTGGGTCTATTGTCTATTGTCTTTCCCAAGGTGATTTGTGATCCACTCTTGCCGTTAAGCGTAGGGGTGAGTGGGGCTCAAGCTTGCGTTCTAAATCCAGATGTGTGGCCTCGGCTGTGCTATGACCGTTTCTGTGCAGGATGTCCCTGACGTTTCCTATCCATCTTTTCCGTGGTCTTCCTCTGACTTTGTACCCTCATCTCATTTGGTTATATGATTGTACGGGTAACTTTTCGTGATGCATTCTCATAATGTGACCAAACCACTTGATCTTTTCTCTCTCTATGTAATCTGTACAATATATTATACCTATTCTTTCCCTGATATATTCATTTCGCAATTCATTTCGTTATATCAAGCCTATCAATCATTCAAATTTCATTGTTTCTTACTGCTAGCAGGAATGTCAACATTTTAAGTTGTGACGATAAGTTGTGTCCATCCAGCCAGCCCCATTTAATAATAGTTCACTGGTTCTCTGGATTTAAACACCAAACTAACACTATTCAAAGCGATTATTATGCCAACACAGTACTACCAATGCCAAACATGGATAACGACAGCACAAGACAAACGTAAACTTCTGACAGTTGAAATGGCATGCTTGCACAGAATCCTAGGAATATCGCTAAGAGATACGGTGAGGAATGAGGATATCCGACAAAATACCGGCACCACCCCAATCTTAAAATTGTACATCAAGAGAAAACAGATAAAATGGTTTTCACACATCAACATACTACCATCAGACATCATACCACAGCAAGCTATGCTACACAGATACAGCGAAGGCAGACCTAGAGACCGGCCACGAAAATGATAAACCACAGAAATAAAAGAGGCGACAAATTGCACAATATACTCAGCACACAAGAGGGTCGTCTCAAGAAAAATCGTCCACCCTTGACACCGAAAGGAAACATCCTGTGTCAGCGAATAGAAAGACTAATCTCTCTTTGGGAAGCTGCGGGAAATGTACGAAATTTCTCGGTCGCCGACCAGCAGACCCTGGTTTGTAATAAGTTATCTCGTTATTCGCCGTATGAAATGAAAATTAATCCCAGGATTCACCCAGCTACAAGAAAATAGCATGTCAGTGTTCTTTCTGTGGAAAGATCAAGGAATGGCGACAGCTATATAGAGCAAGTTCAGTATGTAATGCTAGTTAGGCGGCATCTGGTCAGTCACTCACTGGGTACCTGACCATGTATGGAAGAACCGTTTACTATGACGTTGGTTCATAATTCAGTATAACTTTACCACTTCTTTGTATTTTGATGTAACTTTTTTTACAGTTGAATATTACTGCAGACATGAGAGTCGGTAAAGACTTTTGAGTACAAGTGTCATAAGCGAATTCTATGCATTTCCTACAGAGAACATACGTTATATATGTATGTAATAAATCAAAAAGAGCTATATACAGATTCACAAGAATTGTTACTTTAAATAGTGAAACAAGAACCATTACTTTCAATAGTGAAACAAGAAAAATTACTTTCAATAGTGAAACAAGAACCATTACTTTCAATAGTGAAACAAGAACCATTACTTTCAATAGTGAAACAAGAAAAATTACTTTCAATAGTGAAACAAGAACCATTACTGTCAATAGTGAAACAAGAACCATTACTTTCAATAGTGAAACAAGAACCATTACTGTCAATAGTGAAACAAGAACCATTACTTTCAATAGTGAAACAAGAACCACTACTGTCAATAGTGAAACAAGAACCATTACTTTCAATAGTGAAACAAGAAAAATTACTTTCAATAGTGAAACAAGAACCATTACTGTCAATAGTGAAACAAGAACCATTACTGTCAATAGCGAAACAAGAACCACTACTGTCAATAGTGAAACAAGAAAAATTACTTTCAATAGTGAAAAGGGAACCATTACTTTCAATAGTGAAACAAGAACCACTACTGTCAATAGTGAAACAAGAAACATTACTTTCAATAGTGAAACAAGAACCATTACATTCAATAGTGAAACACGAACCACTACTGTCAATAGTGAAACACGAAAAATTACTTTCAATAGTGAAAAGGGAACCATTACTTTCAATAGTGAAACAAGAAACATTACTTTCAATAGTGAAACAAGAACCACTACTGTCAATAGTGAAACAAGAACCACTACTGTCAATAGTGAAACAAGAAACATTACTTTTAATAGTGAAACAAGAAACATTACTTTCAATAGTGAAACAAGAAACATTACTTTCAATAGTGAAACAAGAAACATTACTTTCAATAGTGAAACAAGAAACATTACTTTCAATAGTGAAACAAGAACCACTACTGTCAATAGTGAAACAAGAAACATTACTTTCAATAGTGGAACATGAACCACTTCTGTCAATAGTGAAACAAGAACCACTACTGTCAATAGTGAAACAAGAAACATTACTTTCAATAATGAAACAAGAAACATTACTTTCAATAGTGAAACAAGAAACATTACTTTCAATAGTGAAACAAGAAACATTACTTTCAATAGTGAAACAAGAACCATTACTTTCAATAGTGAAACAAGAAACATTACTTTCAATAGTGAAACAAGAAACATTACTTTCAATAGTGAAACAAGAACCACTACTGTCAATAGTGAAACAAGAAACATTACTTTCAATAATGAAACAAGAAACATTACTTTCAATAATGAAACAAGAAACATTACTTTCAATAGTGAAACAAGAACCACTACTGTCAATAGTGAAACAAGAACCACTACTGTCAATAGTGAAACAAGAAACATTACTTTCAATAGTGAAACAAGAAACATTACTTTCACTAGTGAAACAAGATAGTGAAACAAGATAGTGAAACAAGATAGTGAAACAAGATAGTGAAACAAGATAGTGAAACAAACACCGTTATGTTGGTGTTGACTTTACATCATATGTGTTATGAGTATTTAGTGCAGATCTGTGCGACATCAGTGTACAGCGATTTTAAAGACACCCTATAGATATATAGATGGTTAAAACCTACAAATTCATTTTTTGTCATAATTTCCAAGAAAGACAAGAGATTAGCTATTGCTTCCGTTATTAGATCAGGTGGTTTCTCTAAATATGTGTGTGTGTCATAACCAGGAAACGTCACCTTTCGGCTTTATGCAAGTGTCTATGCAAGGCTTGTGGACAAAGACTCCTACGAACAGGGAGAGGATCTGTACGAACAGGGAGAGGATCTGTACGAACAGGGAGAGGATCTGTACGAACAGGGAGAGGATCTGTACGAACAGGGAGAGGATCTGTACGAACAGGGAGAGGATCTGTACGAACAGGGAGAGGATCTGTACGAACAGGGAGAGGATCTGTACGAACAGGGAGAGGATCTGTACGAACAGGGAGAGGATCTGTACGAACAGGGAGAGGATCTGTACGAACAGGGAGAGGATCTGTACGAACAGGGAGAGGATCTGTACGAACAGGGAGAGGATCTGTACGAACAGGGAGAGGATCTGTACGAACAGGGAGAGGATCTGTACGAACAGGGAGAGGATCTGTACGAACAGGGAGAGGATCTGTACGAACAGGGAGAGGATCTGTACGAACAGGGAGAGGATCTGTACGAACAGGGAGAGGATCTGTACGAACAGGGAGAGGATCTGTACGAACAGGGAGAGGATCTGTACGAACAGGGAGAGGATCTGTACGAACAGGGAGAGGATCTGTACGAACAGGGAGAGGATCTGTACGAACAGGGAGAGGATCTGTACGAACAGGGAGAGGATATGTACGAACAGGGAGAGGATCTGTACGAACAGGGAGAGGATCTGTACGAACAGGGAGAGGATCTGTCCGAACAGGGACTCTATAAACCTCCATATAAGTGAATATAAAACAAAGTGACCAATGAAATTGATGATACATATAAAATGTGTTACTTTAGAAGGCTGCTTTCAAATTAGCCCACGGATATTATATCCGTGATTGGTGTGGGACTAGACCTCAGATGTTGTATACATTTTAAGAAAGTGTCATGTTTATGCTTGCATGTTTGCCATCTCCTGTGAATACCAAAATTGTTAGTTATTCTTGTCTTCTCATTCAGGTCTGGCTATATCTGACTTGGGATGCCTGTTACCTCTGATGTGGACAAACATCTGTTATAACCCCGCATTCAACGACCTTGTTCTTCCGTTCGAGCCAATAGAATTCCAGTACTTAACCGGAGCAATACCTCACGTGACATTTACCAGAGTGACAAGTTGGATAACAGCCTTCATCACTCTGGAGAGATGTCTGTGTATAACCATGCCACTTAAGGTTACTCATTTGTTACTCTGTCAAACTGAATCAAATGTGTACTCTTGTCCAGACGTCAGCTCACATGTGGTAGAGAACAGAATTAGAAACTTCTTCTCTAATGGGGAGGAGACAAGTCTGTAGATAAGGGGGATGGCATGGGTACTCAACTGTCCGACTCTCTCTTTGAAAATTAGACCATGGATTGTAGTACTAGAAATTTAGCTCGGGTAGGTATACACCCCAACCCACTTTCATTCTTTTGAAATTTGCCCCTTTCTTTCGCGATTTCCCGATAAATAAATTAATCAAATTTCTAATATAAATATAGCGAATTGTGGATGATGATTGGCGGTGGACTTGTGTTATAAGGTAACACGATTTCTTCCAAAAGTGTTATTTTATGCGTTCTGTCTTTTCTAGAGAAATTAACTAAAGAGGATACAGTGCCAACTCTTGTTGTGCAATTTGCGTGTCGCTTTGCACGGAAAGATATTCATAGGGAAATAACAACAGGAGGCTCTAAGATAAATGAAAACATTACATGAAATGTAATCAAGAATATAGATCAGTCTATCATAGAAGCAGTGAGTAATATTTGTGCAAATCTTAACCGTGTTTAATTCCCAGGTAGAGTCAGCTCTACGACTACTCAAATAAAAATGGATTTATGAATCGGAGCAGGTTCATGCTCGTCACTAGAACTAATTTGTCACTTCTGCATGCTGTCATTTATAGAAGTTAACAAGGTTGAGCATCTATTAGGTCACATTCAGAAGTTAACAAGGTTGAGCATCTATTAGGTCACATTCAGAAGTTAACAAGGTTGAGCATCTATTAGGTCACATTCAGAAGTCAACAGGGGTTGAGCACCTATTAGGTCACATTCAGAAGTTAACAGGGGTTGAGCGCCTATTTGGTCACATTCAGAAGTTAACAAGGTTGAGCATCTATTAGGTCACATTCAGAAGTTAACAAGGTTGAGCATCTATTAGGTCACATTCAGAAGTCAACAGGGGTTGAGCACCTATTAGGTCACATTCAGAAGTTAACAGGGGTTGAGCACCTATTAGGTCACATTCAGAAGTTAACAAGGTTGAGCATCTATTAGGTCACATTCAGAAGTTAACAGGGGTTGAGCGCCTATTAGGTCACATTCAGTAGTTAACAAGGGTTGAGTATCTATTAGGTCACATTCAGAAGTTAACAGGGGTTGAACATCTATTAGGTAATATACATTCATAATCGCAGATTCTAATCAGGTGTATGTTCTTCGCTGTTATATAATTTGTTATTTGTTATTACATAATTTGTTATTTGTTATTTTATAATTTTGTTATTTGATATTATATAATGTTTCTGATAACATATTGGCTGTCCATAAATTACGTCAATAATTTGTGGTTGGGTGACATTGTGGGGTGGAGTTTGATAGCTGTTTTCAAGAAGGAGGAGGTTTGGCAAAAGTTGATGTCAAGAAATAAAAATTTGTACAACACTGAAATTGTTTAAATTTGAAAATGTTTACGAAAACCTGAAGAAACACAAAAGCATGACATAGTTTTATCATACTTTTATGCAGCAAAAAAATGTAGAAATAGTAAGAAATGTGGACGTAATGAAGTAGAGAAGAAAGTCTCTAAATTTTGTTATAAAGGGTGACACAGTAAAAAAATTGGCAAATTGTGTGTTGCCATTTATGGACAGCTCACCCCCCCCCAACCCCCCTTTTTGACTTAGACCTGTACTATAGAGATCATCATTTTTTTTTGCTTCAGGTCAAGGTTATATTGACACGTAGAAGGGTCATAGCCATCATTATGAGCATCTTCGTCATCCTTATCGTCAACGTATTTCCGATTTATTACGTCAACAGATTGACCTGGAAGTTTTCTCCTTTCAGAAACAGAACTTTGATTGGGCTAGTCTTCGCTGAAAATCGACATCAGGTCGAGGGTGTGACTTTTTCCATAAGCAACGTTTTTGTTGAGTTCACTGCGTTTGTAATCGTAGTTGTGTGCACAGTCACTCTGGTTGTTAAGTTGCAAATGAAAACAAAATGGCGACAAGAATCAGTAACAAATCAACAAATAGAGACGGCTTCTAATCGAGACCAAAGAGTGACTAGAATGGTTATTATGATTTCAACACTTTTCATTGTATGCTTTATACCAATATGTCTAATTATTGTAGGCATGGTTTTTGAGCCGGAGTTATCTATAGAGGGAAAATATAGAAATTTGTTTATTTCTATTTGCAGCTTCGGATTCGCTCTTGAATCAACAAATTCTGCTATGAACATTTTTATCTACTATTACATGAGTAGTAAATACAGGTCTGTCTTTCTAGAGCTTTTTTCTAAATCGTGAAGAATATATGCTAGCAAAAATCAGTTCATGTGTGAAATTTTTAATTCTTTAGTCGATAAAGTAGTTAGCCGAAAGTACACTATTTGTGGGAGAGTTATGCCACCTATAATTCAACCGCCATGTTTGGCTATTACATAGCAGCTGCCTCAAATTAGTATAATATATATATATACACACACACATATTATATATATATATATATATATATATATATATATATATATATATATATATATATATATATATATATATATATATATATATATATATATGAATATAAAATGTGGCCGCTTTTCTGGCTAATTTTACATATTGATTAACTGTGTACACATTTGGATGATGACATATCTCTCATAAAAGACTTTCATCTTACATATATTATCGTAAATAGATTTCTAAAGACACCTATTTCATCATTAGTCAATTACCAATAAATTAATCTGGTACATGTTTAAGTGGCGTCAGTACATCTCATTAAACTTCTATCATCGATGTCGTGACATTCTGTCTCCTTGTTTTAATACATTGTATTATTTTCTTCATATCAAGGTAGGACTGTCCTTCAATATCAACAATAGAGGTCTTCAATTTTTGCAATTATTCTTCTTTTTTTACATAACTAAATAGTCTTACAGACTCCTAATGTCATATAACTGTTAAATATTCAATTTTTAACTCTGTTCCTGTTCAATTATTTTATTTGCAGTCCTTCAACGTCCCCAGATTACGCGAGTTATGACATTAATAAATTAATAAAACACAACACAACATTCCAATAACTAACACATTGTTACTTACATGACTTAATTATAACATCATACGAATTGTGAATATCACAAGTCCGTCTAAAGCTAGGTGATTCTCTCAGGTCATCTATAAGTTATCGATATGAACAGAAATAGCTATTCGCGTTTCCAAAATAAGTAGATAAAGATACATAACGAGACACAGTGACGAATGACGTTTCGAATAAAAATACTTCATTAGGATAAACAAAATAAATACACAGAAAGCAAATCTTACACATGGTGATGATAGGAAGGAAAAAAGAAAAAAAAGATGGAAGAAGGACAGTAGAGAGGAGAGACGGTGGAAGCAAAGAAAGGTCAGTGTGACAGGGGAAAAGAGGGGGTGAAGGGGTCGACGAAAAAAAAAGATGGAAGAAGGACAGTAGCGAGGAGTGACGGTGGAAGTAATGATAAGGAAGCGTGACGGGAAAGGAAGGCGTGAGGGGCCGATGATAGTGGTAAGAAAGGAGGGTAAATTATTTTCCTCTTAAATTCTGTCTGTAGCATTCAACTCTGTTCACGAGTGATAATATCGATATGTGAGTATATCCTTCTATGTAAGGATGTTGTTATAGTTCATAATTTATCACATGAATAAATTAGATTATGAATTCTGTACTTCTTGCAGTTACATCGTTATGGTTATATATTCCTGGTACAGTGTTACAACTGAAACACACTGAGGCTCCTAAATCTACTAATTCTACATTATTTGGTTTGACAATGTTGAATTCACAATTTACATCCTAGCACATACAAACTACAACACATTGTGGCGCACTGGTTCTTGATTCTGGAATTCGACCTACTCGTCGATAGCTTCTGGACTACATTTCTGGAACGTATGGTAGTCTGCTTCTTGCCAGGGTGATTTCTATTCAGTCTTAACTTTTGCTGATGGACGTTGACCCTTTGTTACTCTCATGTTAAAACTCACACCTCAACTGTATGATTTTCCTTTACTAGATTTATTGTGATTGTTTTAATTCAACTCAGCTAAATTAGCGGTTCTAAAGTTACGTATCTCCTGCCCCCTACATTTTACTAAAGTAAATGCCAACGCGTTTACACTCTGAAACAGTTTGAAACATGGAGCACGAGTAGCGGCCAATATCTTAACAATATGTAGCAGATGATTCGGATTAGAATGCTTTAGACAAGTTACATTTTCGGATTAGAATGCTTTACACATGTTACATTTTCGGTTTAGAATGCTTTCGACATATTACATTTTCGGATTAGAATGCTTTACACATGTTACATTTTTGGATTTAGCAGCATATTCTATTTATCTTGGATGGAAAGTTGCGTTATCGCATTTTACACATTTTGTTACTTACAGAAAAAAAATTGGTAGTAGGATTCCACTAGAAATATTTTATGGAAATTCTGACCATTTGTCATCTGTCAAAATAGAATACCGCTATTGTTACAGAAACTGCAATTGAAAAATCATAAACGATTGGATGAGCTAGATGAAATGGGATTGTTCTTACAAGAGTAGAACTACCCATTAACATTTGGATATCGACAACAAAACCAGAGAGAATTTGGAAGATACTTCAGAAAATAGACTAACAGTGTTCTAATAAAAGTCATGAGAACGACTATTTTGCATCACATGAACAGTATTTATATCACATAATGTGTAGTGACACAATCAGATGAACAGAATTGATATGAAATAATTAGTTATGAAAGATACGATATCAGTCCATTCGGGATATACATATAAACGATAAGAAGAAAAGAAATTGATATTACACAACCCTAGTAAGAATATAGTTATACATGCGCTAGACTAAAACCCACAACAAATGATGAGACTTTGGAGTAGGAATAATTCAAATCACTTCAGACCATGTGAGAACACTTATTGACAACAGTAGCAGACACATTCAAATCAGTGCAGACCTCGTGAGAACATGTGTTGATGACAGCAGAGAAATACATGAAATCACTTCATACCTGCTGGCAGCACATGTTTAAGACATCACATCATATATACAGTAGGAGATCAACGGTTAATTTATAAACGGACCGACCAATAGGTTTTCCGGAAATGGGCCCCTAGGTTATGTTTACGATGAAGTTGAGGGGTCTTATATTGAAGATAATGGTGGTTAAGAACTTATGGGTCATGTTGTTTTAGTTACGATTGCATTTTTCCATTTTAAATAGTTGTTGATTATTGCTTGAAACAACAATTGTACAGGCTATGATGTGTATGACTACTACTGTAAGGTGGAGTCAGGCGTTGTTAACAGACGTAGAATACATACTGGAAACCCAATGTAAAATAGCGTCATAGTTATTTAAGAATTACACAATTTTTATCATTGGAGTAGATTTTTAAACAAGTTGGAAGAAAGGCCAGTTAGTCACACTTCTATATCAAAGCTGGCTTTATTTCCGCTGCCAATAAGACAACGTCCTTGCACGTTCTTTACATTGTACAGTAACGTAAATTATGGGCAAACTTGAACATTTTAAAATGGTGCATGCCAGAACATTATCTATTTTTGATACCTTTGATTATTTTGAAAATGTATCCATGTTACACATTTTCTTATTTAAGATTGATATGTAACCTCTTCTTGAACCAGCCAGTAATGTTGTTATTGGGCAGACGTGATTCTCTCGTTAAAACATAACCAAGAAAAAAATATGTAACTTTTGGATGGATTAATTTTTTTTTTTAAAACAGGCTTCAATTTCATGTAATTGAATTGAAAGTTTGTTTCATATTTCCAGTATTTATATGTGAATATATTTTTGGAGTTTTGCTATTGTTTCCATTTTAACATTAAAATGTGGATAAGATGATAAAGAAATGTTACTTTTATCTGTGAGTAGGTATCTTTTGTCAACCCACAGCCCCAGTCTAACAAAAGCATAGGTCCTCTTCAGTTTAGTAACCGGGATGGGACATCCGAATTCATATAAGGTTTAATTTACCTAATTCGTGGTAGACAAGGGGGATTTATAGATGTATGTTTAGTCTCCGCAGGGAGCTATTCTAGTTTGGTGGTATCCCTAAATCATCACGTCCTGCCATGAGTACATCATTTACATCTGGATCAACTAGTTTATCATTATTCTGTCACATTTGTTGATCCACCTGCACGGATGTCATAGCTAGCGATCCACGTCATCTAATAGTCGGTTACAACAGGACAAAGCTGCGATGTCTCTGGCATCATCTCGTCGTCATCCGTGGGGACAATATAACAAAGAAATGAAGTAAGAAATCGAGACAAGACTTGCAGTGACGATGATTTATTTCACAGATGATTTATTTCACGATGATTTATTTCACAGATGATTTATTTCACAGATGATTTATTTCACAGATGATTTATTTCACAGATGATTTATTTCACAGATGATTTATTTCACAGATGATTTATTTCACATATGACAGGTTGCTTGCCATCCCCATCTTTCATTAGTCACTTCCTACTACATGCATGGCAAGAAAACAGCCCTCCTCCTCTCCCCTATTCATTGCACCTTGAACTATAATACGTTACATAACTCATATTCTCAGTTGCAATTATTTTTCTCCAAATCTACTTGTTAGATCTAGAAGATCTTTTGGGTGTAACGAGATTCTTTATGACCAAATAAAAACATGTTTTGCCCTTTAAAAATGTAACAATATTAAAACATTTTCTCTATACATTATACATTTATAAATGTTTTGTGAATGTACGTAATGTGCTATTGTTACAGTACTACACCCGAGTATATCCACAGTCTTGGTGTATGAGAGGAAATAAGCATTATTTGACTATTGCTTTTTTTTATCTCCAACTATTCAATGGTTGTAACGCCTTACATGCGCATCGGTTTGGTCCACTGTGATACGGAAATTACCATTTCCATGAATGCAAATGTGTCGTTGTTTATTTAGATATTTTAGTAATTGTAATTGACAGACTTCGTGAATTTATTTGGCATAAATATCTTCGTGCTTTTCATTAGTCATCGTGATATACTGTCAATATTTCACCAATGAAAATCACGGAAATAATCTGATATGCCTATAGCAGAGATATTATCAGGACATTTAATGTCAGTTGCGATGTATTTTTGTTGGATGACGTAATTGTTTAATCTTATAATAATATATCAATTCCGGTTTACTCAAAAGTCAATCGCATATTCGAATTGTTGTTATTGTGGTTTCGTGTTTGATTTCGCCAATTTGTATATGTAATTTAAAGTTTTATTATAATATGAGTTTGAAGTGTAAATTCTCTACTATGCAAAAAGTGGCTACACAATTGCACAGCAACCTGTGAAGAGAAGCTGGAAAGGGGCCGTTTTGTATTACGCCATACAAAATCCAAAAAATAGAACACGCCATCGGTTTAAATAGAAAGTCATTTAACCAATGGATAACACAGAACTGTGATTATGTAAATCATGAACGACAGCAATATTGGAAAAGGAAAACTAACGATTTCGACAAAGGCGTTATTATACACAGGAATATCGTTAAGAAACAGGGTGAGGAATGAGGACATCCGACAAAAAACCGGCACCACCCAAATCTTAGAATACATCAAGAGATAACAGATCAAATGGTTTGCACACATCAGTACACTACCATCAGACAGCATACCACAGCAAGCTATGCTACACAGATACAGCTCCGTCAATCCTAGAGGTCGACCACGAAAACGGTGAACCACTGAAAAAAAGAAGCGACAAATTCCACAATATACTCAGTACATAAGAGGGCCGTCTCCAGAAAACTCTTCTACCTCTGACGCCGAAAGGCAACAAAGGGTTTCAACGAGTACATAGATAGATAGATACATGAGATGCTTAAATTGTTTCGAGTAAATCATATGGTAACACTAGTAAATTAAATGTTTGTCTTCGCAGCCATTGTGATAATATTTATAAAACCACAATATTGAAGGTTGCTAGTGCCAGCGATTTCACTTTTCAGAATTCTCTTACAGGCAAGATACATTATCTGAAAAAAAACTCGTATCATAGCTGTAACGATGCAGATATCGGAAGCAGATACGTGAGAGTAGGATGGAAGGTTACGATATAGTATATCTGAGTAAAACGTGGGTAAATGCTCACCATACATTTTATAAAGAGTGGCAATCACTTGACAAAACTAAGAAAAGGGAAATTCCAAGCAGCAAAAGTAAACGAATTGTAATTGATCATGCAGGCAGTAACGCAACTGGTCTTGTCGGGTGGGCAAAGCTTATTTCCCAAACATTATCTACAGATGTGATATAAAGGGATTGGAACAACTAATCAAGAACACAAAGAAATATAGCGAAGCACAAAATTTGTATTTAAACACGCAGAAAACAAAAATCATGTCAACAGATATAACAACACAACAACCAAAAATCAGAATAGACAATACCGAGATAGAATGTGTGGATAAATTTGAATACTTAGGAGCAAACATCAACGGTGCAGGAGACTGCATGGCAGAAATAAGGAAGAGATTGGCAATGGGATATTGCAAAATAACACGGCTGAAAAACATATGGAAAAACAACAAAATAGAAACGAAAGTGCTAATGTTACGAACTTTTATTTTTCCGGATGCAACATACGGCTGTGAAACATGGACTCTAAGTAAAACAGCGGCAAAGAAGATCAACGCCTTCGAGCTGAAATGCCTCAGAAAGATAGAATATCATGGAAGGATAAAATCAGAAACTCATATATTATAAACACACTGAATATTCCAGAGTGTTGGTTACTAAACACAATAACAAAAAGAAAACTACGCATGTTTGGTCATATAAAGAGACATAACTGTTTAGAAAGACAAATAATGGAGGGAAGAGTACCTGGGAACAGGAGAAGGGGCAGACCAAGAAGACGATGGACTGACGACATTAAAGATAATATGAATACATCGCTAGATAATGCAAGCCACATCGCCCAAGACAGAGAGAGGTTCAGAGAGTTCATTGGGAAGACAACGTTCTGAAAGGAATACGTCACATGACACATATCTACAGATGTTAGAGACTACCACACGTAAATGAATGGAATTATTTTCAGAAATTGGTTAATGAACTAACTTCTACCAGAGCTGGGTAGGCCTTCATGTATTGTTATGGGCAATACCTACTATGATAACGTAATAGCTCATGACGGCACAATTCTCACTTGATCAAGCAAAACACAAGAAAATATGACATGACTTACAAAAGAAACTATCTTTTTTTGCAGCAATAAATCCAGAATTGTTAAAATTTGTGAGACGGACAAATAAGGCGAAGGTTTTTGCAATTAATAAAATCATCCCTGTGCATGGTCATACTTATCTTCGGTTATCACCTTACCATTCGCATCTCAATCCCATTGAACGTGTGTGAACTGCTGTCAAAGGTCAATTTACCACACTAAACAAGACTTTCAAAGTTTCAAATATAACAAACATGTGCTTCTAGGGGAAAAAACATATTGATAACGAAATTATTTGTAGTTTATCTAGTTGGTCAGTTAGTTAGTCATTGGATCATCTTCACTGCACTCCGGACAAGTCCATAGGTGCTCAGATCTTTCCTTGAGTATATCCGCCATTACACGTTGGCTGACCATCATTCTTTCTCGCCCACGAAAACTCTCCTTTCTAGCGACACCACATTTCAAACCAAGCTCCTTTATTCTAGTTGGAACAAGTCATCGTCACTTGTACAGTCATTTGTTCGTGCATTTTCCTCAAAATGTAGGGCATTCAAAATGTCTGCTCGATCAACGCTCCACCAACAGCTGTAGTAGCAGCACGGGCGGCCAACATTACCCCGGCTCTCTCATTACCCCGGACTCCCGCGTTTCCTGGCACAAAAATAAAAGTCATTCTACGCACACAGGAATTATTCACTGCATCCAGTCACTGTTCCCGAACGTACCCCGCCTGAACTTTCACAATCATGCTCATGGAGTCACTCAGTAGACAGGCATGCTCGCAGACAGTCTGTGAGCACACCAATTTCAAAGCTTTGGTTACTGCCAGAATCTCCATTGTCATGCTGTTTGTCGTCTGAGCGAATGCACCACTTTCCTCTCTGATGGTCTTCCCCCCCCCCCCCGCCTTCGAACCGTGAAAGCCTAGGCACTCCTGATGTATCTCTCAACCGACCCATATGTATATACAATTATATCACCTTCCCTTGAATTTTCACTGATCAGAGCTAGCAACTCCGACTCGACCACTGTTGGATACCATTCCCTGCATTCTCTATTGAGTTTTATTAATCCTTCGAAGGCTGTCGGATAATCCCAGGGCGCCAGACTACATTCAGCACTGGGTAGTACATCCTCCAATCTGCACACGCTCTGTATAACGTCCTCTGCACGCCCCATCCACGACTTTCCTCTCTTAAGTCGACTGCCTTTCACTTTGATAATTTCTGGGTGTATAGGGTGCTCTTTATCAGCGATGATTTTTAGGTAGTCCCGCGCCCTGCAGATTTGTATTCTCTGCTCTGCAGTTCGGCAATCCAGTAAGTATAGCATAGCCCGAGATGATTCGCATTGCCTCATTCTGGATTCTATCCAATCTTTCTGTTTGAGTCTGACTCAGTATCAGAATTGCCAGTGTGTACTCTACCACCGCCACCACCAATCCCTGATACAGCACAAATAGCAGCCTCTGTTCACATTGAACAGCAGCCATAACTGTCATCGCTGCAAGACCTTTGTAAGCCTTTAGAATGATGTCGTCAACATAATCTTTGAAACTCAGATTTCGTTCCAACATGACCCACAAGTACTTCATTGTGCTGACTCTCTCGAGGACATCCCCTCTCAAAGTAACCGATAGCGTGCACGTGTTTACTACGTGATTATTTAGGGAAAACCATGTTATCGATGTTTTTGATGGATTAACAAAAGCTCCAGAATTACTGCACCATTCTCCTTTGCGATCAAGATCGCTCTGCAAATTCCTGGCAATTCTTTCTCTATCTCTGCGCTGCCTATATACCAAGATGTCATCAGCATAAGTCATGGTTCTTCCTGGTCCTGCAATCTGACAGTTTGTAATTTGAACTGTATACACATTGAATAGTATTGGGGACAAAGATGACACTTGTGGTAGTCCTGGGTTTATGACTGTTGGTGACGAAGACCAACTCCCACACTTAAGAACAACCTGTCTCTGATATAGTGCAGAGACAATCCACCTGACAACAAATGGACTTACTTGGAGTTGCAGCATTTTGGTCACATCAAGAAATCCAAGACACTGTGTTATAAGCATCCTCCAGGTCTATTGCAGCAGCGAACGTCTACATTCGTTCGTAAAACCTTGTAAAATGTCCTGCGCGAACACGGCCGCATTGTGCCAAGTCTGCTTACCTGGACGATAGCCTCCCAATGTTGATGGCAGTCTGTTATCCTTTTCTAGATGTAGGGACAATTTCCACGCCACAATCTTTTCTAACAACTTGCCGATCGTATTCTGCATGGTTATGAGTCTGAAACCCTGCATCTTAGCATGACATCTGCCTGGCTTTGGTAGTGGGATCAAGTAACTATGCAACCAGTCTTCCTTTATTGTCCCGTTCGCTAGGCTCTTATTGAACAACATTGCCAGATACTTAAGGTCCTCGTCTGACTTGCCTCTGAGATCATCGTACATAATGCCGTCAGGTCCTGGCGCAGTTTCTTGATCTTTTCAGTACGTCTGTAATATCTTCAAGAGTAATTACATTATCGCTGTTCATCACTTGCTTGTTGCGCATATCTGTGACTGTTTTAATGATTTTATTGTAATTCCCTAAATTTATCTGATCTATTTGTGCCTTTTAATGAGCCAGCAGTGCTGCACCCTCATTCTCATCTGTCTTCTGAGTTTATCTAGTCCTTAGCAGTAGTCGATGTTTTCGAGTATTCAGAATCCGAATAAAATATTCGATGTGCCAATCTCTGTTGTTGTCACATCGAACTAAATATCTAACAGTTTCACGGATTAATATTAAAATCAACTGGTACTTCATTGTTTTGCTTTTTTACAACGTGTTTGCAATCACCTTTACTTATGGACAGATGAAATGCGCATAATTCACTTCAGCACCAATGTCACAAGAAAACACAGACTATTTGATCATCACAGATAAAATATGCTTTATATACACTCTGGAAGTAATGATAACTATCTCACATTTCCTGCTGTTATATGAAGTTGGGATACAACTTTGTATTCACAATTTTGTGTATTACGGTAAAATGTGTAATTTTTGTTGCTTAAGCAATACTATATAACACAAATAATCTTGTGCATTTTCCACTCTATATCAATTTGTAAAATATGAATTCCGAAGTTCCTGCTATGTGAAAGACTAACTGCGAAATATGATTGCTATTCATCATGTATTTTTCGTGAAAATTGAGCTCAAGTGAGTAATAGGAATTATGGAACGAATTATATATGTTCAGGCCTTGGTTGCGAAACGGGCGAAAAGTTTGATCTAAAGTATTCTAAACAGTTCCAACTTCTGGCAACCTACCCCTAGATGACAATATCAACCTGTAGGAAAAAAATCCACATCGTACATGAGGGCATTATAAAAGCTTAGAAACTTCCATTCTGAAACTAGTGTATCTGCATCTGTTTCATGAGTATAAAAAGTAGAATACTGTTTGCTCACAGCTTATCAGGGCCGTATATACATTTTCAGTAAGGATTTGATTTCCCCTTAAAAAAGGGTGTCCTTCGCCTATAATTTCCTCTTGTTGATAAGAAATGTGATAAAATTTTCCCAAAAAATTTGCAGCTGTCGGTTTTACCAACACATTGTTGACATTGATAGTAATAAATGTCATGTTCTAATTTATTTGTTGGGGGAAGGGGTGTTGAATGCACCAAACCCCCTTCTCCACGAGCTTGTAATATATGTATCTATTGTCCGTTTCGCAATACATACCCGTGTATAAAAACGTGTAGTTCTGAAACTTTTACAGAAATGCATGAAATTTTTCAGTTATATTTTAGAAAGGTAATGACACAATATCGAAAAATGTTCTGCACAATTTATACAATCTACGTGACTTCAGTGAAAAGAGCTAAACAGAAACTATAACCCGGAGTACAAAAAAAACTATAACTTAAATAGAGCCAAAACTGCTATAACATAAATAGAGCCAATAATGCTATAGCATAAATAAAGCCAAAACTGCTATAACATAAATAGAGCCAAACATGCTAGATTCATGATTTAGGATATGCAAGCTATGATGTTTAGAAGTAGGTATATATTGGAAATGAGGCAGGTCGGCTTATATAACGTACAAATATGTAAATTTAAATATGTACATTTAAACACATAATCATGTGCATAAATATCGATACATCACATTCATAAGTTCATGAATACAATAATCAACAAAATATTACAGTAAGTCTACATAGATTTTATCAACTACTGTTTTTAACCCATAATTCTACCCAAAAATCCCTCAAATATGAAAACCAACAATAATATCTAATTTCCACAAGCAATATCGCAGGCCATCATGTCAAAGGAAAATCTATTTGCATACCATCGTCATCCTTCATTTCAAAGCTAACATCTTCGCTATTAATGTCTCAGTTGACCAGGGACAAAATCAACACGTAGGAAAAAAAGCACAAATATGTTATTGTTTGGTCCATCCGAGGTTATGCTGTTCATTGGTAATACCATTTCTAATTGATGTTCATCTCATTACTGACCGAGAACATCTAGATGAGTCAAAGGGAAAACAAATCAAGCGTGGCAGATCATGGATGGCAGAGGGTAAAGACACACTGCGAAGTGTATGTGAATTTGAAAAAATAGAAAAGGACAGTGAATGGCAGTGGAGGTAGACAATGAGAAGAAATCACTGACTAAAGTAACAATACAACTAGATAAAGCGTGTCGAAAATGGACGGACGTTAGGGCTCAGGATACAGTGCACGAACTCGCCCGATTACAATAGAATCCACAAGACATAATCATATACACAGATGGCTCCGGTTAACAGAAATACAAATAAAAGCGGTTGGATTTTTGTTGCCTACAGAAACGGCGTGAAGTTGGTTGAGAAATCTTCAGCATATTCTACTGTCACATCGAGCATGAGGATGGAGATAGAGGGAGTTACAGCAGTTCTTAATTTGTTGATAACTGATACATCAACACACTCGGTAATACTCACAGACTCTCAAAGCATGCTGCACAAGATAGAACGGTGCATGCTAAGAAAAGAATGGTGGAATTTATTGAACAACTCAATTGTCCAGAGCATTACATGGATATTCTGCCCTGGTCATGCTGGGGTCAGAGGAAACGAGAGAGCCGACTTATTGGCAGGCAATGCGGCCATCAAAATAACTAAAATAACAAAAATATATAAACATATAACTAAAATAACAGATCCATATATGAACAAAATAACTAAAGTAACAGAAAAATATATGAGCAAACGGAAATTGAATAGAAGTGTATATGCATAGAATGAAAAATTACAGGATAGTAATGAAACAGAAAGAAAATCAACAGTAGAGTATTTGAACAGGAAGAAAAACAACAGCAAAGTATATGAACAGGAAGAAAAACAACAGCAAAGTATGTGAACAGAAAAAAAACAACAGCAAAGTATGCGAACAGAAAGAAAAACAACAGCAAAGTATGTGAACAGAAAGAAAAACAACAGCAAAGTATGTGAACAGAAAGAAAAACAACAGTAGAGTAAATTTACAAAGAAAATGAATAGTTGAGTACATGAACAGGAAACAAAAGTACACAAAGGTAAATGCATATATAACAAATAAATTAGATTTAAGTAACAATTAATGATTTCATATTTTGCAATAAATGAAGCATACTAAATATAGTAAACACATTGCCATCAGTATCTCTTTCAGTTACGTGCGTTACACTAAGTTGATATACCTTCCTTGTATATTCAATTCACATACAGTGATCTATGTCTTCAATAAACTATCATACAGTGATCTATGTCTTCAATAAACTATCATACAGTGAGACATGTCAAGGCACATAACTTCAAGAAACCATTTCAAACCAGTATTAGTTATATTCTCTCTCTCTCTCTCTCTCTCTCTCTCTCTGTGTCTGTCTCTCATTGATTATTTATGAAATCGATGTTTACTGGTTCAGGAGAAACTGTAATATAAGTTTGAATCTAAGCAAACATCTAGACAATTACTGTTTGACATGTTGTGATGTGATATAATAACTAAAGCGGCCAATTTCTTGTCGTTTTATCAATGTATTATATCATATGAATGTTTAGTAGTTAAACTACCCTTCATCACAAATTTTAATGTTTCATATTACGTTTGCAGTAAGGGTATCAATGATAATCATTTCTATTGAAATTGATAATTCGTGGGAGAATATGTTTAAAAAATTGAAGGGTAACCTGTTTATTTCCCAAGGATACATGAAACTCAATCTCAAATAGCGTATCTTACCATTAAATTATTTTTTTTCTTTCTGAAATAAACAATTTTTATGTTTGTTGGACAATTTTATTTCAAACTTGTTATTTCAAAATGTTACGTTCAAAACAGTGATGTCATCTGATGACATATTATAATTTGTTCATATACATATCACTAATTACCCGTGTTTTGCTGTTGTTGTTACGTGTTCTATTATTTACCGCCAAATATATAATAATAATATTTTGTTTTAATACGTAATCATGTCATTATCGATTTTAACTGCTCAGATCATAATATGTTTAATTTGAAAGGTAAGGTAAAGTGAAGCATTGTAGCGTGCAGTGTTTTTAAAAATACAAATGTTTAGCAACAAGAAACAATTATGTGGTTCAAAATTATTTTTTTTAAATTTAAGATTAAAACGATGTTTAGTATATAGTTTCTTTAATAACAAATCAGCTCTGTTATTTAGTATATAGTTTCTTTAATAACAAATCAGCTCTGTTATTTAGTATATAGTTTCTTTAATAATAAATCAGAGATGTTATTTAGTATATAGTTTCTTTAATAATAAATCGGCAATGTTGTTCAGTAAAGCTTTTTACTCCGATACGGCTTGTTGTGTAAGAACAGAAAGTGGTTTTTCCAGATGGTTCCCAGTAACAACGGGAGTAAAACAAGGATGTGTTTTGTCCCCAATACTGTTTTGCATCGCGATTGACTGGGTAATGAGGAAATGTACAGACCAAAAACAATTAGGAATCAAATGGGTAAACAACAAGACCCTGGAAGATCTAACCTTCGCAGATGATATTGCTCTACTGAGTTCAACACACCAAGATCTCCATGAAAAAACAGAAATACTCAAATTTTTCGCGCAACAGATAGGCCTTCAAATAAACATACATAAAATGAAAATCATGAACTTTACCGGCTGACAGAATCAAGTAAATTAGATGATAATATACTAGACAACGTTTCAAATTTCGTATAATTGGGAAGCAAAATAACAGCCGACGAGGATACTAACTCAGAAATAAAGACTCGAATTGCTCTCGCCTCCAACGCGTTTATCAAAATATCAAACATCTGGAGATCGAAGATCGCAAGTAAACACATCAAACTGCGACTATTCAATGCAAGTGTGATTCCATCATTGACATATGGATGTGAAAGTTGGAAATCTACCGCAATAATGGATAAGAAGTTAGTTGCCTTCGAGAATAGATGCCTCAGAAAAATCACAAATACTAATTGGAAAGATTTCAAATGAAACTACATACTAAGAGAGAAGACAAAACAAGAATATGTGACGAACATCATCAGAAAACGTCGCTGGACAAACATCGGCCACATACTTAGAATAAAGGAAGACAGAATTCCATGACAAGCCTTCATGTGGACACCAGACGGAAAAAAGAAAACAGGGAAGACCAAAAACAACGCTCAGAAGAACTGTTATGAATGAATTAAAATCAACAGGCATAAATGCACAAGACCTGCAATCCTTGGCAACTGACCGACAGGCATGGAGAACTATGAAATCCGCCCTATGTGTCAAACTTGGCAAAAGAGGAACTGACTGAATGTTGTGTAGTATATAGTTTTTTTAATAATAAATCGCCGATGTTGTTTAGTATATAGTTTCTTTAATAATAAATCGGCGATGTTGTTTAGTATATAGTTTCTTTAATAATAAATCGGAGATGTTGTTTAGTATATAGTTTCTTTAATAATAAATCGGCGATGTTGTTTAGTATATAGTTTCTTTAATAATAAATCGGCGATGTTGTTTAGTATATAGTTTCTTTAATAATAAATCGGCGATGCTACTATATTATTGTTTTACATTATGGTAGGAATTGTGTGCGCTCTGGTACAATCGCGGGGGGTGGGGGCTTGGGATTGTTTTATGAACTTGTTAATGTAGTATAATACAGATATGCACAAAGTCTAGATAATCAAGATAAAAGGTCGATTTAATCAAGATAAAAGGTCGATTTAATCAAGATAAAAGGTCGATTTAATCAAGATAAAAGGTCGATTTAATCAAGATAAAAGGTCGATTTAATCAAGATAAAAGGTCGATTTAATCAAGATAAAAGGTCGATTTAATCAAGATAAAAGGTCGATTTAATCAAGATAAAAGGTCGATTTAATCAAAATAAAAGGTCGATTTAATCAAGATACAAAGTCTAGATAATCAAGATAAAAGGTCGATTTAATCAAGATAAAAGGTCGATTTAATCAAGATGGTCGATTTAATCAAGATACAAAGTCTAGATAATCAAGATGAAGATTTAATCAAGATACATAGTCTAGATAATCAAGATAAAAGGTCGATTTAATAAAGATACAATGTCTAGATAATCAAGATAAAAGGTCGATTTAATCAAGATAAAAAGTCTAGATAATCAAGAGACAGTCTCGATGATCATGATGCAGAGTCTAAATAATCAAGATCATCATCATCATTAGGTGCCATGCCGGGTGGCGTAGGCGGTCATGGCTCTCCACAGCTCTCTGTCCACAGTATTATGTATCAAGATCTTTGTTGTTTCCCTGTCGTGCCAGGTTGTCAAACTGTCTAATATTTTTTCATGTTATCGACCCCTGTCTCTGTTGCCTTCAATTTTTACTGTGACTATGTACTCCAAACCTCCCTGTCGCATGAAGTGGCTAAAAAAAGAAGACTGCCCTTTTCTTATATTGTTGATTAAGGTCCGTTTCGCATTTAACTTTTTCAACACTTCTACATTAGTTTTTCTGGCAGTCCATGGTATTCTCAGCATTCTTCTGTAGAACCACATCTCTGTTGCCTCCAATCTCCTACTTTCCAGTTTGTTTATTGTCCAAGACTCGCACCCATATGTTAGTATAGGGGTTATATAGCACTGCAGAACTCTCTTTCTCACCTCTAATGTCAAGGTCATATTACACAGTATAATTTTCACTTTTCTAAATGTTGTTTTTGCCTGTCCTATTCTGCATCTTATTTCTGTTGAACTTCTTCCATCTGCTGTAATCATTGTACCTAGATATTTGAGTTGGTGGACCTGTTTTAATACTATATCATTCACTATGATCTTGCAAGGTGTGGTATTTTGTTTCTTTGAAATAACCATTACTTCTGTTTTCTTTTATTTAGGAAGAGGCCTTTTTCTTTACTTTCTGTAACTACTACTTTAATTAAATTTTGAAGGTCTTCCTCACTTTTTGCAATTAGAACAGTGTCATCCGCATATCTCAAATTATTTATGTTATGTCCTCCCACTGATATTCCTGGGATATTTACTATTGCGCACAATATGTTTTCACTGTATAAAGAGAACAGGTCTGGTGAAAGCACGCATCCCTGTCTGACTCCTTGTTTTATTTGTTGAAATGGGCCAAATTGATCTCCTACTCTTATTGCTGCTGTTTGTTGCCAGTACATGGCCTTGGTTATTCTTAAATCCTTGCTGTCAATGTTCAGATTCTCTAGCATGTGTATAATTTCGCTATGTTTAACTTTGTCAAAAGCTTTAGTGTAGTCTATAAAACAGAGGTACAGATCTGTTTTTACCTCTATAGACCTCTCTATTAGTGTTCTCAATAAATAGCATTGTTGGTACCTTTGCCTTCTACAAAGCCACATTGTTCTGGACTTATTTCTGATTTTATTTTGTTTCTCACTCTCTTCATGATGATTCTGAGAAGTATTTTGGTTATTTGGATCATGAGGCTGATTGTACAGTGTTCTTCACATTCGGTGGTCCCTGGTTTCTTAGGTAAGGCTATAAATATGGACTTCAATAAGTCATCGGGTATGTTTCCACTATTATATATGTCATTCAGCAATTTTGTGATTATTTCAACTCCAAAGTCATCTAAAACTGCTAATTCTTCTAATGTGATATTGTCTGGACATGGGGCTTTGCCATATTTCATGTGTCTTAGTGCCTCCCTTACTTCTGCTGGGAGTATTGATGAACCCTCGCCTTTATCTTGTTTATTTCTGGCCTATTGCATCATAAAGTTCTTTGATATATTCTGACCATCTCTGTACTATGTGATTTATTCCCATTAATACCTGCCATGTCTTAGATTTTAGACACCCTGTAACTGTTTGCGTTCTCTTTCCTGTTATCATCTCTATTTTCTTATATAGTAATGTTGTATCTATGCCTAATATTGATAAAATTAATTTTTTATGGGTGAAATAGTAGGAATTTATCTCAACATTTAAAAAAGTCTCACTGCGTCGTTATCTTTGTGCACTCGGAAATTCTATCAACTGTAAAATGTTGGATCTAGCGTTGAACAATATTACATTGAACACAGTAGAAGTTTTTACTCACATTGAAAAGTTCACCATCTCTGGAAATATCGTCAGTAACGGAATAAGAGAAATATTTCAATGGGTTCTTTATGCTGTTATATCTGAGTTTATCTGCATCTTTGGTACAGTGACCAACATTATAAACATTATCTGTTTTATCAAGCAAGGATTCAAAGATACAGTCAACATTAGCTTGTTAGGTAAAATTACATGTTATTGTAAATTGTGCACTTATACCGAGTAACGCTACATCGTATGAACAAGGAGTGTTTGGTTCGTATCTCTGATGTCAGTGCACAGCGACGTTACAGGCACGCTATGTAACTACTGGTAGTATTTATTTGTTGTTGCTTTTTTGTTGTTGTTACTAATGATAAATTATCTGCAGCCTCCAAATGTGACGCAATAAACGAATCACGAGGGTATATTAAAGGACTGTCCCAGATTCGCTGGTGACAGAAAGACAGCATGGTCCACAGAACAGTCTCTGTAAATCAAGATATGGGCAAGCAATAACGACACAAAACAAATTGTTCTATACATGAACAATATAGGACTAGTTGCACAGTCATTGATCGAAGAAGTTTTATAGCAGCAGTATAGACACGTCATCACTTTTTGTGTACAAAATTATAACTACGTCATTAATTTTTGTGCAGTAGCTGTTTAAATGCGTCAGAGGTTGTTGTGTAATAGGATTTAGATGCATTTCACTTGTAATGTAATAGCAGTATTGATGCGTCATCAGTTGATGTGTAGTAGCAGTATTGATGCGTCTTCAGTTGATGTGTAGTAGCAGTATTGATGCGTCATCAGTTGATGTGTAGTAGCAGTATTGATGCGTCATCAGTTGATGTGTAGTAGTAGTATTGATGCGTCATTAGTTGATGTGTAGTAGCAGTATTGATGCGTCATCAGTTGATGTGTAGTAGCAGTATAAACGCGTCATAATTTATATGGGTATTATCATGATATCAGTGATATCAATCCACAATGATATAAAATAAATTGTTCTATACATGACCGACATCGTACTAGATGTCTACTATTACTTGATCCTAATGAAGAAGCAACTAATATCCTTGTTTCTGTTAACAGATTGTTTCTTACTGCTTGCATGGATGTCAACATTTTAAGTTGTGTCCATGAGCTGCAATGTGTAAGCAATAATGTACCTGACATCCAGCCAGTCCCATTTAATAATAGTTCACTGCTTCTCTGGATTTAAACACCAAAATAACACTTTTCAAAACGTATATTATTCCAACACCGTGCTACCAAAGTCAAACATGAATAACGACAGCACAAGACAAACGTAAACTTGTGACAGCTGAAATGGCATGCTTACGCAAAATCCTAGGAATATCGCTAAGGACACTGTGAGGAACGAGGACATTCGACAAAAAAAAACGTCACCACCCCAATATTAGAATACATTTAGAGACAGCAGATCAAATGGTTTCCACACATCAGCAGACTACCATCAGACAGCATACCACAGCAAGCTATGCTACGCAGATACAGCGAAGGCAGACCTAGAGACCGACCACGAAAACGATGGACCACTGAAAGAAAAGAATCGACACATTCCAAAATATACTTAGCATACAAGAGGAAAACTCCAGACAACTCTTCTACCCCTGACGCCGAAATGCAACTAATGATTTCCGCAAATAGATAGACTGGTTCTCTCTTTGGGAAGACGTGGGAATATTGTGTGAAATTTCTCGGTCGCCGACCAGCAGACCCTGGTTTGTAACGAGTGATCTCGTTTTTCGCTATATGAATGAAATTTAATCCCAGGATTAACCCTGCCACACGAAAATAGCATGTAAGGGTTCTTGCTGTGGAAAGATCAAGAAATGGCGACAGCGCTATAGAGCAGGTTCAGTATATAAGGCTAGTTAGGCGGCATCTGGTCAGTCACTCACTGGGTAGCTGACCATTTATGGAAGAACCGTTTACTATGACGTTGGTTCATAATTCAGCATAACTTTACCACTTCTTTGTATTTTGATGTAACTTTTTTTATAGTTGAATATTAGTGCAGACATGAGAGTCGGTAAAGACTTTTGAGTACAAATTTCAGAAGCGAATTCTATGCATTTCTTACAGAGAACATACGACATATATGTACGTAAGAAATCAAAAAGAGCTATACACAGATTCACAAGAATTATTACTTTTAATAGCGAAACAAGAACAATTACTTTCAATACTAAAACAAGAACCATTAATTTCAATACTAAAACAAGAACCATTACTTTCAATAGGGAAACAAGAAACATTACTTTCAATAGTGAAACAAGAAACATTACTTTCAATACTAAAACAAGAACCATTACTTTCAATACTAAAACACGAACCATTACTTTCAATAGTGAAACAAGAAATATTACTTTCAATAGTGAAACAAGAACCATTACTTCAATAGTGAAACAAGAAACATTACTTTCAATAGTGAAACAAGAAACATTACTTTCAATACTAAAACAAGAACCATTACTTTCAATACTAAAACACGAACCATTACTTTCAATAGTGAAACAAGAAATATTACTTTCAATAGTGAAACAAGAACCATTACTTCAATAGTGAAACAAGAAACATTACTTTCAATAGTGAAACAAGAAACATTACTTACAATACTGAAACGACGAAAACTTGCAGGGCTTGTATATGTATGACGACATGATTTCATATCAAAACGAAGAAAGACATACGAGAAGCCGGCATCTAGGGAAACGTAGTACTACAGTACATATCATTCCACGATGATATATATAATAAGAACCATTATTCGTCAGAGTCTTATGGGTGCCACACTGGATACATCAGCACGCAAAGCTCTCCATACAAAACTATCCTCAAACATTCGGAGGAGAGTAACATAAATGAATCACGACCAGACCATTCCTTGATGTTATCTATCCAGGCTGTCCCTGTTTTGTTTTCCTCCTTCCACCTCGACTGTTTCTTGCGAAATAGTTGTAGAGATCGAGTCGTGTCTCGTGACATGTCCCAACCACACAAAATAGTTGTATAGTACCAGTCGTGTCTCCTGACATATCCCAACCACACAAAATAGTTGTATAGATCCAGTCGTGTCTCCTGACATGTCCCATCCAAACAAATTTATTCCGTTTCACCACTGCCAAAAGTGGTTCTTGATAAACTGCAAGTTGATTTATTTGCTGCCAGACGATTTTATAATATAGAAGGCTGTTTTCAAATAAGCCCACGGATATTATATCTGTGATAGATGTGCGACTAGACCTCAGATGTTGTATACAGTTTAAGAAAGTGTCATGTTTATGCTTGCATGTATGCCATCTCCTGTTAATACTAAAATTGTTAGTTATTCTTGTCTTCTCATCCAGGTCTTGCAATATCTGACTTGGGATGTCTGTTACCTCTGATCTGGACAAACATCTGTTATAACCCCGCATTCAACGACCTTGTTCTTTCGTTCGAGCCAGTAGAATTCCAGTACTTAACCGGAGCAATACCTCACGTGACATTTACCAGAGTGACAAGTTGGATAACAGCCTACATCACGTTGGAGAGATGTCTGTGCATAACCATGCCTCTAAAGGTTGTTCATTTGTTACTCTGTCAGACTCAATTAAATATGTACTCTTGTCCAGACATTAGCTATCGTGAGGTAGATGTACAGAGATTAGAATTAGAAACAGATTCTCTATCGGGAAGGAGACTAGTCCGTAGATAAGAGGGATGGCAGGAAGGTACTCAACAACCCCCCCCCTTAGAAAAATAGATCATGGATTTTAGTACTAGGAATTTAGCTTAGGTGGGTATACATCCCACCCCTCCACTTTCATCTTTGTTTCAAGATTTCCTGCTAAAAAAGTAATCAAATTTCTAATATAAATATAGCGAATTACGGACGATGATTGGCGAATGACTATTGTTATAGGCAACAACTCCCCCCTCCCATTACTGAATGTGTATTTACGGTCCTAAAAGGGGGGGGTGTTATTTCTTACAAAAGCTTTTTTATGTTTTATATCTTTTCTGTAGAATGGCACAAAAGAGGATATAGTACTATATCTTTCTGTACCATTCGGATGTCGTCTTGCAACACCAACCAACGAAATGAACGGGAATAATCGAAAACATGACCAAAAGTCTGGACTGAATTTTGTTGGTAGATTTCCAATTACGAGCAAATTTGCCGCCCTCGAATTTCGTAAACAAAACATCGAATGTCAAAATTAATGATCATGCGAAAAACCAAACAATTTTGGTCTGTTCGGACTGAAATAATATTAGTAATCAATAATATTACCGCAGAAATCAATACGACTACAGCAGATCTGTTCTCCCCCCCCCCTCCCTTCCACCGAATATACAGTTTATTTAATGCCTATATTAAGAATCCATTCTGGAAAAAAAGCAAAGATATTCGCAGAGAAAAAACAACAAGAGGCCCTGAGATACACGAAAACTTTACATGAAATATAATCAAGACTATAGAACAGGTCTATCTTAGAAGCAGTGAGAAATATTTGTGCACAACTTAACCGTGTTTAATTCCCAGGTAGATTCAGCTCTTCGGCTAGACAAATAAAAATGGATTTATGAATCAGAGCAGGTTCATGCTCGTCACTAGAACTAATTTGTTACTTCTGTCATTTTTAAAAGTTAACAAGGGTTGAACATCTATTAGGTCACATTCAGAAGTTAACAAGGGTTGAGCATCTATTAGATCACATTCAGAAGTTAACAAGGGTTGAACATCTATTAGATCACATTCAGAAGTTAACAAGGGTTGAACATCTATTAGATCACATTCAGAAGTTAACAAGGGTTGAACATCTATTAGATCACATTCAGAAGTTAACAAGGGTTGAACATCTATTAGATCACATTCAGAAGTTAACAAGGGTTGAACATCTATTAGATCACATTCAGAAGTTAACAAGGGTTGAACATCTATTAGATCACATTCAGAAGTTAACAAGGGTTGAACATCTATTAGGTCACATTCAGAAGTTAACAAGGGTTGAACATCTATTAGGTCACATTCAGAAGTTAACAAGGGTTGAATATCTATTAGGTCACATTCAGAAGTTAACAATGGTTGAGCATCTATTAGATAATATACATTCATAAACGCAGATTCTATTCAGTTTTCTACTATTTGATATTGTATAATTTTCTATCTATTATTACATAATTTGTTATTTAATTTTGAATTTGATATTTATATATATAGTTTGTTATTTGATATTGAATAATTTATCGGATAACATATGGGCTGTCCATAAATTTCGTCAACAATTGGTTGTTAGGTGGCATGGGGACGCAGGTTTATAGCTGCAGTCAAGTGTGAGGGGGTGGTAAAAGTTGATGTAAAGAAATATAAATTTGTACAACATTGAAATTGTTCAAATTTGAAAATAATTACGAAAATCGGAAGAAACATACAAATGAAGTAGTTTTTTCGTACTTTTTGCATCCCAAATTTTTTTAGAAATGGTAAGAAATTGTGGACGTAATGAGGTACGGAAGAAGGTCTCTGAATTCCTTCAAGTCGCTTTTTTGGGGGGGAGGGGTTTATAAATAAATATATATATAAGGGATGAGGCAGCCAAAATTGGCAATTATTATGTTGTCATATATGGACAGTCACTAGCATCCTCCCCCCCCCCATATTGACTTAAAATGGTACTATATAAATCATCTTTTTTTTCTTTAGGTCAAAGTTATATTGACACGTAGAAGGGTCATAGCCATCATTGTGAGCATCTTCGTCATCCTTATCGTCAACGTATTTCCGATTTATTACGTCAACAGATTGACCTGGAAGTTTTCTCCTTTCAGAAACAGAACTTTGATTGGGCTAGTCTTCGCTGAAAATCGACATCAGGTCGAGGGTGTGACTTTTTCCATAAGCAACGTTTTTGTTGAGTTTACTGCGTTTATAACCGTTGCTGTGTGCACAGTCACTCTGGTTGTTAAGTTGCAAATTAAAACAAAATGGCGGCAAGCATCAGTAACAAATCAACAAATAGAGACGGCTTCTAATCGAGACCAAAGAGTGACTAGAATGGTTATTATGATTTCCACACTTTTCATTTTATGTTTTATACCAATATGTCTAATTACAGTCGGCATGGTTCTTGAGTCACAGTTTTCTATAGACGGCAAATATAGGAATTTGTTCATTTCTATTTGCGGCTTCGGATTCGCTCTTGAATCAACAAATTCTGCTGTGAACATTTTTATCTACTATCACATGAGTAGTAAATACAGGTCTGTCTTTCTAGAGATTTTTTCTAAATCGTGAAGAATATATGCTAGCAAAAATAGGTTTATATGTGAACTTTAATTCTTTAGTCGAAAAAGTAGTTAGCCGAATGTACACTATCTGTGGGAGAGTACTGTCGTATAAAATGTGGCCGCTATCTTTGACTAATTTTACAGTAGTGGAGTAGTCGAGAAGCCATTTTATATTGTATAGAAGATATTGAGTTCGCGAGTCGGAACAACGTGAGCGAATACACTCCACCTATAATCAACTAAGAACAAAAAACACATATCCTGAAGGTTGGAACTAAATTTGGCTTTTCACTGTCAACAGTAATACGCTAACCACACAATTGAAACCGCGTAATCCAGCCCTTTCTTACTAGCGACATTAAACATTTGACATGTTTTTATTTGTGTTCCTTCGTGTGTTATCACTTACCACAACTAAAATAACTTTTAGCACTTTTCAATATGATCACATCCCTTTTTGTCGATTTTCTATTTATGCGGGAGCGAATTTCAATATTTTTATGCACCAACAGGGTATATTTCCAAATGACAAACTCCATGTTTAACAGTTCTAGTAAATTAGTAGCCCACACGAAACCATATTTCAACACCTTTTTACTAACACCATAGCGCATTTTACACATTATGTATTAGTGGACCTTCGTCAGTTATAACTTTTTACAACTGGGTAACTTCTTTACGAGCACGCATACCATAAGAAAGGATATTTGAGCACTTTCACACTAACAACATAGTGCATTTGACATGTTTTTATTTGTAGAATTAATTTTATATCTCTTTTCACAACTACACAAACTACCTTAAACACTTATCGATATGATCAAAGGCACTAGTTGTCTCTTTCCTATACGTAAAGTTGCGCATTGCACTGCATTTATACACAAAACACTGTGCCAATTTCCATATGGCAAACTTCATGTTTTATCAGGTTTCGAAATTATCATCCCATATAAAAGCATATTTCAGCAAATTGACGCTAACGCCATAGCATATTTGACAGGTTTTTATTTGTGGAAGTTTATTATTTATCACTTTTTACAACTAGACAAACTACATTTAGCAATTTTCGATATGATCAAAGGCACTAGTTATCTCTTTTCTTTACTTACAGGTTCGCATTTCAGTACATTCATGCACAGAACACAGTTCCAATGGCCATATTTCCATATGGCAAACGTCATGTTTTATCAACATTTTTTTAATTACCGTGCTATACGAAAACACATTCCAGCACTTTCGCATTAACTGCATACATCCTTTTGACAAGCTTCTGTTTATAAAACGCCACAGAGAGTCAAACACCTTTTAGCACTTTGCCATATGCCCAAACACACTAATTGTCCCTTCTGTATACTTACAGGGACACGTTTCACTAATTCTCTCTACCACCAGACCGCATATTGACGCATTACCATGTATCAACGTTCATGCTCTATCAGTTTTCTATGTTAGCGTACCAGAACAAGTCACATTTCAGCAGTTTCTCACTAATTTCATACATTATTTGAGTATTTCTGATATATCAACGCACGCCTGTCTATCTATATGATTTTTACTATATGTAATTACATTTTTCAAACATCAACTTTAACATATTCGTAGACTCTGAAACATACATAAATAACCGTACTACTTTACACGGTTTACTTTATCGTGCTTGTAATTTATTAAGATGCTAGTATGTTTCATGCCACTGAAAATAACCATTTTTGGCATCTAGGCTCTCGCTGTTGTCTCTCTTTGGTTTTCAACTAGGTTCTCAGCGTATTCTCACGATTCTATCAGGTTCTAACTAGGGTCGACTTAATGTCGCCTAAGACGTTTTAACTATATTCTCTGTCTTTATCAACTTTCAAAATTCTTGACTTGGTCTAAGCAGTATAAAAAAACTAAAGAAGGATGCACAACATTGCAAAATAAATTGTAAAATATTTAAACCAATATGATACTTATATGTCACATTAAAAAAAAAACAATCATAACCACCTTTTTTATTTGATCTGTGATGGTATATGTGAGACTATAAAAATTTGACGATACACATAAAGACGATGAAATTTCGACAACATCATCTGCACGGAATCTCCTGATACACGGAAGCCCGTGCAGGTCCAAGATGACAGACCCCCCGGCTACACGAGAAACATATGGAAACATGATAACATAAAACATGTTGTTAGAGCAAAGTCGTGAAATGTACAAATCTTCGTATAGAAAAGAGACAAATGGTGCCTTTGATCATATGAAAAAGTGCTAAAACCGATACACAAGTGATAAATAACACCGTTCCACAAATAAAAAATTTGTCACATGATTTATTTTGTTAGTAAGAAAGTTCTGAAATTCACTTTAGTATGGCATGATATTAAGAGATACGATAAAATAAGAAGTTTGCTAAATGGAAATATCCTTTGTTGGGTCATAAAAGTGGTGAAGCCATACCCCACAAGTATAGAAAAGAGCTAAATAGGCCATTTGATAATATGGAAAAGTGCTATATATGTGCTATCTAGTTGTGAAAAGTGATAACTGTTGAAAGAGCACAGAAACATGTCAAATGGTATATATTGTTAGTAAGAATATTCTGAAATACTCTATCGTATGGCATGTTAATTTAGAAAATTTGACAAATAAAACCTTTGCCTTATGGAAATAGCCTCTGTTAGGTCATTAAAGGGGTGAAACCCACAATCATAGAAAAGAGACCAATAGTATCTTTGATCCTATGGAAAAGTGTTAAAAGTGTTTTGTCTATTGTGAAAAGTGCTAATTGCTGAAGGCACACAACTAAAAACATGCCAAATGCTTTATGTTGTTAGTAAGAAAGGGCTGAAATGCCCTTTCATATGGTATGCTCATTTAGGAAATTGATAAAATAGAATTTTGACGAATGAAAATAACCTTCGTTGGGTCATAAAAGTAATGACACACATAGCCCACAAGTATAGAAAAGAAACCAATAGTATCTTTGATTATATGAAAAAGTATTAAAAGTGTTTTCTGGTTATGAAAAGTGATAACTGGCGAAAGAATACAAATAAAAACATTTCAAATGATTAATGTTGCTAGTAAGAAAATACTGAGGAACAGTAATATGGATCTCTCAATCGACCTGGCTTGTCGATATGTTCATTTGATATAATAGACTCTTGCTCTCTAGAAGTCCTTGATGACAGTGGAAGTTACCGTAGACCAGTTCTCACCACCATAACTACACACAACAAAGTATATTTCAAACAGAAAACTTTCTGGAATTTTGGCATTGCAGATTGGAAACTGTTCCAAGAAATGTCTGATTACCTGCTATGTAATATAAAAAGTAATGAAATAGAAACATTTAGTGCTGAGGTGACAAACGCTATCCTCAATTCAGCATCACAAAGCATCCTAAGGAGCAGTAGGATATCTCACAAATCATTGTACAACAAAGAAATTCAAGCTGGAATCCCAGAGAGAAACAAAAGCTAGTGAAGACCGTGAGATTGCACCTTCAGAAGAAAACTTGGTCTCACCAATGGCTCACTAAACCAACCAACCATGCAGCAGAAAACTTTAGTAAATGACATGCCTTTATATTGAGGTTATCTTATTATAGAAGCTTCATGGCACGTTATCTATACCATGCCGTAGTCGTAACCTTCGATAACAGTTACCATGTTGTTCCGACAGGCCGACGTTGTGCTTGAACTTGTTACGGGCACAGCGTGGGTGGCCAGAACAACAAAGAAACATATCGCAAGGACCAGAGTTGTGCCCTGATGTCGACATCTACTTCGGCGGCATTAGACTCGAAAAACCATTGAGTCGTATGACTGCTGGAACAGACGGCGGATCACTTATGGGAATGCCCCACGTGCTGAATCAAGAAACTTCATAAGAAGCAAATATCCTTTACAATAAAACATGTGCTTGAATAAAACTAATAGTGTAGAAAGCCAAACATGATAAATGGGCTAAAACATGCGCAAATGTAGATATAAGGAAAAATAGTAAAAAGGCTTTGGAGCTAATCAACAATTTGTCTGGAAAAAGAAAAAGAACTCTTTGAACTCCTCAAATTTCTGAATGTTACCCTGATGCAGCTATCTATCAATCTATAAAAATGTAACAGTCAGGATCGTAGGGGTACCACATTGGATGCATCAACAAGCAGAGTTCTCCAGTGATTTATATCTTCAACTATCCGGACAAGTCAGGGAAAACAATGCCTTGTCCAGACCTTGACGTTGTCTCTCCATTCTTTTATTTGTCTTCTTTCACTTCTTCTACCTTCGAAGGTTCCCGACAGTATCGTTTTGTCAAGGAGTCATGTGGGCATACATATCCAAATCATGCAAATGTTCACTATTGAAAACAATGATACTTGTGAACTTGTATACATTTATATTCTATTTCTTATATACACATTTGTCTTATGCTCTGTTTGGCAGTTTCGAATAATTCATCTATAACACTTGTATTCGAAGACCTGTAATGGTCTCTCCATGTCCGCAGTGAATGTCCAACTCTCACAACTATACAACACAATACAGCTGTTGACATGTTGAAACACTCTGAATCACATGGAAGCCAACTCTTTGATATGGAGATTAGACGTACACGGACAAAGGAGACTGGAAACTAAGACTGATCGAACTACCCCTTACATCTACCTCGACAGCCATCTTACCCAAACATGTACAGGTGCTGAAGTCACAGATACCCAGCGTAGTGGCACATCAACAAGCATAGTACAATACAACCCGCTAAGATAACGTAGCATTCTAAAATATCTCTTATCCATCGTTGTCTTGGGTCACTCTTTTCCATGTTACCAGCACCCATGCCTTCCATTACTAATTTGTCCATGATGTTATGTCTCTGTCTACTCTATTGTCTTTATATCGTTATAATATAACATTCTCAAATATCTCATTGTATAATCAAAGAATATCAACCTTTTTGTTATAATATTATTTTAGAGACAATGTTCTTCCACATTCATTGATTTTAACACTTCTTGATACGTATTCTGTGCGGTTTATGGTATTCTCACTACATATTTGTTAATTGTCCATGTTTCTGATGCATACATTTACATTAGAGTATATATAGCATCAAGCAATTCTCACGATTAGTTTTTGTCTTTGTGTTTGTGTGTGGGAGGGGTAGAGTGGATAATGGGGCCGTCTCACAAACCCAACTCAAACTAGCTCGTGCTCTAAAATTCGATATCTACATTAAAGCATGTCT